>CAJQUW010009500.1:0-367859 GCA_907163375.1 Prostheceraeus crozeri | reverse complement strand
ACTGGAGATTGAATGAAAGCCCGTAAATCAAGCAGCAGGGCGGATTTTTTTTTTGGAACCTCCTTCGGGTACACGAGCTCGTACCGGTTACGTGACGGTAGGAACGACCCGTTTACCGGGCCGAGTTCGTGTAACGAACACGTACCGGAGGCGGGCGATCTAACGGGAACTACGATATGAAAGAAGACAACCTGCTCAAGGTTGCTAACCGTTTTCGTTAGCGGAGAATGCTATTCATTGATCTATCGAATAGTATAAACTGGCAGGGAAATGTGGAACCTCGAACAATACAAGGACCATCGGAGCTATCTTAATCTTATTGGCTAACTGCTCCACAGCGTTCGAGGACAAGTTTCGTCAACTATAGTGTGAAATTTGTGCTCCTATTTTAAGACGCATGATAACTGCTAAGCTAATGGTCTTAGGACAACCGCTAATAACGCAATGATTTCTTGGAATTCCTTTGCAAGTCTCGGTTTCAGCCAAACCAACCAGCTGCTATTTTCTCATTTGAGTGTTGTTGAGTGACCTTAAAGTCAATATCACTGAAACGAATGTTTCCTTGAATTGATTAATTACCGACAATTTTAGACAAAGATCAAAATTTGAGCCAATAAGCATGAGCTGTGGCGATATTGAGCAAAATCTCAAAACTGTAATTTTTGTTGCAATTCTTTACATCAACTAATTGTGTACTCGAATCACAATTCGCGCGTAAAGGGAAGTCAGTTGAAGGGGCTACAAATTCAATTTCGTTGTTGCACTAAATTCAACCGAATTTATCGGTCGCTCTGAATGACCGAGGCCGGATTCGCCCTACGTGGATTTCACAAATCTCACTTTTTTAAAGAAAGCCATGTCGATTAGGTACAGCTCATCACAGCAGTATCACAGTGATTCCGATGCACAAAACTAATCCTGAGTCGTTATTGAAAATTAGCTATATTTCAAAAAATGCATTGACAATTCACAATTCGTATATATAAAACTGCCCAAAATAGAAAATACAATGCCATAGACTCAGAAGATATTGAAAATACAATCACACGCTCATGCAGAAGGAAAATCAACGAGATCTACAGAGCCAGAACGTACAGCCTCTACAAATGAGCGTATACCCTCCATTGTAGGATTCCGGTCTTTACAGCGTGACAGCACTTTCGTTTCGAAATCGAGATACAGGAGATAAGGGCATTGGTCGCCGATCCTCAATATATCACGCAAGCGAGTGACAACGTGATCCTGCAAAGAATAATAATATGTGCAGTATTGTATCTAAATATTTTTTTTTCAACAGAAAAAATGATCAAGTGACTTCTAGACTGAATGATGATTGAAGACTTCAATTAACTTCCTTAAAAACACAGTTGTGGAAATTAAATAAATGCAATTGCTCGAATATATTCTCTCGTTTAAGGGTGTAATTTTTGCTGGAAACTTGTCTCTACATCTACTTCTATGTCATCCTCAGTCTGCCTGTGTCTATCATCATCAGCTGAGTGGCACCCTTGTAGCATGGTATCATCCAGTTGTGATAAGAAAACTTGAGCAACAGTGGTGATCCCGCGAGGAAATAAGTGGGTATGATCATACGTATGTTTCATACTATTATCGTAGTATGAAAGTGAAATATTTTTGTGCACAAATCATAGCATGAAGACTTCATACACAGTTCATAGTATGAAAATTTCATACTGTATTCCATGTGGCATTTATATATTATATATATATTTATATATTTTTCCATTTTACATGAAGTATTATAGACGGATTAAGAAGCTAGCGATAACAAATTCAAGTGAAGAAATAGTATTTTCCATGTGTAGTCTTTGGTATAGTGTGTATAGTTTCATTGCTTTCGGTGTAGTAGAGTGTCATTGTAGTTCTATTGCTTGCCTGCATTATCCACTTTCCACTTATCCACCATGTGTAGTGTCAGATATACCGTGTGTGCCAAAAGTCACGCAGTTTTTCATTTTGTCATCATATTGACAGAACTTGCTCAAATATCGAGACATTTATATTTATTTGATCAGATATGACCCGGGGTTTGTGAAAAGTGTAAAATTAGTTTCTTAATCACTGATTTTTTTCTTTAAGTCAGAGTAGAAAACAAGTTATGTTTCCATAAAAATCATGTAAAAATCATTCAGTGGAGCATTAGTTCACTTGTAATCGGTATACCAACATCATTGTATTTCCATGTTATACCTCCACTTTTCCAATTTCTATACATTGGTCTCCTCTTGTTTTATAATGTCAATTTTTAATTTCCTTAACCTATGATGACCATTGTCCTATTCTATTTCTACTACCAGCATCTGTAGTCGGTACAGTATCTTAGACGTCTGTTTTGAACATGTATGCGGCAGTGATTGGAATCTATGGTATTAGTATATTAACAGTAAGAATGAGTAGTGTTGCAAGTCTTAAGATTTCCATTTTTTCCAGATATTGGGTCAAAGCTGATCAATTTTAATTCGTTGCCACGAGAAAGCTCCATTGAGTTCTTTTAAGAACTGTTCAATCTAATGGTTACAGCACCATTGGATTTGCACACTTGCAGATTGGAGAGCGCCATCAGTCCTCACCAGGACTACTTCAATTAATAATTTGAATTAGCAATTATTATATTCTATTATAAATGGCTACTGGGATGATTTTCATCATCGTATGAGAAATACGCAAATCATACTATGAAAATTTCATTCTGCTAATTGTCATCCGCGCAGGGGTTCGTTCCATGCCTAAATTCTGCGCGAATTTTCGAAGTGCAATCATCAATACTAAATCGTCTTAAATCATTCTACATTGCATATCCTTCCTTCCTATGCTGATTATTGAAATCTTTGCGTTTATGATTACGAATACATGGAGTTTATAACAATAATAAATTCTTTCTTTAGGAATTTTAATTTCTAAGAAATGATTTTTAAGTTTGCACGTTAAATGCAAAAAATCAGACCTTCAACAGTTTACTGCTGAATCCAAACCTCTCACTAATGACACTTCTCCCATTAAATAACCATCAATGCTGACTATACAACAAATCAGTTGATCAGTCCCAACAGATCTTCTTCCAAGGATACTATCCTGATCTTAAAATGATAAGTTAATCTATTATTCCAGGAATAACATATAAAATGAAAATACGTTTGACTTTGATAGTTCATGTTTCCCAAAATTACATAGTATAAATCCGTACATTCATCAAGTCCAGAGAATAATGCTAGTGATCAAAATACTGTGAAGGCTTTCTATAGAAAGAGAAATTAGAGAAAATCTTTTACAATATAAAGGTAAAAACACAAAATTATATAGTACATCCTATAAGTCAACTGAGGAAGTTATCAGGCCTGAGAATGACGGAATGAGCGGAATATGATGAATGAATTATTCACATAGCGATTATCGAGTGGGATTTAATAAACTGTCTTTCATTGAATGAGTGGCACATCCTAGCATCAATTCTTGAAACAAAGATGTCAGGAAAATCTTTAATTTAATCCTCCCTTCTGGAAATTCTGAATATTTCAAGTTTAGGACCTGCTGATAATATCCCAGAAAGGCATCGGTTGCATGTCTTCCCAAAATAGGCATAGAAATCAGAATTCAGTGTTGCAAAATAAAATCTATTTTATAGTGAAAGAAAGAAAAGAATTTTTATTCAGATCACAATGAGCGGTGAACCTGTAACAATATTTGAAATCACAACGAGACTTACTAAGTAAAATACATAGAATAAAAAGAAATCATCTGCCAAAACGGATAAAAGAGCGGCTAAAACGGTGACTTGCCGCAGGAGGTGCCGTCAAACTGCATTGGTTTCTGCCACGTCGAGATCTCTCACGAAAAATGTGTCGAAGGAAATTATCAGGGTTAGACTCTATCTGCTGGAACAGTTTTACACAGACACTATTCAACACAACAGGCAATTTATCAAAGTCAAATTCATTGAAGAAACGGGCTGCATGACGCTCCACGCGAAGTAAGTCAGAAATCAGATAGTCACTAAGATTACAAAAACACGGATATGCATAAATGATCAGAGAGCGAATATAGGCAACATAACATTTATGAATGACATGCTGAGGACACCGGGCTCTACGCAAATTACGCAAGATAAAAATTCTACGACGACATTTGCTGACAACGTCCTTGATATGGGAATTCCAACTAAAATCATTTGAAAAAGTAACACCAAGCAGTTTAATTTCAGACAAAGTAGAAATATGCATACCAGTAGCCGAGATGACATCATCAAAACTTAGCGATTTCTTCGTCACAAAGTTTACAACGCAACTCTTAGAGAAGTTCAAATAAAGTCCAACCTGCTTTGACCAATCTTCCAGGTGATCCCATTCTTGCTGTAACTTATACTGCCCTTGCTGGCGCACAAAATGCAGTACAGAAATATCGTCGGCGTATTTTACAATCAAAGAATTATCACATACCGGCTTTAAGGAATCCACCACAGCAGTAAAAAGGATGGGCCCAATCGTTCTCCCTTGCGGGACACCACTGAGAATATCCACCCACTCAGAAGTGTCATTCTCCAAACAAACTCTCTGTTTGCGACTTTGTAGAAAATTGAGTACCCAGGAAATGCATTGTCGAGGAAGTTGAAGGCTAATGAGAGCTGACACAATAGAAGAAAAAGAGAGTTTGTCAAACGCCTTGGAGTAATCAGCTGCTAACAAACGAACAGCTCCTGACTTGCCATCAAGATAGTGAAGTATGCGATGATTGATATACAACAAAGCTGCAGAAGTACCTTTGCCAGATCCGGGGATGTAAGCGAACTGTAAAGGATCCAACTGAGGCACCAAGTATGGCAGCATCCATTTTGAAAGTACGATCTTTTCGACAACTTTGGTAAGAACTGGCAGCATTGAGATAGGCCTGAAGTCGGATGGCGAAGTTGGCTTTGAACACTTTGGAATAGGCACAATGTCAGCAAATTTGAGTAATTGTGGCACATAGCCAGATGTAAAGCTGCAATTCAGGATGTGAGAAACAGCACCAGCTAAAAAGCATGCATTCTCCCTGTAAATCCAATAAGGAATGCAAGTTGGTCCACCATTGCCCCTCTTCAGACTACTGAGATGAGAACATACTTCATAATCCATCACATGTAATGACACATCAGGCAAAAGCAACGACAAATTGTCAGCATCAATGTCCAAGGAATTCGGTACAAAGACATCAGAGAAACACTCATTAAGATATGAAGCTGAGAGGTTGGATGACTGGTTGCGTTTTACAGAATTCCTCGAGACCAAGCGAATCCGACGCCAAGCAACTTTGCTCTGAGAAGCGATATTGATGTTTTTGAGATACCTCTGCTTCAAATCACAGGAAAGATTGATCACTTCAGAGCGCAAGCGAAGATATTTATGACTATGTTTTTCAGCAAAAGCTCTATCACGCCGGTCCATTAAGATTTTAAGTTGTCCATTCATCCAAGGCGGATCAGTGTTACGGAATCTGACCGTTATCAAAGGAAAGCAATTATCATAGACATACCACAGTACATTGTTCAAAGCCATTGTAGCAACATCAACATCAACAAAGTTGGAAATGATATCCCAATTAATAAGGCTGATAATTCTGTGGAACGAATACACATTCTTTTTCGAGAAATTGCGAACTCTCTGCTTATGAAATGTGGGCCGAGTAATAGGATCCGGGTTCCAGAACACAACAGCATGGTCAGATTTTCCAAAAGGAGATGATACGCTAGGTGAAGAATTTGAATCAACATTTGTAAAAATTTGATCAAGAATGCGATTGTTCCTAGTACTTTCCTTGACAATCGCTTTGAGGGAAAATGCTTCCAGCAAATCATCAACATTATCAATCAAATTATTGAAATCGCCACAAATCACAATCTTGGTGGATGACGGATCAAAATTAGATAATGAGTAGGCATGCTCAATAATATCAGTTATACAAGACACAGCCTTCATGTGTTTATCACGATCATTCCAAAACGGATGATATAGAGACACCAACAAAAGATTCAACCCAGGATAAATCACCGGAAGAATTTCTGTATCACACATAAGCATTGAAGGAACATCAGTATAATCGATAACGCAAAAATCAAATGTATGTGATGTATAGATGATTATACCACCTCCATGCTTGTTGCGATCTTTCCTCAGAATGTGATAACCATGTAAAGCAATGCTAGTGTCAGGGATCGCATCATCCAGCCAGGATTCTGTAAACACCGCAATTGAAGGCTTTAATTTGCCAATACGATACTCGATCTCATCCATCTTGTTAGACAATGATCGTAGGTTGGAGAACATAATACTTGGAACGTTAGGAATAGTAATGCGTTTTGATCTTTGAATAGGTCTAGTGGTCGAATCAGAACAAATTATCAAATTACCTCCAGTCTTTGCATCCCCACCAAGTGCCCGTTTGCAGTATCCTCGACTAGAACGTGAAATTGAAATCCTGACAGGTACGTGATCAACATAGAGACCAAAATATTTCAGACGTCTTTTGGTTATACGGTTAAGGCAGACACATTTCTTCAAGCGTAGTTGTCGCACCAGTTCCACTGACATGCTGAACAATCGATAACAGAATTTGCGACGCTGCCAGAGCGCTAGCAATCCGACCACACAGCATGAAGCCTGGTAATCGAATGAAATAAGTAACACAGGTCCTTTTGTAGGCAGACATATATAAAAGGCAGACAATGCACCTGCGTACTCTTCAGTGAAGACCAGTCAAATTCTGACGATGGACTAAAAGAAATCGTTGTTGTTAACTCGTTAAAGTTTATCCATCATTCATCATGGAGGGTTAGTAAGTACAGTACCGACTTCTGTGGTAGAAACTTGATAACTTCCCCAGTTGACTTAAGGGATATACTTTATGCTGGCATGATGAACAATTTCACTTAACTTTATGTTTCGATTGATTGACAGCAGAGTGCCATGTAGAATAGAAGAATAACCACATCCCTAAACAGCTGAAACACCTGTTTCCTTAGCAGGCGTAGACACCGTTTTTCGCCCAACAAGAGCTCATCAGCATAGATTGAATGGCCCAAAATAACGTGTGATATCCAAGTGATCGAACAGGTTGATCTGCGTTTATTTGTCCTGTCCTTGACGTGCGGCTGATAACTGAAAGATCACATTGTCAATGATCCTGGCTGGGCATATAGATAGGGGAAACTGTGCATATACTTGATAAAAATCAAAATCTGGAATACTTTGAGAGAAAGCAGTGCCGGTGACTTAAGTTATTCAGAGCTCAAATTTTTAAATCTGGACATGTCCCCCTATTATGTCCAGCCAAAAGCATTGACACTGATATCTCATTTCACAGCCGCAAGGCAAAACCATGATAGATACGCGCAGATCAATCTGTCCTGCCGTTCTTTATCTTGCTCAACCATTTCGATATCTTATGTTAGTTTGAACCATTTCCAACCGTACTGATAGGCTCTTGAAGGCGAAACGCAATGTTTGCGGCTGCAAAGGAAATAGTGTTCCAGCAGTTAAAATCTGAGGTCATTCTGTCACTCTTCAAGCTTAAACATAAGGGGCATTGATGTATGCTACAAATGAGAACCGCTGCATATTAAATTTTCGTTTAAAATTAATAAGATCATGCATTGTGATGGTTCATGACTAATTATTACTAGAATTAGAATAGTACGCATTTCCATAACTTTTTGACTATTCTTAGTCCACACCAACTGGAAAATATAATCCATACAGCCTATAAAAATGACTAAGGTTCGATCGTCAAATAATGAAATAGTTTCTTTAGATGATGAATCAACAATCTCATTCACAATAGTCTCTTCTTCGTTTTCATCGTTTGTCTGTTCATCGATATCATCTGCCTCTTCTTTGCGGTTAGTCCTGTCCTTAGTTTCTTGATTCATCTGTCTTGCGACGCAGTTCACGGCAGCGATTGTAAAATTGTTCTCTAGCAAGTAAACAGCTAGCTCTGTAAGCAAAAAAGTGTAAAACCTAAATTTTTAGCAATAGTATGAAATTTTCATACAATGATTTGAGTGTGATTTTACTATGAAAATTTCATTTTTCATACGTATGAAAAATTCATACTCAAATCAAAATATGATTCATACCCACTTATTTCCTCGCGGGGAAAAATAAAATGAATTGATATAGAAGACAGTCGCTTCCTTCGTTAAGACAGATTTTCTTTATTGTTGTTAATGGACGCTTTGGAGTTGCAAGTCATTATGCCTACGATTTTTGATAAACGTAAATGTCATATGCTGGAAAAAGATCAAGAGAAATAAAAAAAAACATTAGCGATAATTGAGACAAATTCAACCACCATTGTATGGTTTAGTGGCACTAATCAGAAACCCCAGCAAATTGAAAATTTGAAGATATAAAAAAACAAAAGACCACATTGAATGGTGTGTAAGTCTACCAAGTATTTATACGACATCATCAAATCATTTTCTTGCGAATTACACGTGTATTATCTCGGATCGAATGAACCATGCATTTGGAAGTGAAATTTGAAATATCTGTTTCACTAATACAAGTATTTCATAAATCACAAGATGATCGGGTGCACAATTTCTACCCACTTCCCCTAGATGGTACTGTTCTATGTCGTCAATGAATCCCTTCAAATAATCACGTGATGTGGAAAAATATAAACTTAATATTAAGTCTTAAAAGATAATACTAGTATACATCAAGTGCCACTGACCAATCTGTACATAGATTTGATTATTCATTGCTAAGATTTACATGCGTTGATAGTTGGTTGATAACATGGAAGGATGAAATGCGAAGTGCTCATGTTCAAAAGCTTGGTTTTGTTGTGAAGTGAGAGCTGTTTCTCGTATCGAGGGTCAATATATTGTCTGCCGGTTGGATTTTGCTTGCCTCATTCAGAGCGATCATTGCACTGTCTATTCTTGGACTTAGAAAATTAATTGATTTAGGAGTGTATGGCCGATTTTATCTTCAGGCTGCCCAAGAAAGTCTGCGAATTTGAATTTTGGTTTGCGAATTAAATCCAAGAGTGGTACAATCATCAATTGAATTTTATTTGAATCAGTAGAACTGGAGACTTTGATAGAAGAAATTTGTTGGCCTTTGTTGCAAGCTCTCGAGCAAAGAATCGATGGCCACACAAGTAAATTTTGATTAATGGTAAAAACATGTAGGTGATTTTTGCTTTTAAATCAATCAAATTGTATACTTGACAGTTGACATAGAATATAACCAATGAACAAAAATCCAGTTTCGTTAACAGGATTTGGATTGTGCAATCACTAGCAAAAACCAATGATACTTGAAAGATGGTTTATTATTGGAAATCTATTTAAGCCACTTGATGAAGATAACTCAAGCAAATGGAGCAGATGAAGTACCTTCAACAGGTGCAGGTTAGTGAAAGCACACCGCAAGTACGTGTATCCAAGCCATAGAGCAAAATTTAATGCTTGGATAGCTTAACAAAGAAATTAGGTTACACAGCTATATATGTAATAGCCACCCCTGATTTGTAATTTGAAATACAGTGTACATAGTAGAATTGCATTTTGTTCACTTCTCAAAGTCGAAAAGCATTAAAGTCTAAGACGACAACTCGACAAGTGAGTGCACCAACACACATGGGAAGAGGTAAAATTGCTTTTTGCAAATGAATTTAGATAATAGAGTCATAAGTCGTCACTCTGATCTTGACTGGCCAGAACCGTCACCAGTCATAACCCACTGGATTTTTTTTGGCTTTGAGGTCATGGTATGTGTCAAGCATGAAAATTCATGCTGTCGAATTTGATAGATTTGAAAGTAGGAATCACCTGCATGTTCTCAGCAATTAATCAAGATATGCTGGTGTGATTATTGATCCTTTGCTCAACAGTCTGCAACAGTTACTTTGAAGAATGGCCAACAAATCACTTGTAGCAACACTTCCAGTTTCACTTAATTACATAAATTTTTTGATGATTGCATCACTCTTGGGCTTTTCGCAAACTAAAATTCCAATTCGTAGATTTGGGGACAGGAGGACCAAATTTTGTAATGCCGACCTCCTGTGGAATACAGACTCTCAATTACGCAAGCCATGCATTTGACTTGGTTGAGGTTTGTTTTCTCGTGTGACGATCGGGGTTTTTTGGTCGGTGCTACTCTAGATTCAATTAAATTGGACGGCCTACCATAGATGACCATGAATGAAGTAAAGAACATCATGTGATAGAAAAAAATTTGCCCCTCCCTTTATGCTGTTTCGTGATGGTTACTGCTACTCCCATACCCCTTGTCTGCCATCACGTGATTTATGAATGGCCCTGAGGTTAATAAAAAAGGCAAATGTGTTCTACACTGTAATTATGCATAAAGCACAAGTAGTAGGTCTTGGAGACTTGTGGTTCGACATTTACGTTGAGATACTGAGTCAATGGCGTAATGTTGGTATTGCTTACCTCATCAGAAGCAATATAAAACCGAAAATCATCCGCAAATTCATCCGCTATAATCCGAACACCACTAAAGGCCTCGTTTACTTCCGCCGATGATTCTGGAAACGAATGAATACTACAATCTTTTATGTATCATGAAAATTTGAAGTGTAAGTCATAGCAAGTTATGTGTACAGACAGGGACGGCGAAGGACGATAAAAGGGGCAGGGGCACCAATGAAGGGCACTTTTATGCCTGAGTTTTTCGACCATATGGAACATATTCTAAAATGCTGCTGCCACTGAAAATAAAATTTAGGTGTGCATAAATACATGCATGTCACACGTCGTATCAGGCGCGTGTTATCTGAATAAGCTTTAAAAAACGACAGAATTTTCCATGCTCAAATAAAAGCACGTTATGAAGGTTAATAATGCTACTGAATATAGTTCAGACCGATCAAAATACAGTCAGTAAAAACTTTCCAAAAAAATTAGTTAAAGGTAGTTTTGAATGAACTGTTTCATGATGTTTGTTGAGTTGAAATTGTCAGTTCTTTGTTTATGGATATTTGGCAAAAGTAGATTGTTGTATCTTTTCTGTGACATTCGGCTTCTCATATAAGTCTTCAGTTTACGTTGGGCTGAAAACCATCAGACGCAGTAGTAAGTGGTGCAAGTAAGTAAATGTGAAGTAGTGTGTAAATGTTGGGTGGTAATCTTGTCTTCATTGTTTCGTGATCGTCGGAGAGACATGACACAGAATAGTGTTCACTGATTCATATTCGTTATCTTGCTTCGAACCACTCCAAATATCGGTATCTCGTGGTCAAATTCTCTAAATTAATATCCTTTTCAGATAGCTCCCGTTCGTTTGAGACGGTGCAAAATGATAAGAGTAGTTTCCAAATTTCTATTAAGACAGATTATGTCGCCTGATTGAAACGGCGACCAAGGAGTTCAAGGAGACACAAATTTATGAGCTCACAGAATGTAGACGAAAAAATTCTGGTGAACCGGTCGTGGATTGTGCTAAAGTTCCATGCTGTAGACGACTGGAAATCGACTTCCTTCTTGGCATATCAGGAGGACCGATGAATTCAAAATTTTTGCAATAGTGACTTTCATTTGTTTAAAATCATCATAATGATCTCGAGCTTGCTCTAGTATCTTTCTTCGGCAGTCTATCAAGCTCACTGTCATTTGAGCTGTTATCGACGGACTTTGTAGAACCATTGCATTTCAACACACATTTCAAAAATATTCTTCGTCAGCAAAAGTCCAAACAACGTCGAGAATTTTTCCAGTTTTCTATACAATCCATCTGCACTGCTACTGTGTTCTGAATTTTCTTCAGATATTCCCATGAGTGTGTTGCGCAATGGCCTGTACTTGTCAACAATGGCAGATATGCACTTAGTCCTGACTGTTCATCTCGTTGAATTTAGAAATACAATTTTTGAAATTTGTTTGCCTTATCCATCGACCTGCCAAGTATGACATAATTACCTCAATACCACGCTTTGCGGCATCGCTTTCACTTGAATGGGATTGTGCTTATCAGATAAAAGTGGAAAATTATAACTTGTCAACTCATCGGCAGTCTTTGGCTCTGTCAAATCAATGGGATGTCTGAAAATTTTGAGCATCTATTAAATTATGGGAGGCGGGCATGAAAAGTTGTTAATTTTTTAGGGGGCACGTGCCCCCGGTTCCCCCTCTCCCAAGATTCCGACGTGCTTGTGTACAGATTTATCAATCTAAACTGTGTAGTACGGTAATTATCAATCAAGCATGCAGTGAAACAATCTACTATCTCTGAGCTTTTTCAGTCTTGCAATACAAAATGGTCGCTATGCTTGAGCAAGGAAGTCTTTTTGGGAATTATGAGTGGTCGACATTTTTAAACCATTACATGCGAGCCTACAAGTAGATCGCATCAAGATTTAGTTGAAAGATTCTGGAAGGGTGCTTCTGTAAATGTCAATAATCATCTTTCTAACTTGCTAATTTCCTTAACTTCGATATTGTTTACTTCACTCTCATCTATGTTCATGATGTTAATATAGGCCAGCATATGAGACTCGAAAAATGTCATTTTGAAGAATCACTTATGTGATCCAAATTTCTAAAAATTTCAAGCGAACATAAAGACATCGAGTGAGGTGAAATTCGAAACTTTACTTTTCACTATTCAAAATTGATCCAATCTTCAGCTAAACGGTGCCCTGAACATATCGAACATTAGTATTATAGTGGAGCCGCAAAATCGGGTAAATCGAATGAAGGAACAATCTTGATGATAAGAACTCACAAAAATACAAATATCTGCTTTTCTATGGATCGTAGTGTGAATATAAACAGGACAGCTCAAATTATTCACCGATAAGGGACACGAATCTGCGTTTTTTTGAGGGCTAAAATGTCTTCACTTTGCATCTTCTGCTGGTACCTTTAATTTACATGATCGTCACCTTTCCTCAAATTTCCATTAAAAATAATGTAATTATAATAAATATTCAGATAACATCGATCTCTCTCCAAAATTGTAGTATTTTGCTATTTGCTTTTCTTTTGAAGTGGAAATAATAAAATTAATGGCAGTAGGAACAAATTCGCTAGTTTATAATCTGTGGATGCAAAAATTAATTAGTTTATCAGTTTCACCGTCAAATATATACAGCGTTATTGTCAGTCGAAACCCAGTAATAGCGACTGACGAACAAAAACCAATCACACATCTGTATCGAACATACGGACAATGGCAATATCTATGAAATCATTGGAAGATTAGTAAAAGGTTTTGTGAGTTTTTACATCACAAGGTTGTACTACACGGCAATTATTTCTAAACATATTAATTCACATAAATATACATCTGTCGATGTGAGAATGATTGCTATTTACCAAAGATGATGTAAATATGGCGTGTTGAGGCAGACACAAGCTACAGTCGAACTTGTCTTATTGCAACATCTCTTATAGCAAAGCCTGTCATATTGTCAGATTTTCCTGGTCCCGTCGCAATTACTATCCTTTATTTCAGACCTCCCTTATGGCAAAGCTTGCCATATTGCCACAAATTTTGGCGGTCCCTTGAATTGGCAATAAGACAAGTTCGACTGTAATACAAAAAGACCAATCTATCGTAGATCGTTTAATCAATTTTTTGCGCAGCGTGTCGTTCGCCCTGCTGCCTCATCAGGCAGCAATAGCAGTTCAGATGGCAAACATCGATACGAAGTGCAATGTTGTTACGATGAAATCTTACTGGACTGGATCAAATATGATAATTATTCACACGCTGAAGTCAAAGTTCAGCAGTGCAGAGGGTCAGTAAAATTCTCAAACGATGATGAAAATCATCCATGCAGCCATTTATAATGGAATATAATGCTTACTGATTTAAATTATTAATTGAAGTAGTCCTGGTGAGGACTGATGGCGCTCTCCAATATGCAAGTGTGCAAATCCAATGGTGCTGTAACCATTAGATTGAACAGTTCTTAAAAGAACTCAATGGAGCTTTCTCGTGGCAACGAATTAAAATTGATCAGCTTTGACACAATAACTGGTAAAAATGGAAATCTAAAGACTTGCAACACTACTCATTCTTACTGTTAACATACTACTACTACAGATTCCAAACACTGCTGCATACACGTTCAAAACAGACGTCTAATATACTGTACTAAATAAAGTAGCATTGAGCTTCTCCTTCTTACTTATTTTTGTAATATGATCATCTAATGAATTCCTGATTTGAGTTGTTATGGCACTCCAACTAAGGCTTTTGGGGATTCTGTGTTTGGTACCAAAACTGAAGAGTTGACGTAAGTCTTCATCATCCACAATATCCTGATCACCCGTTATTTCGTGACCATAATGCGGGTAAACAGACGATTGTCTCTTGCTGCATGAGCATTTTTTTATTCATGATGTGCGTCACATCCTGAAACTTCAGGTTATTCAAAAAACGCACATAATTGCAAAACTTTAATGCAGTGGGTTTATCTAATTTGTAGAATATCTTCGGTGGATAACGCTCTTGAATTGTGTTTGAAATCAGCTTGCACACACTTTGATCGCAGAATATATACATGAGATTGAGTGAGTCTATTGTCTGAGATTCGAACGGGATAATGATTGTTGCTCGCTTTTTTACGTTTTTCTTCTAAGAGACTAAGTAATGTACAATTTGAATAGAGATAGCTATGTTATGTACACAGTTAAAAACAAGAGGTTAAACAAGAAATAGAGTACAGTCATTAAATTCTTCATGACCATTTAGGGTACGACACAGGCGAATAGCCATAGCTTCTACTATTGGACATCTAATTAGGCTTTCATGTCTACGTATCATAGAAAAAATAAAATCATCTTCAGGAGGGCTATCATGACATAGAGATGCATGCATAAACATATTCGTAGTTCGCACGCGCATGACGATTTGGTTAACAGTGTTCTACCACACGATAATGAAATGGTCAAGCAGCACTCCCGATGTAAAATTCAACTCATATTTTACATTGGCCTTTATGAACGACATTTTCTTCACAACAAATAAGCTGATTATATATATTAAGCATGTGCGTTCGGAACACGTCTGTGTTTTCATTCTATTCAATTTACGAGAGAGATTGAGGCCAGGTTTATTATTAGCATGATATTAAATCCGGCATTGCTGACTTAGTATTCGAGATAATTTATAATTATATTTGTCACTCACGAATGGCACTTTTATAATGAGAATCTTTTTGATGATGCATCGATTGTCGATTATTCTGAGTCCTAGAAGCACAACGTCTGATGTCATTCTGTGAATAATCACTTCTTGGTAGCTTATTTTTGAAACAGGATGTGGCTATTAACTTATCACTGTTGTCACTTATCAGGACACAATTTATTGACTCTGCGAAACTCTTCCATCACAGCATTATTTTTGACGTGATTAGGTAATCATGAGTGTGCTAAGTCAATAGATTATATAAGAAATTGTTTCTTTGTATTACTATAATTCACCAAAGAGACTCAAAATTGTCTGTGTACTTTACCGAGATCCGATATCTTAACCCTCTAATTCCGTGTGTTCACTAGCGATCCCTCACCTCTGTTTCCGAAACATTTTAAACATAAATCAGTGGCTGATCAATGAAGTTCATGACGAAGCATTACTATTGACATGCAATCAGAAGGGCCCTGAAATTTCATGTTAAAAAATGCAGCGTTAGGGATATTATTCTTTTTGAATAATGATGCATTTAAAATAGATATTTTGAGAGAAAACAATAGACCAGGTCAAACTTTCGATAAGATTTGACAGATAGGTTTCAACGAGCTCGTTTTGTTAAATCGCAGCAATATTAAAGCGGATCACTGTAAGCGCATGTTTGACCTCATCTAGATTTAGATTAATTAAAGCGGTTTAAATAAAACATCCGTTTTGTTCAACAAAACCATTTTCAAACGGTTTCATGTAAATCGAAAGTTTGACCTCGACCGTTCTAATAGCTTAATCGGTTTTGTTAAAGCGATCTTCTGATCGCCTTGGTTTTATAAAAACCAAGAACTTCATCAAATCAATGTTAAACTATCGCAAGTGAATGGCATTGGCAACTTCACGTCATGCAAAGCAATGTGAAATTTGTTAAACCACTAGGGGGTTAAATAGTGTAAATCGAAGAGAGAAGTTAGAAACACGATTAAACATGTCTGGCTTACCGAGTGTTTCCTTGTGCATGTTCATCAATGTCATATAACAATTTCATAAAACGCGTTTTAAATTTTTATGATTGATCACATTTCCACTGCAACTTCTGTTCACAATATTCGATAAATCCGATCTTGATATCACATGTTGTTCAATCGAAATCTTTGGACACTGTTAAATCCTATCTTTGATCTCGACAAGTTTTAGTTTTGACAAAGCCGTTTATATGCACCAGACAGTTTCATCAAATCGTAATATCATGATCGAGTGTCGAAATTGTGTTCAAAACGCGATTAAATGCTTGCGATGGTTTGATAGAGAAACCTGTTTTATTCAGGTAAAACGGATTTGTTGAATCTAATCGAATGTTTGACCTGGCCTAATGTTGCTGACCTCCATGTCACGTTTGCTTCAAAAGTGGCTGGTGGGCATGACTTTCAGCGACTGTTGAATATGGTCTTCTTGGCTAGCAAGAGCATCAAGGCTCAGCATGACCACAGTTTAAGGATAAAAGAGAGACAACTTTGAAGGGCGAGAGATAGCCACACTTTGCCGGCGAGCATGATCCCATTACATATGGTTCTTCATGTTTTCACCTCATAGATAGTCTATTGTAGGACATGCCGAGATTAGAACAGGCTTTACAGAAAACTAAAGGCTTGAAGGATCATCATGGATCAAAAAGTGTCAGCAAAAAAAGTTGCACGTGTAACCGCACCCTTAGGGTGGAATCCAGTACCAGTGAAAAACTTAACTCTAGCTTAAAGTTAATCTGAAATTAGTTAATTCGTCTTCGAGACTTAAGTCTAAGCCGTATCCAATGTAAGCGAATTAACTAAGCCAGAGTTAAACCTCTGTCATCTTAGCAACGAGGTCAGATCTGACTGACTCATATTTGCGCACAGCAGCTGTGTCAAATTCAAAAGTGCATAATACAACTTTGTTTCGTCTGGTCAACACAAGCTATCATGGCTGAGCGACATGAGTCTAAGCGGAAAGAAAACTTCTGTAATGATGAGAAGGACGTCATCATACAACTGGTGCAGAAGTATCGATCGAAGGGCAGTTATAGACATAGATTCAAAATGTGATACTCCAGCTCCAACTCCTACAAAAATGTTGAAGCTCGACAAGACCGAGAAGTTGGCCAAGAGGACTGCCGATCAAGCAAATTGTGCATTTATTGATTAATAGACGTGTAAACACGAAAAGTTACTCCGTGAAGTAGAAATAATGGAAGAACATGCGGTGTTACAGACTAAAATATCGAAAACAAAACTGAAAATTCAAGAAAGTAAGCTAGAAAATCTTAAAAAGAACGATGACATTTTCAATAACGAATCCAATTTTCATCAAATGTGATTTCTATATTTTGAAATAGATCTTCTTCATGGATTGTACCGTTTTTAATTTCGTGTATGAAAGGGTTTCATTCGGTATCATTTCTTAAGAATGGATCTTTTCAGAAAGCATAGTGTGTGTATTGGTATCATAAATAATGACGAGTAATGATGAATCATAATAGTCATGTATGGTATTATAATCATGATAATCAACAATACTTCTTTTCAGCAAGCATGGTCGGTGTACTGGTAGCATGATATAATAAATGACATTACAAGCATAATATTATCTTTTGGACATAATGATACTATAGGGCCTACAGTAGCTACATCACAATACATATTAGCTTATATAGTACAAGTTCAAAAATATTGAGAAGTAACTTGGCTTCTGACAGTCACAACCCTGTTTGAATTTTCATACGATGCTACAACATGATCGGATCCATTGGAGCGTTCTTCACTTGGATTTGCATCTTCATTTTCCGCATCACTTTGGTATTTCTTTGCCAAATTATGTAGACACGCACAAACAATAACCACGTCTTGAACCCTATCAAGTCGTTATCTTACACCGAGCCTCGGGCACCTGAATCGTTGTTTAAGCTGACCAAACACTCTTTCAATAATATTCCGGGTGAGTCTGTGTGCGTAGTTTTAGTCATGTTCAGCCTGGATTCTTGGATTTAGGTACGGCGTCAGAAGGTAAGGTAAGCATGGATATCCATTATCTCCAAGTAGGAATCTTCGAATATTTTCACTTTCAAAATCTGCATATAAACGTGAATTATTATCATTATCATCATCATCATCATACGTTTAACGTCCCTTTTTCCGCCGTTGGCTGGGTTGGACGGTTTCCTCTGATGGCAGTTCTCCATCTTCCACGATCCTTGCAGAGATCCTCGCAGAGACCCAATCTCCTGCAATCCCCACGAACAGTTTCTTCCCAGGTGGTACGAGGTCGACCTCTGATCTTCCGTCCTGGTATTTCGATCTTCCACACCTTCTTTACCCAATCTTCATTTGTCTTCCGAACTACATGGCCATACCATCGCAGTCGCCTTCTTCTCATGGCTTCTTCTACTCCAACCAAGTCAAGTCTTTGGAGGAGCTCTTCGCTGGAGATTCGATCTCGAAGGGAAACACCACAAAGCCACCTGACCATTCTTCTTTCGGCTCTTACCATCTTCATTTTGTTTTCTGTCTTCATGGCCCATGTCTCACTGCCGTACAACATTCTGCTCCTCACACAGGCTTCGTAAACCTTCCCCTTCATCCAGAGAGGTGTCCCTCTTGAAGCCAGGAATGGTAACAGCTCGTGGAATCGCTTCCAGCCACAACGTATGCGCGTAGACACAGCTGCATCCGCACCACCACCGCCATCCAACATGTCCCCAAGACAGCAGAACCTGTTCACCACTTCGTAACGCTGCCCTGCCACATCCACTTCTATTCCGTCACCCATCTTCGTTGCTGATGATATGTCACCTTTACATCGTTTGCATGCAAATCCCCTTGCGGTAGCTGATGTTATGCGTCCTTTCACGCCACTACATCTCTTGTGTATCCATCTACCGCAGTCCGTGCATCTTATGGAATTTGCACCAACTCCTTTGTTGCACACACCAGATGGATAGATTCCCGATCGATCTGTATTGCCTGCTCCATCTGAAGATATCATTATCATCGTCTTTTCGCTGTTCACCTTCAGACCCTTCGCCTCCAAACATGTTTTCCACTTCACAACTTTCTCCATGAGTTCCGCCTCGCTCCTTGCCATGATCACCAAGTCGTCAGCAAAGAGAACTTCCCAAGGCAAGCCTTCTCTGGTTTCCGACGAGATTGCATCCATGACAATAGCGAAAAGCAGAGGGCTAAGGGCTGAACCCTGGTGCACTCCCACGGTCACCTCGAAGTTGTCGCTCCCGCCTCCACCGAACGCCACTGATGTCCTCGCATCTGTATACAGAGCCATCACAGCCTTCACTAGCCATTCTTCAACTCCAGATCTTCGGAGAGACCACATCACAATCTTCCTTGGCACCCGGTCGAATGCCTTCTCTAGGTCAACAAAGGAGAGATACAAATCGGACTTCCTCGCCAAACACTTCTCCTGGAGCTGCCTAACGATAAAAATCGCATCAGTAGTTCCCTTCCCGGGCATGAATCCAAACTGCATCGAGTCGATATCAACCTGCGCTCTGATCCGCCTCTCCAACACTCGTTCGTATATCTTCAATGCATGTTCTGATATCTTTATCCCTCTATACGACCCACAACAGAGGGGATCGCCCTTTCCTTTGAAGATTGGTATCAGCATACTCATCTTCCAGTCAGCTGGAATTTGACCTTCCTCAAGAATTGCATTGCACAAACTGGCTAGCCACTTCGAAGAGAGGGCTCCACATGCCGTCATCATCTCCACCGTCACACCAGAAGGACCAGCCGCTTTGCCCAGAGATGACTCTTTCAAAGCACTTTCGAACTCTGAAATTTCAAGCCGACAACACGGTCCTTGAACGGGGTCACTTTCTGCAACGCCATCCCAATCATTCTCGATGTTCATCAACCTTTCCATATGCTGCTTCCAAACTGTCATCACCTCCTCTTTCGTCGCAACTATGTCTCCGTGCTCATTTTTCATGCATGTTGGGCCGATCACATCTCTACTTTCCCTCGCTTTTTGCTTTGCAACTTTGAAGAATGTCTTCTTCCCCTTCTCGTTCGTCATTTGCTGTGTCAGCTCTTTACGCTTTTCCTCCTGTGCGTTCCACACCATTCTGCGTGCACTCCGCTTCGCTGTCCGGTAGGCTTCAAGATCTTCGTTGGTGCCCGACTTTTTCCATTTCAACCACAGACTGCGCTTCAACTCCACCGCATGTGCTACTTCATCGCACCACCACCATGTCTCCTTGTGCCTCGCTGGCCCTTTCGTGCGCCCACACACTCCATCAGCTGTTTGGAGCCAAACTTGCTTCATGCCCTTCCATTTCATCTCCACACCGGACGCATCAGTGACCTCGCGTTCTCTCTTGCTGACCAGCTCTAGGAAAGCGGCACCGATCTCTGGCTTCGTCAGTTCCCAAACCTTCAGTTTTGGCACAAACTTCCTCTTCAACTTCACTCTTGTTCTCATTTCGATGTCGGCTACGACAAGACGGTGCTGAGACACACATTCTACACTTGCAATCACCTTCACGTCTTTTGCGGTCTTCCGATCCTCTTTCCTCAACATCACATAATCTATCTGGCTGCAAGCATTTCCTGAGGCATACGTAATTAGATGATTTGTAGACTTCTTGTAGAATGTGTTGCACACCACCATTTGAGTCGCACTTCCGAACTCCAGAATGCTCTCCCCTTCTGTGTTTCTCACACCATACCCAAATCCTCCATGGACGCCATCGAAACCATCAGCGGTGCTTCCCACATGTCCATTTAAGTCTCCTCCAAGAAGAATAGACTCAGACGAGGGTATGTCACTAACAGTTTCATGCATCAGGTCCCAGAACTGCAGTTTCTCGGCAATACTCCTTCCAGATTGTGGCGCATAGGCTGAGATGACATTGGCGATGCGATGACCCATCACCAGCTTAACCACTAGAATCCTCTCGTTGACTCTCTTCACGCTTACGACTTGCTCGGCAAACTTCTCTGCAACGAGCACTCCAACTCCCGACGTACCAACCGAGCAACCTTGCCAGAAGAACTTGAACCGTGAACCTGACGATCCCAGCCAACGAGCACTACCTCCTTTCCATCTGCTCTCCTGGACACAACATACTTCGACCTTTCTTCTCAAGACCTCCACCACCTCTCCTGACCTCTTCGACATACTGCCCACATTCCATGAGCCAAATCTCATGACTAACTTTTGATTATCGTCCCCGGTGATTCTTCGCACCCCCTTCCTAGTTAAAGGCTGCCGGGCACTGGGGGCCATTCCATTTCGAACTGTCATCATGTTGAGTTTTTGGTGCTGAATTTTTACCGACCGCATGCCCTTGCTGACGCCAACCACAGTTCTAAGCGGTGGGCCTAGCCTTTCCAAGCCGAAAGACTGGAGTACTTACAAGGCAGCAGGTTTAGCCACAGTTCTAAGCGGTGGGCCTAGCCTTTCCTAGCCAAAAGACTGGAGTACCTACAAGGCAGCAGGATTGCTTGGCACAAGCACTTCAATCACAGGAGTGGAGACCAGGACTACCAGCGGGACATGTTCCGGTGCCATCGGGCCCAGACCTGGGGTAAGGTGCTACTCCTCCTCCTGCGATCGGGGATGCATTTTTACGTCATGCCCAGGACCTACCGCCACTCAATAACAAGCAAACCACCTAGTCAAGCAAATCTCAACAATTATGAAAACCATGCCAAGATTTACGAAGTGTCATTTTGATCTTGGCCTTTTATGGAACGAAACTGTCAACAAAACAGCCTCGTTGCCACAGGCCATAAGCCTGTTTATATATCCTATATATCCTATATTTATATAAGCCTATAAGCCTGTATTATATATAGTTGAATCATGCGTCGATCCTGACCATCTGCACACAATATCGGTAATAGCACCATCAGAATTGCACACAGGCTGAGTATCAAGAGAAAAATATCCTTTTCTATTTCTGAATGCTTCAGAGTCATCTCCACCAGGACGTGATAGGAATATGGGTACAGTCGATGGCGCCAACGACTGAAGGAAATCCGTACATAGCAGCGAAACCACGTTTTTGTAAGATCAATTCATCTCCATCTGGAAATGCTATGAAATTTCTTGAACGCTTCGCGATTTGGTCGATTACTTGATGGATAATTCGAGAAACACTTCTTTCTGATACTTCTATCAAATCACCGTCCACACGTTGATAACTTCCACAAGGTATCATAAGGTTATGAGAAGCCTTTGTCTCGCAGCTAGATTGTAGTTGGATCGCGCTTGCATGGGAGTGATATCATCAGAAATAGCGGAAAGCAATTCTTCGACTGCTTCTTTGGATAGTCTATATCGCTGAATAAATTCCTGGTCATTGTATGACAATGAAGCGTGAGCTACGGGTCGACGCATACGATTTGATTGTCGGTTGATTCACGCAGAAAATAAAAATCTTGCAGGTCGTCCAAGTCAGACATTCCAGACATAGATCATATAAAGGGAACACTGTTGACAGCTACGAGTTTGACAGCATCTATGACGATAACATTGCATACACATGTTAATTGATTGGTTTTGGTTAGAGCTTTGCATGAGTTTGCTGATTGGATTTTTGTATTTGATCAATACTGCTTCTTGACTTAAGCCGCTAAAATCGTGACTTAAATATCGCGACTTAACTTGGCTATCTTTTAAGCTCAGCTCATGTCAAAATCGTGGCATTGGATACGAAGCTAGACTTAAGTCCTGATGTAAGCCGCGATTTCCTTAATCTCGACTTAAGTCTCCGCACTGGATTCCACCCTTAGACTCAAGCTCATCTAAAGCGTCCTACTCTTTTTTAATTGATGATTTTGTCTATCTCTAAAATGACACAAAGCAGGCCAGAAAAACAGGAAATTATGCAATCACAAGATAATATCATCCATCGTAACCAAAAACCGGCATCTCCTTACCTGTGATATACAGAAAGACAACACTTCGACTCATTTCCTCTATCGTTTCCACTGTTAAAATAGTTAGATTTTCAAGAAACCATGGAAATTCTTGTCCAGAGAGATCGTACTTGATACGAGGAATAGCATTTCTATTCACAATTTGATTTGTTCTACAATTCCATACTATTAATTGGGGAATATCTTCAACTTGAAACATCTACAACAAAAATCTCATCAATAATATGAAGATTGCCACACACCATTACCGAGCACGATTGCACAACCCGAAACCCATCAGGAATCTTTGGTTGGGTTTACAATCTGAGGATTATACACTATTTCCGGCTTAAACATTTCAATTAAGCAAACGTTTATTAGTGATGAGAACACATATAGTACTCGTTTTCAACAACAAACACAAGCATATTTTTGAATATCACATGTTGATGAACACAATAACTTGTTAATACCTGCGAAGCACTGTATAGGCTAATAACTTCGCAAGATCATCAATTCATAATTATCAGGATCAAAGCTTATAGGGGAAATAAAGGATTTAAAATATATAGCCAACCGCAAAACCGTTGTGGAATAGAATTGTAGGATTTAAAATTCGATGGATTCAGAGCAAGTTGTATGAAAATCCAAAAATAAAGACGTAAGGATTATTGGAATTTTGACAGAGACCCCGAGAATTCAAAGTGCCAATTGAAAAGGAATCATTGACACTTACAATTACAAGAAACAACAATTAACTGATGATGGCACAAAAGTGTCAGAAAATAACTAACAAGAAATAATAATTTTAGAATTGATGTTTTATGTATCATACTTTTATCTTCAATTAATCTTTTTGACTGATTCGAAACAATTGAGCGAAATCGCAACAATTGCCGGATACAATTCGACGTCCATAAGTGCTAAAATCGAATTGTGCAACAGCTGATCAAAGATAACAACCTGACTGATATCCAGCCAAAGAAACGCATTAAAGAGCAGGAAAATTTAGTTCAAGAATCTTAAAATGAACTAATCTTACGACGAATTCGAATCATGTTTGAATGGTAGTTTTCTGAAGTTAAGATTGCAATTAGGTATCTCATTTGTGCTTCTCGCAGCTTGACTTTATTTAGATTATGCATAATGATTTATGATAAATGGTCGTGATTCGTGTCACCCGGGATGAAAATATAAGAGGCAGAAAAAACCGTAAACACGCAATGGAAAGGCCCAAATGCGTGAAAAGTGTGTTAGCATCATCAATATTGATCAAAATAGTTCGGAATTCAGGGGTGCTCCGAGGATATCATCCCTGCTGCGAATACGAAGATAAAATTATCATCAGAATGATTTTACTTTTGAAAACTCTGACATTTTTCTCTATGTATCATTGGATATTTAAAGGACTTGCAAATGAAAGTAAGGCGTTAAACTAATACCGGCGTGTTCTATGGACTTGACGATGAGCGATTTTTCATACATGTACTTACAGAACCTATGTGGAAGACTTCTATAAACTTGTGTTCACTTGCTTTGAATGCGATTCCATCACTCCTGCATGCATCTAATATATTGTTTTTTTTCAGTCGTGACTTCAACAAATATGAATCCATCATTTTTCTTCGCAGGGAATAGAGTATATAAGTTACCCAAATTATCCGCATCCATGGAGATAATTAGGATACAAGTCGATTAAACACTCTGCGGAACGCAAGCGATATTAAAATTAATTTTATGTTTGTTCTTTTCTACAGAAGATCGATTGCTTAACTTGTCATTCAAAGCATGGCACGCTTGACACGACTTGCCATGTGTAATCCTAGCTGATGCGATAAATGAAAGCAAACGCAAGTGAGACTGCGTTCATGCATAACTAAATATTCCATTTGTATGATTAGAATATTTGAAAATCATAGGGGCAACAAACCTTCTTTAACTGCTTGATGCGTGAATCATTCCAAGGCAAAACAAACCATGGCATTCCACTTGTGCACTGTTCATGTTTCTCCACATCTTTATCCATTCCACAATAGACAACTTCAAATCCATTTTCTTTCGTCGCTATGTGAGCTTCCAATAGATGGGGCGTAAACTTGCGACATGGTGGGCACTAGAATCAAATGAAAGAGGTGTAAAATCATGACATCTTACAAAAAATTTAAGCATATATCATCTAAACAGCTGTATTTTCTGAATTTTGCATCGGACATTAAGGGTGGAATCCAGTACCAGTGAAAAACTTAACTCTAGCTTAAAGTTAATCTGAAATTAGTTAATTCGTCTTCGAGACTTAAGTCTAAGCCGTATCCAATGTAAGCGAATTAACTAAGCCAGAGTTAAACCTCTGTCATCTTAGCAACGAGGTCAGATCTGACTGACTCATATTTGCGCACAGCAGCTGTGTCAAATTCAAAAGTGCATAATACAACTTTGTTTCGTCTGGTCAACACAAGCTATCATGGCTGAGCGACATTAGTCTAAGCGGAAAGAAAACTTCTGTAATGATGAGAAGGACGTCATCATACAACTGGTGCAGAAGTATCGATCGAAGGGCAGTTATAGACATAGATTCAAAATGTGATACTCCAGCTCCAACTCCTACAAAAATGTTGAAGCTCGACAAGACCGAGAAGTTGGCCAAGAGGACTGCCGATCAAGCAAATTGTGCATTTATTGATTAATAGACGTGTAAACACGAAAAGTTACTCCGTGAAGTAGAAATAATGGAAGAACATGCGGTGTTACAGACTAAAATATCGAAAACAAAACTGAAAATTCAAGAAAGTAAGCTAGAAAATCTTAAAAAGAACGATGACATTTTCAATAACGAATCCAATTTTCATCAAATGTGATTTCTATATTTTGAAATAGATCTTCTTCATGGATTGTACCGTTTTTAATTTCGTGTATGAAAGGGTTTCATTTGGTATCATTTCTTAAGAATGGATCTTTTCAGAAAGCATAGTGTGTGTATTGGTATCATAAATAATGACGAGTAATGATGAATCATAATAGTCATGTATGGTATTATAATCATGATAATCAACAATACTTCTTTTCAGCAAGCATGGTCGGTGTACTGGTAGCATGATATAATAAATGACATTACAAGCATAATATTATCTTTTGGACATAATGATACTATGGGGCCTACAGTAGCTACATCACAATACATATTAGCTTATATAGTACAAGTTCAAAAATATTGAGACTTAACTTGGCTATCTTAAGCTCAGCTTATGTCAAAATCGTGGCATTGGATATGAAGCTAGACTTAAGTCCTGATTTAAGCCGCGATTTCCTTAATCTCGACTTAAGTCTCCGCACTGGATTCCACCCTAAGTCTATTGTAGACCTGCAAAGACGCTCACGCTAAATCGCTGAACTTTATGAACCTTCGCATTTGTGATGTTTTACAATATTGGGAAAATTATGATATGAGTTTTGTACATAAGAAATAATTCTAATGACGCTGGAGACATTGAGAAATTTCAGATCGGTTTCACTGCTAAACTTAGCAACGTGCGAGAAACAGCACTAACTGAATCAAAAGCAATCACACAGCTTTAACCCACAAGCAATAGAAAACATGAGCTTCCCAAAATCAGCCTGTCTTCACATTTCAAGTCGACCTCACACCTGACGTGCAACACCCTTCTTAATGTCACTCACCTCTTCACATACATCATTATATGCATTAAGTTGACTGCGTTTTACCACCGAACATCAACCGGTAGAAAGCGAGAGACGACGAAGTCCTTGTTGATTTTTCTTTGAATCTACTTGTGATTAGCAGATTAATGAAATTATTCATCGAGGGCAAGTTTTTGTTCTTCTGTTGAGCAGACGATATCATCCAAAGATAGCTTTGTTCACCAACACGTCAAAACTAATTACCTCAAAAACAGTACTATGTAAGGAAACGATGCAGTATTAATCATTTCCAAACTAAATCCGAAGATAAGCTACGTAAGAAGTTTATGGACAATGAATCTCGCCGATCTGACTGGGAAAATAAAAAAGTCTAACACGAAAAAAAAGCAAACAGTCGACGATAAAAGATGTAATTACTTGAAATTCAATTTTATTAAAGATAGAACACATAGGAAAATACAAAAGCTTATCAAGAAGTACAAATTATTTATAAAACTAGCGAGTAAACCAAACTTAACCACTTATTATGCTCTAAAACATAGAAAAAATAATAAAAAGTCCAGTAAGTGCAAAATCTGCGACCATTTACCCTTTAAATTTAACTGCACTACACGTCATCTTATTTATAAATTTTCTTGCTCGCTGTGCAATGAATTTTACATTGGTCAGACCAATAGACCATTTAAATACCGGTACATGGAACAGACGTAGTTTACACAAAAGCAATTTTGATAGCGCATTTGCTGCACATGTGGAGCGGAAACATGATAGAAAACAGATGGACATTGAAGATTTTGACCTTTCCATACTAGAAAGGTGCACTGACCCAGTTGAGACCCGCTTAGCGGAGGCTAGACACATTAAGCATCTCTCTCCTAGCATCAATCGCAAGTTAGTAATGACAAACTTCTGAACACTGAATCTTTTTCCTTGATATTCATGTATCTTTCCAATTGGTCTAACATTCCATTACGCCAAGAAGGGAGATTTCGATTTGTATGAGATAACAACCGTTTACTTCCGGAACATAATAAGCCGGTCATAACTGTTTTAACAGTGATAACACTGTCTTGTAGTTCGATTTAGAAACTTACCCCACAAAAAATGTTTGAAAAATAGCGTCTCACGCAGCCAGTTTCGCAAGATTTGAGAAGAGAATACGTTGTATAGCATTACTAATACAAATAATAATTCAAGCCTAATGATCAGAATCGGTATCATTGTAGGCTGCAAGCATGAAATAGCACTCACTTGCAGATTAATAGGCACGAATAAATAAAGAGATCGCTACGCTAAAAGCACCTACTTTGAAAATACAGTACGTTGATTTAGCAGATTTGCTAGATATTTGTTGCGACAAAACTACATTATTGGAGTATCAAGCTGTTTAATAAAGCAAGTACAGGACCGAGCAATGCACTTGGGAACGTTGGCTTTTACTTTAACTTAACAACTTGCTTCTACGACAAATGAAGAATTACTATGTGAGGTCATCTTCCTGATTTTCTGTTAGGTAACATCGAAAGATGATTGCATTGAAATAATAGCTGTCAGAACTGTTCGAAAGTTTTCGGACCGTGACGACCAGAATTTTCGGGACGAGTCAATTTTTTTCGGGCATTCGGGCCGGACTACAAACACTGGTGCAAATTCACGTAGCTTTGCGGTTCCGCAATGCGTTGGAAACGCTATATTTGTATTTTTAAGCTCATAATCACAAGCTCATGACTTTATGGCTTAAAAGAGTTTTAAGCTTATGGGTATTGGACACGCCGTGCTCTTAAAATAAATGTGAGTGTGGCTATTGTGGTCTCTTTCTCTCTCTCTCTCTGCTACTCTTCCCTATGCGTTTATGTTTTCCCCATTGTGTCACTGCTCGCTAGCGGACAAAAACATCTCGCCAGCGAGACTGAAGCGCACACTCACGTACCTACGGAAATATACAGACGTCTTAACTCAACTCACGTATTTTGGTATTCTCCACAAACTGGTGAGCCCGATGGAAGAATCCGCATCCGCTGTTCATCATATCAGTGTTAGGCCTCCAATATTTTCTACTGAGACCGCGTCGTCCTGGTTTCAAATACTCGAAGCGCAGTTTCATATAGCACGCATTTCTAACTCGGGTACTCGCTATTTCCATGCCCTCGCTGCTCTTCCTCCAGATCTCATCGCTACCCTCTCACCCGAAGTACTCGATTCCAAAGACTTCAATATACTCAAGTCAGCTATTCTCGCCGAACACGAACGTACAAAACCCGAACTGTTCGAGAAACTTATTTCGACGTTGACCTTACATGGCCGCCCTTCAGCATTTCTTAACGAAATCTCTGGAACTGATGGAAAACTTGGGATTGGAGACGACCTAGTTCGACACAAGTTCCTGCAAGCCCTCCAAGATAGCATTACACCTGTCATCGCGTCACAAATATCTCTAAGTCTACAACAACTTGGTTCCCTAGCTGACGAGCTCATACCTCTCCTCAACAAGGAAACCGTTTTTGCCGTTCGGGGTGAGAAATCGTCAATTCGACCTTATGGACATGACCGTATGGGTGGAACTATTCGAAAGGAAGGAGTCCCGTTGAGTGCAGAGTTGCCAAACTCGTCCAGAAAAAAATCCGGACGCTCTAATGTTATATCATCAGAGTAAATATAAACATTAATTGCCTTCTATACTTAACTGTGAATGGAAAATAATCATTATGCGTAAGATTGTCATCAATATCATGCGTATCTCTTTTCCTCGTCATTCATAAATGACAGGTGATTTTGAATGAAAAATCGCAGCTTTTATGAACCAGCAATATATTCAATTAACAAATACATCAATAAATTTCAGAAGCCTTGAGAATATTTCACAAATCCTTTTAACAAATATAGGCAGTACAAAGCTATATAAAAATTGATCAGCACGTCTATGATTTTGTTAAATAATTGAATCAACAAATGTATAAAAATATACATTAGTGCGCCTATGATTGTGTTAAGAATCAACAAATCTACTAAGAATATACAGCGGTGTATCTATGATTGCGCTACCAGAAAAACAAATCTTTATAAAAGTACATCAGTGCGCCTATGATTGCGCTACCAGAAAAAACAAATCTATATACAAATACATCAGTGCGCCTATGATTGCGCTACCAGAAAAAACAAATCTTCATAAAAGTACATCAGTGCGCCTATGGTTGGGTTATTAATCAACAAATCTATAAAGAATAAAACGGTGCGCCTATGATTGCGTTACCAGAAAAACAAATCTATATAAATAATACAACAGTGCGCCTATGGTTGCGCTACCAGAAAAACAAATCTTCATAAAAGTACATCAGTGCGCCTATGGTTGGGTTATGAATCAACAAATCTATAAAGAATACAATGTTGCATCTGTGATTGCGTTACCAGAAAACAAGTCTATATAATCATACATCACTGATAGACAAATGATCACTATCAATAAAAACACGTCAAGTACAAACAATCTAGCTCACTGAAATCTGTCCATAAAAACAATCCGATAAAAAATTCTTCTTTGGCAAAAACAATTCTTTAAATAGTTTAAAAATTTACGTTCATGATTCCTCATCATCACTAGCACTATCGTGCTCATATGATTGGAAGTATCGCCGGGATGAGCTTCGAGCTAAGTCGATGAGGGACTGAGTTACTGAAACATGTTGTAATCCATCGATATTTTTCAAGTGAGATCGCACTCGCCGGATACCGTTCAGAGTTTCGGGTTGGAGACGATTTCTCTCCTTTGTGACTACAGCTGCATTTACACTAAATCCTCTTTCCTCAGCAGCATTGTGTGGCTGAATACAAAGCAATGCCTGCACAAGAACTTTGATCAGCGGACATTTGTGCTTTTCGAATATCTTGCTCCTATAAGCATCTAGCCGTTCTTCTTGGAGTGGCTGAACATCATTGTTGATTGTCAGCTGTTTCCATTCCTCGATTAATGGTTGCATGTCATCAACTTTTATTGTGGGAATGAGACCTGCAAGAAACGTCAAGTTTTTCAATTTTGTTGTCTTGTCCTTATCCGACTGAAACGTGCGGTTTTGTGGACACAGCAATGTCAACTTTCGCCACAAACGCATGTGTTCTTTTTGATCAAGTTTGAGATTGCTCATGGTTGCGTGGAAAGCCTCCAAATAAAAAGCCTTCGCTTCGAGTTTGAAATGGGTCATTTCGGCAGACTGCAAATTTTTCAGACATAAACGTTCGGTTCGGTGGCCAATGTCAACGTCTGATGAGTGATTTTCAGGGGCCATGCTTGATGTTGAAATCTTCGACACGACGATGTCTTCACAGAAAGAAGGCAGCAAAAATTGTCCGCCTAGAGAAGCCATCATACCACAAATTCTATACACATACTCCGGCCCAATGGGATCGTCTCTCTGTAAAAATAATTGCAATTCTTGAAATAGGGGAAGTGCTTCCAATAGAAAACGGAGGTAGATGTCCGTCTTCTTTGATGCAAATGCGCTGCGAAGTCGCTCAGTAGTAAGAAAACGGCGAACACTCGACCGGCGCGCCCCCCCCCCTCTGGAACGACAGAGTGTCGTGGTCGGCCGCCGTGGTGCTTCGAGTCTGACTCCCCCCCTCTGGAACGACAGAGTGTCGTGGTGTGCCGGCCAAGTGAGTCCGAAAGGTTCGCTGACGTCCCCCCCCCTCTGGAACGACAGAGTGTCGTGGTGGACTTGGGCGACCGCCAGGTTTTGACTTGAGGCTATAGTGTGTGATGATTTTCGAAAAAACGACAGAGTTAGAATTTTGGTCGTTTTGGGCTGTAGCGCCAAAACGAAGCATCGGATGGGAAAACGGACGCCAGATTCGGATTCAGCGTGAAATTCTGCATCGGTATGGTGAATTTGAAGTCAATCGGAGAGAAAAAGTTTCGCTGACGTCCCCCCCCCTCGGCACCGACCTTCAAACTTTCCTTCTAGTGGACGGATTTTGTCGTGCAATAGCTCGTTTGAAAGCTAAGAGTGAGACAAATTCACTGAAAGAATCGGCTTGTTCATATCTGTCTTCGTTTAGATGTGAGACACCATTTAAGATTTTGGGAGATTGGCGAAAAAACGACAGAGTTAGAATTTTGGACGTTTTGGGCTGTAGCTTCAAAACGAACCATCGGATGGGAAAACGGAGGCCAGATTCGGATTCAGCGTGAAATTCTGCATCGGTATGGTGAGTTTCAAGTCACTCGGAGAGAAAAGTTTTCGCTGACACCCCCCCTCGGAAGAGCTCGCTTCGATTTTGGCTTCCAGTGGACGAATTTTGTCGTGCAATAGCTCGTGTGAAAGCTAAGAGTGAGACCAATTCTCTGAAAGAATCGGCTTGTTCATATCTGTCTTCGTTTAGATGTGAGACACCATTTAAGATTTTGGGAGATTGGCGAAAAACGACAGAGTTAGAATTTTGGACGTTTTGGGCTGTAGCTTCAAAACGAAGCATCGGATGGGAAAACGGATTTCAGATTTGGAATCAGCATGAAATTCTCTATCAACATGGTGAGTTTCAAGTCAATTGGAGAGAAAAAGTTTCGCTGACGTCCCCCCCCCCCTCGGGAGAGCTAGCTTCGATCTTGGCTTCCAGTGGACGGATTTTGTCGTGCTATAGCTCGTGTGAAAGCTAAGAGTGAGACAAATTCACTGAAAGAATCGGCTTGTTCATATCTGTCTTCGTTTAGATGTGAGACACCATTTAAGATTTTGCGAGATTGGCGAAAAACGACAGAGTTAGAATTTGGGACGTTTTGGGCTGTAGCTTCAAAACGAAGCATCGGATTGGAAAACGGATTTCAGATTTGGAATCAGCATCAAATTCTCTATCAACATGGTAAGTTTCAAGTCAATCGGAGAGAAAAATTTTCAACATTTTTCGAAAAAACGAGTGTTAGAATTTTTGCGATGGCTGTGGGCTGTAGAGCCAAAACGAAGCATCGGATGGGAAAACGGAGGCCAGATTCGGATTCAGCGTCAAATTCTACATGGAAATGGTGTATTTCCAGCTCAATCGGAGTACTAGAACCGGAGATAGACGGGTTTTTAGTGTTTGGATGATGGGTATTACGTCATCAGCTGATCGCCACACACTATATAAGCTGGGAACCGACAGAGACTTGTCATACAGACGAGAGATTGCCAACGGTAAGTCGTCTCTCTGAGCTCCGATGATAGCTTCGGACATTCCAAATTCCGAGTTTCTCTTAGAAACCGACTTAGAAAATTTCATTGCTGATATCAGCTAAGGCGTCAGACTTAGAGGTTAGCCAGGAGATGGCCTTCGTCTCCAGGCCATAAAAGACTCCAAAACCTTAAAGGCTTCTAACTTTGCTTCTACAAGTCCGTTTGACTTGATTCAAAAAAGGTTCGGTCGCTATTGACCTGCCCTAAGTGATAGACTACTTATAAAATTTCATAAGTAGTGCTAAAAAGTTGAAAAATTTAAATTCACTAGTTTTGGAGGTTTTCTGAGGTTTTCGACCCTACTGAAGTCAATGAAAGCATTTTTAATGATGTCTGAGCCAGTCTTCTCATGGTATAAGCGGCTTTTCACTGAAAGCGAGCAAGACACGGAGAGTTTTGCTGTAATATTCCACTGACAGGGTGTTCCTTCGGGACGGCGGACGATGCCGTAGTGATAAGTGCGGCAAGGGAGTGTGTCATAGTTTAGACCGTAACCGCTGGGACAACTCATGTCTCATGTTGGGCATTTGACACAGTTCTCAACGTAGCACTTTGAACGCCAATCGGATGAGTCTTAGCTATCTTGTCATGGGTGGCCTCTAAACATCTCCATTGCAAAACGCTGGTGAATCAAGCTCTCTACGGCTTGCTATCAAGCTGATCAAAGCAATAACTTGGGATGTTTCCTCAAAAGTTTTCAAGTATGCTGAGTTCAAATCTGCTATCAGATTTCAAATTTAACTAAGTCTAAGGCAGCTTTGAGGGGTTAGATCCCAGCTACTGTTCACTACCTTTGACTCGGCGTTGCTGTTACCACTTCGGGGCAGTGACAATGATGTCTTAAGCTGTAAATAGCGGGTATCGGGGAAGATCTCTCACTTCCCTAGTGATCAGTACAAGGCCTTCGGGCTGTTGACGGGATCGAGTGCCACTCACTACACTCAAATCTATCATTCCTCACTAAGTGTAAAAATCATTGTTTTCCGTTTTTCGCTTCAGAAATGCCGAAATACAATAATGTCAAGACCAGTTTCAAACTGTGTCAATGCCGGAAGGTATTCCGAGCTGACGCCTTCAAGAAGCACGCTTGCACTAGCAAGAAACAGATAGGGGTCGGTCGCTACTATTGCGGAGCCCACAAAATCAGTCGCTTAAGTGAGCGGTTGGAGGAAACCCGTAGCTATGTATACCGCAAGGGACATTCGGCAATGGTCAATCTTGTTAAACCTCTCTGCGTCATGTTTGCAAGTGATTGCCTCTGTCTCAACGTAGTATGCATTCGCGCCAGGGCGACATTTAGCCAGCTGTCGAAGGTTGCCTTATAAACTATCCATTGCATACGTTATGAGAACCATGAGTTCTACCTGTCTCTATCAATGAGACGAATTGATGAATGGAATGAAATGGGAGGACACTCACGCGCCACACGCAACATAACACACTTCTCTCTTCCGTAGTCTAACAAGCTCTTTACACACGGATCGCAGTCGATTGCTATCCCTGTATCAGAAGTGTAAGCTATCTTAATTTTATTTAACACTTTCATCTAACATTATCATCCATATGAAATGTTATAAGAATTGCAAGTTAAACTAAGTGTGCTACTATTTCCAAATGAAAAAGTATACATGGTTAAATCATCCACTGAAGCCCCATTCAAGTAAGTCAGTATGAAAGCAAAGATAATACGAAATTAAAATTTATTATGGCATGTATTTCAAAAGGTCTTCATCGTCAATATCGTCCCAGAGTCTGGCTTCACATAGATAACAAAAACAGTTCACTTGCTTCAATCGTTCTTCTACCGCGAGCCTCACTTTGTCGATATACTCCCACTCCGCCATAGTTCGTGGCTGGGAGTTAGTGGTGTACCATTCCCATAATTGGTGGAGGAATTTGGTGCTGGTGATCTTCATCACATCATCAGTATCGTACTGCAGATATTTCCACCTCACGCCTGTTAAGTCGGGATACTCCTTCTCACATACACTCTCCTCTTCATCATCCGCTGCTAATGACAACTTTCTGATATTGTCGAGTCGGTACACCTTCTCTACCTTCCCCTTCGTTGGAGCGTTTGGTGCAACGAGCGCCCTTGGTGATGAGGATGGAGAAGAGAATTTTGTGTTCGGTGTTTTTGGAGGGCTTGTCATGTTGACTGTGAATAATAACTTTGAAATGTTTCCTAATTCTTAAGTATAAACAAGCAACCAATCAAAATCAACAGTCAATGAATGATGAATATGAAAGTATATATGTAAAGTGACATCCCTGTCATTTCACTCTGTCTTTGAGACGTGTAAGTAAAGTGTTCTCTAGCGAATTCTATATTTGAGGCGTACAAGTGAACTGCTCTCTCGTGAATTCCAAATTTGAGTGAAGTCTCTATCTTGTTGAAGTATCAACCTTAAACTTGATTTCGTTGAAATGGTAAGTTAACGAATTCATCAGTCATCTCTCTCAAACGTGTGGCTAATAGCATCTTCCTCAATTTCAGGCATCAACTTCATCACCAACGCCCTCCCTTCTCGAGGAAAGTTTAGAGTTGTTGAGTCAAGGTAGGTTGTAACAATACACTGAGACTTGAACAGAGATGAAAGAATGATTTCTCTTTCAGGTGATACCAGTCCCATCTCGAGCGAGTTCATGTCAACATTGTCGCGGGAATGCAACGATCGGGAATGTGCTGACTGCTGACTGTGAGCACATCTTCACGAGGAAGCGTGATCTCGTCCGACACATCAAGCGAGGTGTTTGTAGACCTAAGTCAGCATCAATCTCCGAAGGTGGGGATGATTCTGTTAACGATGTCTCCTTTTCTTGCGATTTATGCATTCAGTCTTTTGAGTCACATTTTGAACTATCTTCACATAGACTTCGACATACACACATTGACGATAGTTATACTAACAGCACCTCCTCTATCCGACTCTCTGAAGTGTCGATAAATAATTTAGTGAGGAACTACCAGATGGAATCCTCAGAAACCATTACTGACTTTGAAGAATGGTTTCATCAAAATTCATCTTTGATTGGTGCGCTCTTCAACAATTTAGTCAATTTTAGAATGAAGGCGCTCATCTATCTCAAAATAAAATATGTAAAAATCGACCACCATACTGGTCAAATAGTAGAGAGGTTGGAGTTTCACATACCCTCCTCTCCTGCAACCGAAGTTGTAGACTGCAAGTCTTGGATAAATTTTCATATCCAAGGGTTAAAATTAAACATAGATAAATTTAACGAGCGTGATAGTGGACTCGTTTTTGATGGTATTGAGACCGCCATGATTAAAATCACTTTATTAGAGAACTACTCTGGACGAGGCTTCTTTAAACTTCCGAAAAATTTAAATAAAGCAGCAGTCATTTCTGTAGATTGCGAATCGCAATGTTTTAAGTATGCCGTCCTCTCCATTCTCCACTATAATGATGTACAGAATAGCCGATACTGTAAGAGTAAGTATCAACAGTGGGAGAATGAATTAAAGTTTGATGACTGCAATAGTGAAGATATGAAAATTAAAGATATAGAAAAATTTGAAAAATTGAACAACATCAAAATATTTCTCCATGTTTGGGAAAAGGGATTGAAGGGTGTCCGCTACAACTCGCGTTCGAGTTGTGATGACCACGTTGTCAACCTTTTACTAGTAAGACAGGATGATAGTGAGGAATGGCACTACTGCGGTATTCCCAAAATTTCTCGCTTATACCACCACCTAAGAAATTCTAGCTCATCAGAGATTTATTACTGTGACAGATGCATTCGGAACTTTAGGAGTAAAAACAAATTTGAAACTCATTATGAGTGGTGTAAGCGAGGTAAACTGCAAATGGAACGCATGCCCAAAGATAAGGAGTTTTCATATAGAGAGAATGGTGATGAACTAAGTCCTCTTCGTGTCATCTATGCTGACATCGAATGCTATATCGATGATAACACCCATTGAGCAGCAGCCATTTCCTGCTATGAAGTATGGCATGCCCATTTCCAAAATAGAAAAAATAAAATGCACGTCTGGCAAGGTGAGGATTGTATTTACCAATTCCTACAATTCCTCGAACAGGCTGTAAAATTTCAACAAAAGTATGATGGTGAACTCTATCGCAGATCATTGCATATGACAGCAGATGATCAAGCAAAATTTGATAGTTGCAACGTTTGCCTCAAATGTAGGAAAACATTTGATGATGATAAGATTAAGAAAGTGCGCGACCATGACCACATCACTGGTAAATTTAGAAACGCACTATGTTCAAAATGCAATTTTTCACTTAGGATGAAACGGCGTACATTACCCATCATTTTCCATAATTTGAAGGGTTACGACAGCCATATGATAATAAAAGGAGGTTTAAGTCAAATGAAAGAGTGGAAGCTTGATGTAATAGCACAAACGAGAGAGAAGTTTATGGCCATGACAGCAAAAGTGCCTGTCGATAAAACTAAAGAAAATAGGACGGTCTATTTTGATATAAAATTTTTAGATTCCTACCAATTTATGACTGCATCACTGGCCTCTCTCGTACAAAATCTAAAGTCTCTTCCACTAACACAAAATCTTAAGAAACAATATCCAAATCTAACCGATGAAGTCATCACACGGAAAGGAGTCTTCCCATATGCATATTTTGATGCGATTAGTAAACTCGGCGAGACTTCTCTTCCGCCCATAGATAAATTTAAAAATGATTTGACCGGCGCAGAATGTAAGACCGAAGATTATGATCATGCACAAGATGCATGGATAAAATTTGACTGCCATACATTTGGCGAATATATGATTACCTATCTTAAGTTAGATGTATTTTTGCTGGCTGATGTATTTCAGGAGTTTCGACGAGTGGCATTAGAAGAAGATAAGTTAGATCCCGTCCACTTTGTCAGTCTGCCAGCCATGTCATTTAAGTCTGCTTTTAAAATGACTGGTGAGACCATTCATCTCTTACAAGATCCAGAGATGTATAATTTATTTGAGCGAGGAATTCGCGGTGGTCTCACATTTGTAAATAAACATAGGTTAAAATCAAAATTAGTAGGCGATGATCAGACTCATCTTAAGTATTATGACCAAAATAATTTATATGGTAGTTCACTATCCAAACCACTCCCTCACTCTGAGTTTAGCTGGTTAGATGATAGTGAAATTCAGCATCTCTCCAACCCTTCTAACATACTAGCAATTCCAGATGAAGGTGATTGGGGATATTATTTTGAGATAGATCTAATCTATCCAAATAATATTAAACATAAAACCGTAGATTTTCCACTCGCACCCGAATCAGGTGAAGTGACCAAAGATATGTTTTCCGACTTTATGAAACAATTTCATCAAGATTTAGAATCATGCGGTCAACCCGACTATAAGCCTTGCCGCAAACTTTTACTCCCCCAGTAAGATAAGGAAAAGTATCTAGTCCACTTTAGCATCTTAAAATTTTATTTAGAAATGGGTATGATTTTAAAAAGAGTTCACCGCATTATTAAATTTAGACAGAAAGCCTTCCTCAAACCATATATTGATAGCAACAGCCAGAAACGTGCACTAGCCCAAAATAATTTTGAAAAAGATTTTTATAAGTATAAGAATAATAGTCTATTTGGTAAGACGATGGAGGATGTTAGAAAACGTGTAAACTATAAACTAGTCAATGATGTTACAAAATTTAAGATATTGGTCTCATCACCTCTATTCATCGATAGAGACATTATCGATGAGGACCTTGTAGGTGTTAAAATGATAAAATCTGAAGTTGAGTTGTGCAAGCCCATCTATATTGGCCAAGCTGTACTAGATTACTCTAAGCTTGAAATGTACCAACTCTTTTATAAAATACTAAAACCATGTCCTATCGTAAAAGAGGTTCGTTTGTTGGGTGGTGATACAGATAGTTTCTTCTTAGGTATTACCACTCAAAAAGATTTAAATTTCAATGAAGTAGGAAAATCTTTAGAAAGATATTTTGATACATCAAATTATCCTACTGATCACCCACTCTACTCCATCAAAAATAAGGCAAAACTTGGCTGCTTTAAGGATGAGACAGCAGGGAAGGAAATAGATGAAATGATTCTCCTCCGACCAAAAATGTACAGTATGAAATTAAGGGAAAGCGACGATAGTATCAAGCGTGATAAAGGCATATCAAGATCATTGGTCTCTAACATGAAACATAAAAATTTCAGGAAAGCCTATAGAAAAAAAAATATAACGTTTGTCAATATGACAATCTTAAAATCTAAGTCGCATGAGATCAAAACTCATACTTTTAGTAAACGGGCGCTTTCAGCATGGGAGGATAAGAGGTGCTGGTTAGAACATAACATATCTCTTCCACATGGACATCCTGACATAAACATACCACCGCCCAAAAGAATTAAACTCACACTACCACATTCAGGAGACGTCTTAGCATAATCATCCTTAACTTAGTATTTTCATGTTGATTTCTGTAGATAAACATTGCTGTTTTACGTATCGCATTAGATCGTTTCTTCCTTGTGAATATATGCCTACAGTCAGCCCATTCCCCCTATATCTGTGAAAAGACTTTTTCATACACATTTTTATTTCAATAAACATATCACAATGACTTCACTTTGTTTTCCGAAACACTAAAGTTACGAGGGATTTAGTATCTTTCACATGGATGCACTCTTGTAAACCATTGGTAATTTTGATAGCAATAGAGGGTATAGTTTGTTTGACGACGGGATGATAGAAAATAGATTCAAACATCTTCTCGACTATTCCATATGAAGCGTCTTTATCATGAATGAAATCACGTAAAATGTATTCTTTTTTCTCACCAACAGAAATAGGTAGAATCAAATCACTTTGAATGTAAAGGTGCTGTTCATGTTTATCAAGTGTCATTGGTGTTTCTATACCAATCGTATGCGCAGCAGTAAACACAGTTTGTAGCATTGAAAAACCAAAGAGTTTTTTCAAATTTTTACTCAATTGACATTAAATGTCATCACCCAGTTTCAGAACAACGCGTTGATTTTCAATTGAAAACGAAATGTGGTGTGTCTTTACATCATATTTACTTTTCATCACATGCTTCAACTTCTGTTGTATATAAGGATTTACTACATGAATGAAGCTTTCAACTGTATGATATAGACGCGCCATTATATTGATAGCAACTTTAGATTCTTCATAAGACTGGTAAATTTTCTTGATGCGGTCACCATAGATGTCCACCCACCATTCATCATTAACTGAATCAGCTTTAGTGTGATATTCATGAGAGGCATACACCAGACCGCTTCCAATAATAGGTGCATAATGTCTTACAAAATGGCGCAAGGTTGGAGAGAAATAAACTGTAAGTTTGTCATTATATTTCTGAATAACCAACTTATGTTTGTCCGCCATAATTTTCTCTCCATACTTCTTACCCACAGTCTCATTCCATCGTTTTACTAACTCAATAAGTGATAAAGGTTGAACACCACGCTTTTTCAAAATGATGCGTTCTTCGCATTCTAAAAACATCTTCATCAAATATTTTAAATTTATAATGAAATTTGTTGATTCGATTTGAATAAACTTTTTTAACATTTGCAGTAGCAATTGACGTTAGATGTAGTCCATGGCCAAAACCAAGATGTGGATAGAATTCATTATCCAACCTCAGTGTAAGACCTTTAGTAAAAGAATGAAACGAAGGAACTGTCTCCCACTCCAATGATAGATAGTAAACTCATAAACTTTCTGATCCTTATTCTTCATGATGGAAGTATTACCACTGTTGAATGCCTTAATAATTTTCTCATTCCCAAATGGACCATAAAAATCTGATTTTATCTGAATCCATTCATAGTTCCACTTTCCATCTGACGTTAAATTGTATGGGAACTGGAATGCATTATTCATCGTTATTCCATCATGGGTGCGAGGAATCAATATCATTTCTTCCAAATCATTCACATTCTGAATATTGCTATCATAGCAAATACTAGAAACGCCAACCTCCCATTCACCTTCTAAATGTAGTGGGCGATTTAATTCTACTCGATAGTCTGATTGTTTATTTTTGGGAAATTTATTCATAGAAGCATTACTGGGCAAGTAGATTAGAAACGAGTCCTTATTTTCACTTTCCATATTATTCACATTGGAAAAATATATTAGCATACTTTTGCATTAACTCTTCATTCGGAAATGGAGTGTGATACTTGTCACAGCATCTTTATGAATTTAGTTGGGAAAAGTATAAAAGGAAGGTACATCGCTCAATTTACTCATTCTTTCATCATGAAGCGCCATCGCTACACCATCGTCAACATTCTCCGTCGCTTCAGACTCTACACCAAAATCGATCTCACAACATTACACCAACACCTTCCAAACAGCAAGTATTACCCGGGCCGACCTCAAATGTTAGTGGTGAAGATGAACAATTCACGGAATCTTCAACTCTTCCCAAATGGGACTGTACAGATTCTCGGCGCCCTTTCTCATTCATCGGCGCAGTCAATGCGCTTAGAGCTACAAAGACTACTACGTCGGATATGGAAGAGGGAGAGGTGTGTGATGTCGAATCTGACTGTGGACAATATGGTGATCTCTACTCAATTGAGTGAAAGTGTATCATTTTTGAAGATTCGTACCAGCAGTTACAATTTGTGTTATGAACCCGAACTTTTTCCTGCAGCTCTCATTAGTTGTTGGTTACCTGTGCATGTGGCAATCTTTCATAATAGTAAAGTGATCATTACTGGACTAAAATCTCATGTACAAGCAAATGTGATCCTAGACTATCTCATCGAGTATGTACGCACCCAGCGGATTGTAAAATAAAAAACAATTTTTCCAACATAATGTTTTTATTTCAAATCATGATAGAACATACAAATCATTTTTTCATTAGAGGAAGGATTACATGAAAAGTTTTGAATAACAGATACAAATCGAGATACATGTAAACGTTTTAAGATGAAGTACAGTACAAAAGCACCACACGTTGATGAAAGTGGATGTTGTAGTATGCGTTCATTTCGCTGATATTGACGCGTATGTTTTCTCAACCACTGCTGTGTTGGTATATTTGGAGGTTGAGCAAGAGAGTCAAATAGTTCACCACGTCGGTCTTCTCCAATAAAGATCGCTTTCCAATGCTCACCGCCTAAATTCTGCGAATGAGTGTTTAGCACAATAAAGATGGGATAGTGATTTACTGCAGGTGGTAAGGTATCGAGCGAATAGACATTATCGAAAGCTTTCAACGTCGCTTCGTCTGCATTACGCTGCACTTTAGTCTTAATATCGTCAGCAGTCAACCAACTCATTAACGATTATACTGAAGAATCACGTCACGATACTTTGTAATTTCAATATTTGAATCGAAGACTGCATAAATTAATACATTGATCGTCTCAGGTAGTGTTCTTTTGAACGTCAAATCCAAACGAATATTATGAGGCACGTTCGCTTGACGATAGGGTGCACTAATATCGCTGTCAGCAGTCAATTCAAATGCATAAATAGTATATCCACTCTTAAACTCTTTCATAGTCAGTCCGTTGGTGTCATCCGTATTGTAAAAGCCAAAGACATCCATAAAATCAACATAACTGCGCATAAATTGATCCGAAGCAAAATCTGGTTTGTAGGGTGGACCAGGATGACTCACACCATTTACACGTAAAGCAATTTCACTTAACTGATTGTGTTTAAAATTGAAAGGATTCTTCTTTATATTACCATTAAATGCATCATTTTCAACCATTGCCACCATGAGGAGCTTCGGTGCTTCCGATGGAAAGAGGCCATCTTTCATGAAACTCTTTTGATCTTTCGGAATTGTAAAGGTGAGAAGCTTTGTATGCTGAACGGGGTAAATGGCATTTTGGCGGTTAAGACCTTCAGCATGCCCTCTAATGACACTTGGATTCGGTACTACTCGACGAATGTAAAGTGCAATATCTTCCACATGAATTCTAAAATTGTCAACTTTAGCAAATGCATTCAGCGCAAATTCAGGCTTATTCAATGTCAGCTTGAGTCGCATGCTGGTATTACAGAGTAAAAACTTTGACTGTCTAAAGAAGTCTAAATTCAGCGGACCATATAGCTGACATACTTTACTATCTTTAATCATAGCAGATCGCTTTACAAAGCCACTGTTTGTTTCAACATCAAATTTTCCTGCTTCATCTCTATACCATCCCATGGCTTCCATATGACTTTGTGCTGCTGGATGAAACTGTGATACATGATTGAAATATGATTTATAGGGATAATCGCTTTGACCACCTTCCACCTGCTGCTCTCCAATCGTTAGAGAAACATCGCAAAGTAATGTAGTCAATGGTAAATTGTTCAGTCCAACTTTATGTGCATCGTCAATAGCAGTTCCATCTGCTTGCTGAATTCTAAACCTCAAATCAAGCATCGCATAACTCAAATCTATGTAGTCATCACTACCACCAGGAATAACAAATTCAATGGGGCCAGCATTCTCAGCTGTTCGAGGATGATAATCTACAATACTTGAACTAAGAATATCTGTCTGTATGGCTTGTTGATCAAACAAAAACCGGAAGTTTTACACTCCATGATTAGAAGTTATAGCAGCGTCGTCGTTTAGCGCCTGATGAATGATTAGAACCTCTGCGACGTTTACGTGAATGCCTTTTGACTGAAGATCGCACCTTACCAGCTCCGCGATGTTTCCTCCTTCCTTTATTCATTCGTTTAGGTGATTTTTTTCCTTGAGTAACACCAGCAAAGGTCTGCTTCAATGTTTTTAAACCGCGTTCCTTCCCACGATTCAACAAACTGCTCTTAAAACTTCTACCTCTGGAAAGATCACTAGCAAAATCACCAGCAAAGCCAACGGCATTACTTAAAACATATCGTTTTAAAGATCTACCGACATTGGATATGAGAGGTGCTACAACAGATTTCAGTGCACCAAGTATGCTACCTCCACGTTGGCGGCGAGCACCGATGTAAATTTGTCCTCCACCACTTACATAGGAGGGTCGTGAATAAAATGAGGCAGTTGGATTCATAGCTCAAACCCTAAACATTGTTAGTTACAACTTTGCATGAATCACTGTCGATCACGTAGATGAAAGATGTCGGCACGACGCATCCAAGAGTTCATACTTGAAGGATAACCAGTCCATTTAACAAGACACCATTCTTCACCTTGCCGTTTTTTACATCGAATGATTTTCTCTACCAAATATGTTTCACTTTCAGTGACTACCTCAATCTCATCGCGGTAAAAGCTACCCTCAATTTCTTCATTATCGTAATCTTTCAACTTGTAGGTGGTCGGAGAGCCTTTTTGATTAATCCTTGATACTGTAAATACCTCCTCTGTCCAATTCGGGAGGTACCCTTTAGCAAAAAGACTTTTCACTTTTGAGATACGAACTTTATCACCAATTTTCACATCACTTTTCACATGAGTGCGTTTACGTTGGAATGATTCGCGCACTTTATCTACATTGTCAGCATTTACATCTACTGGTCTGAGTCCAATAGAACGATGGATAGAGTGATTGTAGGCATGGAGTGTATCTTGTAGAACCTTTGTCCAATTTTGTGTCAAGTTGGCAGTAAAATGTCGCCACAATCGATTTTTTAACGTGCGATTAAAACGTTCAACGAGTGCAGCTTTATAAGCACTCTTTACACTAAAAAACTCAATGTCATGCCTCTCAAATAATCTTCTCACATGCTGATTTTCAAACTCTTTTCCTTGATCACTCTGAATTCTTTTTGGAATCCGACCTTCTCGAAAAATTGTTTGGAATGCTTTTGCTACTCCTTTCCCTTCTTTAGTTTTTAAAGGTTGAGCCCACGCATAACGCGAGAAAATATCAATGACGGTTAAAATAAAATTATTGCCCGAGTTATGTTTTGAAATGGAGGCGACATCGCACAAATCTGCTTGCCACTGTTCATCGATGTCATGAACAATATAATGGCGGGTGCGGTACTTCTTTTTCGCTTGTTTGTGGAGTGTATAGGTAGCCTGACCCTTTAACCATCGTTTCACTTGTGATTGTGGAAGACCACTCGCTTTTGATAATTTCTTGATAGATGCAAATCCTGCCGGATGTTTTACATCATAATAGATTGACTTCAAACGTTCAGTCGATGACGACTGACTCTTTTTCCTCCTTCTCATATTTTTGTTTTCTTGCCTTTCTACATTTACAGCAACTGCAGCATTTAGCTTTAGCGGTTTTGCGATCGTGTTCACATTGCTTAGGGGTTTCATTATGAGAGCTGGCGCAGCAAGTGCAAGTGACAACGACATTCACCTCTGGCGGCTCATTACATGGCAAGCAACACATCTGCTTCATATTAATAGTCTGAGAACATGTATTTCCTGGGAGGAGCTGTTTTACGTTTTCCTTTTACCAGTTTTAGTGGTGGGAGTTTCGTCTCTTTTTTCTCTTTCTTCTTGAGTGAGGGGAGGTAGTGGGGAGGTCTTAAACCAGGTTGTTGGCATTTTCATTGGCATTGAAGCATGGTTGAAGCATTGCTGTTGAACCACTGCCTTGTGTGAAATCATATTCAAAATCATTATTCAAAGCAATTATTGGTTATATGCTTTTTTTTTTAGTTTAAGAAAAAATAAAAACATAGGTGGTAACAACATAGCCCGACGTGTCGCTTTACTACGTCAAGTCTAATCAAAGTCTTGCATCAATTCAATGATCAATCACTTTATTTTATTTTTAATGATTCATTTTCATTGAGATGAGGGGGGTTCAATACTATTGAAATTGATAGGCAATGTGCGCGAGATGCTAAAGGTGTTGGTGTCGCATATCACGTCACGCATCTTATTCTTCAAGCTTTTCATGCTTCAACATTTCCGATTGATGCAAATAAGCAGCACGATGTGGATTTTTGATGTGAACATTTTGCTGATAATCTATTTCTTTCCTAGATTTGCAAGAGGTTGCTTTACTTGCTGCATGGCAGTCAATTGTACATATTCATCCTGAGGAATAACAATCATGCGAGAATAAGAACTCATAGTTTGTAGATAATCATGGGAGTTTTCAAAATATCACTTCGAAATCTAAATTCTTCCGGACACTCTTGCGTAAAGTCAATGAATAAGTAACCGTGTGGTTTTTCAGTAGCTGCTTGAAAAATTTCAATTAAGGCTTTTGATCCTCTTGGTGCAACTTGTCGCGCTAAAATTTCAAATTGACTTTTATCTCGCGGATTCTTGAAAATAGCATAATAGTGTGTATTCAGGTTTCGTGTACGAGCTTCTTTTCCATCAGGAAACAAATTTTGTGTGATATAGATGATAAAGCACCTTTTATGGTGTGCTGCGCGAGTGAACATATCTGTAACATCTTTTGAATTCTTACTTTCTTTTAATAAATCATCCAATACAACAACATCATTAGACTGAAGTTTATCCACTGCAATAATTCCTTCATGTCAAATAAAGTTGCGACTGTGCAATTCCTGAAACAGCGACGGTTGATAAATACCATAACACCAAATCACTCAATTGATAGGTTCCTTAAACAACTCCCTTCTTTTATCCAATAAATTCAGCGTGAAAACAGTTTTACCTGCATGAGATGGACCTGATACAGTCAGAACTTTATCACATTGAAGTCTGAAATCCATTATAATACTTTGAGATTCAACATTTGCATAATTAACGTCTAGAGACAAAGATATTAGCCAATACGTTGCCCACGATAGGAGCTAGCATCGGTAATAACGCTGGAAGGAAACCACCCTTTTGTGTTAGAGTTTCCCTCTTTCTTTGAAGGGTGACTTTAGGATTGGAGATGAAACGCAATTTCGCAGCATATCGCTTAGGTAACTTTCGCTGTTTTGGTGCTAATTTCTTCGTCCTCAACTTCCTCACATGAGAAATAATTTCACGAATGAATTTATCGTTAGCATGTCGTATAGCATTGTATCGCTGATTTGCTTTCATTCGTCGGAGAGCTTGAATGGCTGAAGAAAACTTTGAAGACTTTTGACTTTTACGTTTCGCCATTTTTCGTGTTAGTCTTTGCTAAAACCTGTCTTTACCACATTTGCATAGGTACTAACTATTGCGGCATAAGTGACACTCGAAATGAGCAATATCACAGTGGCTACATTGGCAAAGTTGAATGCAATTACGTATGAAACAGCGTTGACAAAAAGCATGCTTACATCTCTTGAAGATGCGCTTCTCATTTCCATCCTTTCGCTTACATACATCGCAACACATAGTTTCACCGTTACTGATGTCTATAGCAAGTCTTTTTGAAGATATGAATTTGCTAGCCTTTTCTAAATAATAGACGCATGTACAGAAGGAATATACTTCGAGAGTGAGCAGACATAGCTCGAAAACCAGTTGTGCTACAATCAAGTACCACTGCATTTTTAATTTTTCTTTATGGAAAGTTGAATGTGAATATCTGAAATCGCTTCAATCACTAGACTGCTACCATGATGGTTAAATGCGTTAAGACGTTCAGCAATTTTTATCATATGTCTTTTAAAAAATTCTTCGGGGTGATCTACCACTTCCATTGAATAAGAAGCAAAATGGAAAGAGCGACTTTCCACCTCTTCCTTTCCAAAATGACTAAACTTAATTTTCGCAACTAATCGCGCCATGATAATGCTATCAGAGAATGTATTCATTAACTCTAGAAATAGAGTGCTAGCATCATCGATCACTGCTTCGATGTCGGTCTCATCTTTATGAAAATTTATCACATAATCTTGAACAGCTCCTTTTAAACTTTGCCTATGAAAATGTAATGTTCCGCAGTCGTTTGAGAAAGACATGATCGCCCTTTATCTAACCCATCCATTGCATGAAAACAACTCTTCTCATAGTAACATTTATTGAATAACGGTAACAAGCATGCATTATAAATCAATGGTTTGAAAGAGATAAAATAGATACAGCTGGTAACTATCATACAGCGAGCAATGATAACCATACAGGACTTTGGCAGTGTTGAGGTAAGGAGGAAAGAAGCATTGGTTATGAACGTAGCTACTACAACGAACAGACAATAGGAACACACAAATCCTTAAAACGTTTCGTGACTTCATGATAATGTTGATTCACTCTACTATCCCAAGGCGGGAGCAAAATATCATCAATGATTAGATTGGGAAATACTTTCCTCTCCTTACCAGGATTATTACAAAAGATGCGTATAACATTGAAAGCAGCTAACCATCGTTTAAAGTCAATAAGAAGAGCACTCTCACAAGAAAAGCCATAGTCTTGCAAATATTTCAGATTAAGTCCATGAATGTGTTTTCTCGCCCATTGATCAACATTGGGATCGCAGTTGGCATGTTGATGATAGACACTAACAATCTGATATGTCCAATTGTTCATAGCAATAGCACTGAGTTCCTGTACAGGTTCACCCTCACAATCCATAAAAATGATAATAGAAGCCTAAAACGGAAATTTACACATCTAAGGAAACGTTCTATAACATATTACAAAATGAAGAATTACATCGATGCTTTTCACGACAAAATACACAAATGATATGATGGCAACGAAGAAGTAAAATGTATCTAATAAGACCACGTCTACAACACGCAAAGCACATAAGCGAATTGTCATAGGGTAGAGTTAGGAAAGGACTAGTAATTCTCCTTCTTTGATTTGCGTTTTGATGCAGCATTCTTCTCCGACTTGCGCTTCGTACCACTGCTGTTAAGGATTTGATCAATTGTCATCTACGTTGGGTGGTTTTGGAATATATAGGATGGATTCCATATGCATGGAGAGAGAGACTATTTTATTATCCTTGTGTCGACCATAATATAGCCCATTCACTTTGAAAAGGATATCCCAAGTACCTTCTCCGAGCTCATTACATCTGATGGGTATTGATTGATCTCCATCCTTTTTATAATAACTACACCAATGTGATACCGGTAGGCAAATGTGATTACCATCCCAAATCTTTCTATAGGGAGTATCCTTGTCATCTCTCGCCTTCCACTCTTGAGCAAGAGGAGTAGGAATGTCCATATTTAATGTCACATACTCCTCAATAATATCAAGTTGGCGGCGAATGTACGGACTCACGGGGATCAGTATGTAGTCCCCATACTGATTGCGCATTATCTTGACATCCGTGGAAGGGAGCATTCCCGTTTGGAGTACTACGCTATGATCGTCATAACGCAAGACTTGTTTAAATTTACGCTGTAGCGGTGTAGGATTATGTACCTTGGTTGTTTCTTCCACTGGCCTCAGTTGTAGATGATCTGACCGTAGCGAACCTTGTAACGTTTGACCACCATTTTGTCCTACTAGTGCAGCAGATGGAGTAGATGCCTGAAAATGAAAAAGATTGTATTAAGTTTACGTTCAAGGGAGGAGAGGGAGGAAAGTAGCGACTTACCATTTTAGTTGGATAATAGAATAGAGAGAGAAAATATGCGTCCGTCACTCGTGTGATTCAACGATGGAATGATTCTCACTGTGGAAGGCTCGCTATTTATATAGAAATGCTTGATTCTCATTGGATGATGATGCTCATTGGACAATAACATCAAGCTGATTCCAAATCTGAAATCCGTTTTGCTCTCCGATGCTTCGTTTTGACGCTACAGCCCAAAACGACCAAAATTCTAACTCTGTCGTTTTTTCGAAAATCATCACACACTATAGCCTCAAGTCAAAACCTGGCGGTCGCCCAAGTCCACCACGTCAGCGAACCTTTCGGACTCACTTGGCCGGCGCGCCACGACACTCTGTCGTTCCAGAGGGGGGAAGTCAGACTCGAAGCACCACGGCGGCCGACCACGACACTCTGTCGTTCCAGAGGGGGGGGGCGCGCCGGTCGAGTGTTCGTCGTTTTCTTACTACTACTTCGCTCATATCGATCATTCTTTGCCAAATTTGCCAATCCTTTTTTGGGCAAATAGTGGACGAAATAGGTTCGAAGCGCATCAAGGAGCGCGAGAACTCGATTCATAAAATGAAGTAAGGTCAAAAACCTCGTCCCACTATGATCAATAACTCGTAGTTTCAAGTTCGGTAAATCCAGCTCGTCTCGCAGAGCAGCGAATTCTTTGGATCTGAGAGCTTGCCCCTAAAAGAAATACTTCATGTCGAGTGCAAATTGAAGCACATTGAATTTCAGTTTGCCCATAGCTTTTTCCACGCAGTTGTGCAATGTATGTAGCTTGCAAGAACCAAAGTCTATAACATCCGGATTAGAAGATGTGAGCAGTTTTATGAAGGCTGTCATAACATGCGGCCCGTCGCGGTTGATGGCAAGTACGTTTTTGGCTGAGATGTTCACGGTTTTCAGAAAATTCATTACTTCAGCATGAATTATCTGAGCACTACAAAGTTTGGGTGGCGCTCGGTTTCCTGCAAGAGCCTCAATCACATCTTTCCGGTCTATTTTCATGTAAATCGAGGTCAGGAATTCTACACGGATTCTTTGCTGATTGGAGCACCAGAAAATAGCAGTCAAATCGAACTGCCTGTACCCAGATGAATTGTTCGTCTCATCAAGGCAAAGTGTGAACAAACATGCAAATCCGAGCTTCATTGTTCTGGCCGCGCTGCCTCTGAAGAACAGTTACGGTAGAATGAATTCTTCTATACAATACAATTTGCAAACACATTGACAAGTCAAAATATATTTGTGCAAATCCAAGAAGTAAACTGTTATGACAACAGCATAGTGCATGTGTAAAATTACCCAAATTGGACCCTGGTAGTCTGTGAAAAAAGAAGTTTGCAAAAATGATACGGATGAATCAGCTTTAGGATAAAATGCGGACGTATGGCAACCCTGTGAGTGTTCTACCTTTTCATCCCGACCAACGCCCTCAAGTATGTCGTTCCCACTTATACTTCGGCCAACGTGCGAAGTACTGTAAGCCATGGTGTAAGTGGCCTAACAAATCTGGTTGTTCTCTCCAAAATTCTTCTCGCCCGGCTTCTCCGACACCGGGAAACTAGAAAGGCAGGTGTGTGTAGCGACCGATCATCTGCCGCCTATTCTTGAGGTCGCAGCTATTTTTCCTGCATCTCGCAAAGTTTCACTGCTACTCGATAGCGGTGCCTCGGTTTCCCTCCTGCCTCTCAGAACTGTGACTCACGCTCGCCTTCATCCCTAAACGTGTGTCTTGCTACAGCAGATGGCACACGCATTCACGTGCATGGTGAATTGAATATTCCATTTTCATTGCCAGCATTACGTCCAGTGACTTAGAATAGGGAAGATTGCCGACTGGCGGGAAACGCTGAAGCCTGCTGTCTGTGGAGAGAATTTTGGCTAGGGGGAAAACATTCTGGTCGCACACATGCAAATCAAGAGTCAGATCGAGAAATTATAGACGGGTGCTATCCGTTCAATTAATTAGCAGGTTGAAATGTTGCCCATCAATAAAGTAGCCGATGCATCATTTTTACAAATGCATAAAACGCGTGTACACATTCGTCATAATCACAATCTGCACGTGTGTTTTTGAAAAATTTGTAAAATCAGATGGCCGAACGCCTATTTACTTGATTTTACATCGAATCTTAATCACTTGTGGTCATATACCTGCTTCATAGCCTTCAATGCGAGGAGATAAGATGTGAATATCTGGATCTTTAAGCGTGATACATTTATGCTTTTCAATAAAGAAAGCGTTTAATAATTGCTGACACAAGTTAACATGATTATGACAGATTAAGATGCTTAAAGTTGATTACTCTAATTCTAAATAAATCCTCATCATTTTCGTATGATGACATTTGTGATATTTCTCCTACAAGATGGTGAAAAGCTGTTGTGTTCCGTTCTGCATGAAGCGCAATGATAATTATCCGAACATTTGGTTTCACAAATTTCCATACAAAAATCCGGAACTTCTGAATTTGTGGCTGAGTAGAATCAAACGAAGGAATTTTACGCCATTGCCAAATTCTTCCTATATCTGCTGTCACCAGTTCGAGTCTGATGCCTACGAATCTGACGGTAAACGTCGAACTATGAAGCCAGACGCAGTTCCAACTATTTTCCGGCGATCTTTCAGCTCCGCAGAAAATTCACACAGACTCGATCCTGTAAATGTACTTCTCTCCGAAAGAAAATGAAGATCAAGAACCAGTCTCACCGACGCGCTTTGAAACGGGTCAAAAGTATGAAAGATATGCTGACAAAATTTAAAGAAAAGGAACTTCTTGATTCTCAAAGCTTTGATATCCTCGAATCATCTTTCTCCGGATTATCCATGAAATTGTTCAAAAACTTCGCGAAAAACAGTGAGCTTACTGTGGAGAATTAAGTGATTTCTAGCACTGCAATGACTTCATTTCCTAGGTTGCAGGAAAAGCATTTTTCTGAACATGAGTTCTTTTGTGAATCGGATCACATCACAAAATTGATCCGAAATATTTGTGCACAATATGTAAAGGTTCGAATGTTTGCTTTTTCAAAGCTCTTTTATCAGAGGAGAATTTTAAATACGAAAGTTGCTTCGAGGCAGCAACATACGAAAACTATTCTTTTTCAAGGTCAATAGTTAAAAGTTTTTATTTCGATAATTTTGAGTTTTCAATATATTTTGATGTTGATGAAAATTGCATGGAAATTAGAGCAACGAAATTATGGCATAGATCACAGGCCCCTACTATGAGAAGATGAAAATAAACTTGTATTTGAGATACGTCTATCATGAAAATATGTGTAATTCATTGCAGAAATGGGAATGTCTTGACTAAGAATAACTTCAAGATCAAATAAAGTAACTAACATCAATATCATAGTCATGTGTTCTAATATACTATGCAGTAAGTTACCAATTGTAATCTGAAATGTTTATGATAACAAGCTAGCTAAAAGCTAACAGACAGGGTCTCTCAATGTTTCTGAATGTTGTTTTGTCAATTTCAATTCGGCTTAGATCAGGAGTCAACAAGCATTGCAACACAACACATGTGCAATATTTTCCCCCTAGCTCTTATCAGTCACGAGAGAAAGTAGCTTCTCCGCGAGATGAGGAACGCATTGGCAGTCAGCAATCTTCTCCCATTATCTCTATGTCAATGATTACGTCGCTCATACCGACGGACCTTTATTATTACTGACGTCTCACAACCGATCCTTGGCGCAGATTTCATTAAGCATCATCGTCTGCTGATTGATCTTAACTCGCGCACGCTCCATGACACTGAAACTTTCCTACGAGCGCGCCTGCTTGACGTTCCTACTACCTCAATACGGACCATTTACGTCATCTCAATGGATATTCCCAGACTGCCTGCTGCGATTCACAAAATCTTAGCAGACTACGTTACACGCCTGAGATCCGATCCTGTGGTTGACGCGCGCGCGCCTGTGACTCCAACACTACACGTGATCGACACAGATAATGCTCGCCCAGTCTTTTCTCGGTCGCGTCAGCTGAGCTTGGAAAAACTGCTGGTCGCAAAGCGTGAAGTCCAGACGCTTCTCAACGAAGGTATCATTCGCCCCTCAAATAGTTCATGGGCCTCTCCTCTTCACCTCGTCCCGAAAAAGGCTGCTGACGAATGGAGATCGGTCGATGATTATCGTGCGCTGAATTCGATAACTAAGCCGGATAGATACCCAATTCCCAATATCAACATGTTCAGTTTAAATCTACATGGCAAATCAGTGTTCAGTGTCATTGACTTGGTTCGCGCCTACAATCAAATACCCCTTTCACCTGCTGATATTCCTAAGACAGCCATCACCACACCATTCGGACTCTTTGAGTATTTGTTCCTACCATTTGGATTACGAAAGGCTGCACAAACTTTTCAACGTTACATGGATAACCTTTTCCGCGAACTAGATTTTGTATTCATTTACATTGATGACATTTTAATTGCTTCGGAATCGGAGGAGCAGCATCGCAAACATCTCCAGACGGTTTTTGATATCCTCGCTCGAAATCGCATTCGTGTTTCGTTCAAGAAGTGTTCATTCGCCAAATCCTCTGTTGATTTCCTCGGCTTTGATATTCCTAAAGGTGTTTCTCCATTAACTGATCGATCGTCCGAGATACAGAACTAGCCAACGCCTCAAAATTCAAACGCACTTCGCCGCTACCTTGGCATGATTGGATTTTATCGTCGATTCATTCCTAAATACGCCGAACTATCTGCCTCTCTCTTTGATCTACTAACTACATGTATTTCTGAAGGTGATCTACTGAACTTCTACTGAAGGTGATCCATCTAAATTTGAATGGACAGATGAACATCTAAAAGTCTTTACTGGCACTAAAGACTCCTTAGCCTCGTCAGTATCACTTCGACACATCGATCCGAAATCTCACTACTTTCAGCTGGTCACCGATGCTTCCCAACACTCAGTTGGCGCCGCCTTGCACCAGATTCAGTCCGGTTCTCCTGTTCCAGTGGATTTTTCTCCACGAAATTGAATCCGACTCATCAACGTTACTCAACCTATGATCGTGAACTCTTAGCTGCATACTTGGCAGTACATCATTTCAAACTGATCATTGAAGGTCGACAGTGTGTTCTCTTCTCTGATCACAAGCCCCTTGTTACTGCATTTTCAAGTACTGCACCGGCCAAGAGCGACAGGCAACAGCGACAGCTCTCCTTCCTCCTCGAATACGTCGAAAGTGCTGAATTCATCAATGGTGCCGAAAATGTTGTCGCCGATGCCCTGTCACGCGTCAATGCTGTCCGCTCAGACATCTTTGATCTAGAAACAATAGCCCTTCATCAAAAGAACGATGCTGAAGTTTCTAGCCAAACTTCTCTGAAGCCATACACTCTCGCGAGTGGAAACAACATACTTTGTGATCTTTCAATGGTTGCTCCACGCCCGTTTCTGCCCGCACTCTGCCGAAAGCCTATATTCGATCAACTTCATCAACTTTCCCACCCTGGTATCGCAGCAAAAAACCGCCTGATCAAAGCCCGCTACATGTGGCCTTTTATGGAGAAGGATATAAAAACTTGGTGCCGCGAATGTTTGTCCTGCCAACAAGCTAAAATACATGAGCATACTAAGACTGCCATCTCTCAATTCGAACTACCTGCAACTTCTCGATTTGAAACAGTTCACATGGACATAGTTGGACCTCTTCAACCCTCCAAATCAGATTCAGACATGAGTACTCCACATTATCGATATCTTGTCACTTTCATCGATCGAGCTACACGTTGACTCGAAGCTGCTCCAGCCTCATGTATTTCTGCGCAGACAATCGCTCAGACGTTCATGAACACTTGGGTTTCTCGCTTCGGGGTTCCTCTGAACTTGATAACAGACCGGGGGCGTCAGTTTGAATCCGAACTTTTTCAAGAGCTGTCCACCCTCATTGGTTTCCATCGTATCCGGTCAACAGCATACCGGCCTCAATCAAACGGCATGATTGAACGTGCTTATCGAAGTCTTAAATCTGCTCTCATAGCTAGAAAGAAAGACTGGTTATCTTCACTTCCAATTGTTCTCCTGGCTTTCCGTTGTTTGCCCTCAGAAGATGGGATTTCTCCATTCACTGCAGTCACTGGCAATGTTTTACTGATGCCACAACAAATGCTGACTGACAGCAAACAGAAGCAAGAATTTTCGCCTAAGTATGTTGAGACTCTTGGCCGTCACATGTCGCAGATAGACTTCAGCTCACTCGCTTACGGCCATCATCACCGATCTGTGAAACCGGCTATTCCAACATCTTTAACTGATTGCTCTCATGTGTGGATTCGAATTGACAGGGTCCGCCGACCTTTAGAAGCACCTTATGCTGGTCCTATTAAAGTCGTGCAGCGCCTTCCTCATTTCTTCGTGATCGAGAAGCCTGACGGGTCTGCTGACCAGGTAGCCCTGGAAAGACTGAAACCTGCCGTGTTTCATCCTACGGCTCCACCTCCAAGGTTACCAAAAATTCCGCTTCAAAAATCTGCTACCACCAATGACGAACGAAATGGCGCCTTTGATTTATCTTCTCCTGACAGTAGGCCTACAACTCGTGTTTTGCGAAAACGTGTGACCTTCTCTTAGGCTCCGCCTTCTGAGGGGGGACTATTGTGGTCTCTTTCTCTCTCTCTCTCTCCTACTCTTCCCTATGCGTTTATGTTTTCCCCATTGTGTCACTGCTCGCTAGTGGACAAAAACATCTCGCCAGCGAGACTGAAGCACACACTCACGTACCTACGGAAATATACAGACGTCTTAACTCAACTCACGTATTTTGGTATTCTCCACATGAGAATGAAGGGCGTTCAAACTATTTGCCTAATAGTTGTTCAATAATAGATGAACATGTACAACACTTACTCGGCATTCCAAATAGACATCGAGCACCTATGTATTTTCTAGTGATGTAACAGATTTCGAAAACACCCATGTTTTACATTGATACAAAATGGAAAAGCCAAATCTGTAAATGTAATTTAACATTCCCAAAATTCGCATATTCAAGTCGCATCACGGTTGGGGGGGGGTAAGATTTACAAACTAGGTAGCTGAATTTTTTGCATGGTGATGCACTGTACAGATGACATGACTGACATGATAATATGAGACACAGTCAAAGAGAAAGCTGTACAGACAAAAACTCCATAATATTGAGCTGATTCATCTTTGGACGTAACTTAAGGTTGTAATTTTCAGATGATGATGCCTTCTGAGTCTGGTATTAGCTGTGTCATGTTCATGTGTCACGATTTTTGTGCTAATTCTGTGAAGCAAAGCATTACATTGTTCCATTGATGGAAAATTGATGACGATTTTGCTATGGAATGTTCTTTTATTCTGATGTGCAGGGTTCTGATTTTGCTACTGATGTAGAGATATTTTGGACAGGTGACTTAGCACATAACATTTTTCTTGAAGAAAATATACAACCAATAAACAACGGTGGTGTTTGCTTCAAAAATTGTGTCATCTACATGTACAATGTCACCTGTCCAAAATGCCTTAATTTCTACACCGGTAGCAGAATCAGATCCCAGAACATCATAAACAAGAACACATCAAAGCAAAATCGTCATCAATTTTCCAGTATTATTATGGAACAAGGTAAAGCACACAACATCAACACAGAAATTACAACGCATGAGAATGACACAACAAATATCAGACTCAGAGAAAGCATCATCATCAAAAAATTGCAACCCTAAATCAACTCCAATGATGAATCAACGCAACATAAGGAATTTTGTACATAGACTGCATGTTCAACATTTTATGAATATTTGCCCTTTGACTGTCTCTCATACATCATCATCTCATATCATATGTACAGTTATCACGATGTCTAAATTTCAACTTCCTAGTTTATAAATCTAGCTGTGCTAAGCGCCCTGAGCGCACTTGTTAACGCATCACTAGTAAGTAGTCTCAGTTGCATGCTAATTACTTACCCAATCAGCACTAAAATATATTCCAAGATAGTTCTTATTGATCAGCTCATCATTGACATTCTTCAGCTCACCGTTAACGAAATAATTTCCTTTTAAAATTTCTGATAGTGGCTTCTCTATCCAAGGAAACTTTTCACCTTTCAAATCATTTTCAACATCCTCCTTAGCATCGTGATTCAGAACTCGTCCACTTCGTGATTCGATAATTACTAACTTGGGTAAGGAGGTAACATTGTGCGTTCGCTTTAGTCGCATCTAAAATGGAAAATACTTTATTTTATAAATAAAAGGAAATGAAGAAATGAAAGCAGTGTAAATTAAAGCATGTGAAGAATTATCCAAAAGTAGCATAGGTAGATAATTAATCATTCGTTGATAGCTTTTATTTAGTGAATTCACGCTAACATTATTATATGATGAATTGCAGGGATATGGAACGAAAGAAATTTGTGAATTCTGCTACTCGATATTTGTGACTTTCACCGATTCTACTCCGCTCCAGCTTCAACGTGCTATCAGTATCTGAATATACATGTTATACACTATCAGTATCTGTATCTGGCATAATCATGTATTAGTTACATTCACCTGTCATCTGAAGCAAAGAACAATTAAGCTATAGCCTGTCTATGAAGTTTCCGGAATTCATAGACAATGTGCGATTCTATCCGATTAAGAATTACAGAGATATGTACGATTGCTTAATTGTTCTTCGCTTCCGATAAAAAGCGAGTTTGTCTCATTTAGAGCCCAAGCGCTCCTGCAATTCTCACGACATATACAGCTCCACGTAGGGTTGAAATAAATATTAAACTTTTCTATATTGTAAACAGTAGAGCTGAACAATATGAAGTCGATGAGCAAAGGAATTTTTAAGAAAGTGACTTAGAATGTGAACTCTAGTTGCAACATTGACTGATCCAATTCGAGCTGCTCTTCACGATTAGACAGCTCTCTTAACTGACAATCTTCTGACAGAAGCTGATAACTTCCCAATCTCGAATCGTGCTATTCGTCGAAATCAAGGTAACAAGCTAATCATCGAATCTGTAGGTGATCACTCCGTCAACAATACTGAATCTGAACAGGTCAATTTGGTTGGTGGTGGCGCAATGAAAAACGAGCAGTGCCTTTTCAAAAGACAATGCCTGCGATGTAAAAGACCTTCAATCGTGAAGGAAGAAATCGCCTCATACGATGTGGACATGATGGGCGATCGTGTGTTTATAGATGCACGTTGAAGGATTACTCAAAATCCTAATCAACGGCCCAACCCGGGCCAAGACTTAAGGGTGATGATGCTCAAAGTACTTCGCATTAACAGCATCAATAGCACTGAAGCTAGCGCTCTCACCGTTCGCGACGAGTTTTCTGAACATGATTTTCTTGTTGATACTTGGAGTCCATGCTTCCCTTTTTTCAAATTTCTCGTCTTGATTCAAATGGAAATAACTTAGCCTGTGAGAACATTCCTACACTGATTGCTGCATGTGGGCAAAAAATTGCAGTATTCGGTCGAAAAGGAATAACCCTACGCTTCTAAAACCAATTGCACATGGAATTTTATAATCGCCGACAATAAACAACTACTTCTAGGAGCCGATTTTCTCATATTTTCGCCTACTCGTCGACGGCTTCTCAATATGAATAGGCCTACTTTCTCATTTTTACCGCTAATTTTAGTGAAAAACTGTTCGAACTGCATCCATTCATGCATCAAGTGAATATTCATTATTTTTAAAGGATTTTAAAACGTTTTCAAAGATGATGTGCAAAACACGGAAATTTTGCTAAGCCTACTGTTCCTGAAAAGGAGCCCCATTTATTCAATGTATCCACGATTAACTCCTGCAAAATTAGAAGCTGCATTTTCAGAAATTGAAAGATTGTGTGTTTGCAAGAAAGCTACCAGTCGTTTGGAGCTTTCCTTTGCAAATGGTGAATGGCTCCTAAAGCTGCTAGTCCGGCAGCCAGAACGAGTTTCCACAGGGAACGAGGACGAAAATGACGAGACTTTCACACACTTGAAACACACGTCCTCTCCATTGCCGAACACCTCACACTACATGCAAAACAGCATTTAAACAAAGCAAAATCTCAACACCACCCTCTTTATCTGTTCGCGCAGCAACCACCACCTCAGACAACAAAAACCCACACTTTTCAACACAGGGAAGTACATCTCACCTCCATTCACACAATCATCCAACGCAACAACAAAACAGCTACTCAAGCAAACACGCACAAACACCACGTCGGCACATACCTAACGAACAGACAGAACAATAAAGTCATAAACGCAATCCGCCCACAGTTCCCAAATCAGAACAAACGCTCGACAGACGCACACACAGAACACTGGCACAACTCCGCACCAACAATTCACCCTTCTTAAATGAATACTTGCACAATGCAAACCCCTCTGTCCACTCTTCACCTCTTTGCCCCCCTTTGTAGAACTCAACTGCAGAATACAAAACATCTCTTCTCTTGCACACAAATGCAGACGTCGCTCACACAATGGAACCTGTGGGTTGCCCCGTAAGATGTGCAGAACTCATCTGTCGGTGAGATCGGGCGGTTGGTCCGCCCTACACCTGACAACCCCTCCCAATAGCAGGGAGGTGTGGGTTGGCACCACCAACACAACTACGAGACTTTCACATAATGCACGCCCTTTGCCTACTACGAATCTGCGCGTCTGCCGAGTTCAAGTTAGTTCCTTTTCTTATCACACAGATTTTAAAAAAATCACATGTTGATCCAATGGGACGAAGATTGCATTTTTTGGCAAATATGAAAATTTCCATGCAGTGAACAGGTGAAAAGTACTAAATCTAGAGCCATGATTTTTGACATGGAATATCTTCAGGTCATTTCTTGTCATGTTCATGAACAATTTACTATGAGGCTTGACACATTCAGATTTGGTAAGCCTCCTACTGTAGGCAAACATCAACATTGGACCACATTCTCGCATACATCGCCAGTAAGAAACATGATAACATAACACACACATGATAAGGAATGATCTAAAGGCACATCAAGCCGAAAGTTATGGCTCTAGACATAGTGCTTTTCGGTTGATAAGAGAAAACATAGAAAATTCCGTTTTTGTCAAAAACTGTGATCTACATAGCATGTGTTTTTCTTTTATCCTGTCTAACAAGAAGAGGAACCAACTAGAACTCGGCAGACGTGCAGATTCATTATCAATATAGGCATGGGGTGTGCAATGGACTTTCAATCCCGTGATTATCACATTTCTACGGAATTATTAATCACGGGTTTAGGTAATCGGGATGCCGGAATTTGCTAACACATGGAAGCAAATAGCTTTTAAAAAACTCATATATAGCTTTTAAAGGAAAAAGCTTTTAGGCAGATAAGCCGTATGAAGAAGGAGTAACAAGATTCATCAATCCGTGCAAGAATGAACATGAGCGCCTGATTCATCCATACTGTGTACTGCACACATGCAATGCGTGAAATGTGAATGTTAACGCGCTGCAAGAACTAAATATAGACCCAGCTATGAACTTAGAGTGTGTATTACTTATTCATACATTTTTATCATATACTAGAATAAATTTTAGTGTAGGTTCATTCCACGCCAGTTCAACAAATGGCCTGTGGCTGACCTCAAAATTAGTCTATGTCGTGATATTTTCAAACCCTTGGTTTATCTAGAGGAAATCCAAAAAATTTCCGAAAAATTCGAACTGCTTCCACTATTTTTGGCACGTTTGAAATTCGAATAAATCGAAATTTTTCCAAATTTCTACGAAAAGTAGTGATTCTTTCACCACGTATACTCCGATCTCGTTATAAATATGTAGCATGAACATGATTTTTCGTGATTAAATTTAAATAGACTTTGCACAATTTGTGATGCCTGTTGCATAGAGACCTTTCAACTATTACAGAGAAAAAATCCTCAGAATTTTCAAAAATAGAAAAATTTTGATTCTTTTTAGAATTCTCGATATTTTGATAACTTTTCAAAAAATTTGAAAGACATTCAACTAAGCGGCAACGTCTGATGTGTGAAGGTATATATGAAGAATCTTCGAAAAGTACTTCAAAATTATTTTCTGATGTAAATAGGGTGTTTTCAATTGTTTCAAAATCAGTGACTTTTTTAAATAGCACTTTCGGTCTTAGTCTACGCGATGTCTCATAATCGCAGCGAGTAGACGGATCATTGGGGCTAAATGGCATGATATCGGCAATCTAAATCCATCACAATATCTATCTTATTAGATCTGGAAAAGGGTTTATTTTGAGTTTAAAATTTTGTTAAAAATTGAGTGTTAAATTGCGTCTACTTTCTAATGCCATGACAGCACTACTGTAAGAAATCATCAATTTTTGCAATATGCATGGAATATGTTACAGCATCATGCTTAGAATCACACATGCCTTGTCGATATTTGTTGTCTACCGAGAATTACACAAATATATCGATCATCTAATGACATATTCGTCAATCATGGTTAAAACGAAACAAAGTAAAAATTAACTGTTCAGTACCAGCGAAATAGGCCCATCTAGCAAACTGAAGTCATCTTTTATAATCTTCTAGGAACCACTTCTAATTTTCAAAGACAACTGGTAAGCATGTCAAGTATTTGCAAGACTCTGAAACTCCTAAGACAGAATGGACTCTTTGTTAGGCCGGATGAATGTATTTTTGGTGTGTCCTCCGTCACTTTCTCAAGTCATCGCATTAGTCTAAATAGAGTTTGCCCTACTGATGAAAACTGTTGAAAATTATCCAAAAAAACGACTTCAATCAAAGATTTGCAGAAATACATTGATTTGATCAATGACTATAATAGGTCTATTCCTCACTACGGAGATCTTGAAACCATTATCCGATATGTTAGCAGGAAAACCAATGAGCTTTAATGAGGAGCAAAACAGGAAGACTCCTTCATTCGGTCAAAATCTGCAGTGGCTCCTTACTCGTGTTTGCATCACCCAAACCTAAACGCTGCTATCGTAGTTACCACTGACGCTGGTGCTACCGCAGTCAGGTGCTTCTTGAGCAGATTGATGATGTGTACCGATTCGATGAACGCGTACCGAATTCGATAAGAATCAAATTCGAGCCATGGTCATAAAATTCGGACATTTGGTCCATTCGTCATGAAATGCGGGCTTAGGCCGAAAAGGTGCCCGGAGCGTGAGCACTGAGTAAGATATTACAACAGGTGTTTGACTAGAAATTGGTATGCCTTTTTTCAAGAATTTACGCCGTACCCCACTTTGCAACTCACAACATTTAACACGAATGCGATAGCTGAAGCTTGTCGATCAATCCAGTCAAACTGAAAATTTCCTAGACTTCACAAAAAATGGGATCAGCAAATTAAAAGGCCTGCGACCGCCTCAACACCAACAGGTTGGTCAGTTATCCGAACAATCACCTTCAATTTTGCGTCTTCATAACGCAACGTGGGCCAGGGCAACTCTGATGAATGTTGTAAATACTCATCTTCGTCAATATTGTCTGTAACGGCAATTATTCCGAAGGACAGCGTTTCACCTGCTTGTATGTATTTGTGCAGCAGCGACAACTTATGCTCAAATTCTTGACATGGCGCACACCACTTTGCACAAAAATAGAGGGCAATTATGTCATGCTGTTTGAGAAAGTCTGTTGAAGACAGAATATCTTCAAACTTTTCGTTTAACGTCGCATTTAGCCAATCACCCATGTGTTGAAATTTGTCGAAAATATTTAAATTTGATTGCAATAAAACAAAAAATACTTAATCATTTACAACCAAAACATCTACCTAGTCGCCTGTTCACAAAACTTGACCGTAAATTTGAGCGACAATGATCAGTTATCGCATGAAAGAAATGGCAAGTCTCACCAATTTACCTGCGTTAATTCACTGCGCATGAGTCCAGCCACATAGAAGAAGTTCCCATTTCACGTTGACAACTTTCCGGAAGTGCATCAAATCTACAATGTCAGTGTCCAAAAAGTGCTATTATGTCCGATGTTATTGTGTCAGTGGTGAAGATGAAAATCAAATATGATGATGTCACTCTGACACTTCTTTCGATCACAAATATATTTGTCTTCACGACTGCTAGACAATTGGAATTTGAATAGAAAGATGTCCTCAGACATGAACAATTTCGATTAATTTAAATGGAATTTGCATGGATTTTCCAATAAAATTTTCTATTTTTATTTGTGCTTGTCAAAGGTCTCTCCCAAATAGATTATTTACTATATTTACTGCAATGATGTTCAGCATCTTCCATGCTTCCTAGGCCAAATCCACAATGAGAACATGTTTGGAGAATGAATGCTCGTCAATCAGCACAATAAAATGTTTCACTGAAGTTTATGAAGTAGAAGTCTCACCACATAGTCACACTACTCCCTACTCTATGGTCACACTCTATGGCAGAAGTAATTTTTTGATGTAATAAGCATCATTTTGCCAGTTTCGTTCAAATTTTCTAGCTTCCAGGTAATCTCGAAGACATCAACAACACATTTCAAGATCAAAAGTAAGCTTCGTTTTTGACTATTTTTAATTAATTTTGACCAGATTTTGCTTTTAACACATTTCACAAAGATATTTCAAATTGAATTTTGGACCAGAACCTTCAGGTTTTATCGCTGAATGAGGTGTACTAAAGTAAATAAACTGAAATTCAGCCAGCTGAAACATTATAAGATAAAAAATACAAAATTGCTATTTTTCTTAGGCAGTTTTGGGACGCTTGACATATCAACCGACGGCCCGAATCTGATCACACATCTGCATATGCCCATTTTTTGTTTGAAAATTCTATTTTTGATACACACGTGGAAAATCACGAATTTCGGCTCGGCATGCGACTAATGAGAAATAATTGGCCTGGCCATTTCAAAGCCATTCTATAAGTCGTGTGGATGAGGCAATTGTATTGAAAAAGGATCAGCTTTGGAAGATTCACCCAAATCCACGTGTTTCATTATCTTTCGCCGCTCTCGGTGAGGTTCAAAGATTATCCATTGTCTTTGGTGATAGATATGGGTATATTTAAATTATAATAAAAGTGCAATCGTGAAATAATTTTTTTGGTTACATCTGGACTTATTGCTAGCCCCTTATCACTAAATCTCTATTCTGCAGATTTTTCGATATTTTCCTATGGATTCATCCTGTCCCGGTAATGAAAAACATATTAGTATGAATATGTTTTGTCCAACTTTTTCTGAATTGCCGATAGGGCCATGTCCTCAATTGAGGACATCTGTAGTAAATATAACATATTTGAAAAACTAAAATTTGACACTTCTTAAGGAAAAGAAAACAAAACAAGAATAATACAAAATATCAATCAATTTTATTGAGCAGCGGCAGTTTCAAATACAAATTCTCTTCATCATCTATAGAACTACATCACAAATTGAACAATAATTTTGAAGCAAATTCGAGGAAGAATTACAAATGAAAGTCTTTGAAACAATTTCATTTTGCTGTCAAACAGAGGAACACATTGCAGCGCTCACAGCGAATCCTAGATTTTCCTGCACAATTTCTTTGTCTGCATCGACTACACTGTAAACTGTAGGGCACGAAATTTCCCTTGAATTAGGCACGAAACTTAGGCATCAATTCTAACCAAGACAAGGCACAGCGGGCACGAAGCCTTGGCGCCTAAGTTCGTGCCCATTGGTGCCTAATTTTTCTCTTCGCGAAATACAGCTTCTACATGCTACTGGTATCAGTAGTAAAATCCCTACCTTATTTATTACTATATCGTAAAATTCTCTTCCGTTAATTATTCTGAATTAAAAGAAAGAAAAAGTTTCTATAATTCGATCATGCATATATTAAATTTCAAATGAATAAGAAGCAAAATATTGGATTTCTATTATGCACAAAGGGAATTACATTTTGAGAATCTGAACAATTCAACATCGATGCATATATAAAGTACCATCAGATTTCATGAGCATTTAAAACTATAAAACATGCTTCCCGAAAAGTCTGAATAATTCATATAACACGATTCGAGTATACTTGGCAAAATTCCAGGACATATGCCGGCTATATAAAAATCAAAACGTTCAGAGATTCTGTTCTACACTTACAAAGCGTGCCGTCTGAAACAGAGCGAGTCAAAAAGCATACAGTGAAAGGCATTCAGTAAGTTAAAAAGTTTTTTTGCAGCAAAATTCTTAATAGATTATAATGTCATGGAAAACTTGGTTACGGAAATTCTTGAAAACTGTCTTATTCCAACGAAGTTTCAAAGTGACAATTGTCAAAATATTTTTCATAGAAATGTACAATAAAGCTTTGAAGCTCACAGTTTCTGTTGCATTTCAAATCAACACGAAGACGAATTTGGACAAAATTCGAGGGAATACTTGGAGCACAACAAGGCCGTCAATTGTGTGCAGAGTCCCTCATAATGATTGAGCATTTATATTGCTACCATAGGTGTATAAAAAACAAAGCTCAGGCGATTGACAGCGAATGGATGAACAAACTAATTGTAACGTGCATCTTATACAATAGAAATGTCACAAAGTTAGTTTCGCAGCATGAAAACATTGAACGTTTGTCTTGAAGTCCATTAGGGATGACGATCAAACATCATAATGGGATAGCAAATTCCAATCGACAATGACTCTCTGGTAGAAAAAATGTTCACGAGACTGAACTCTTAAAAAATTAGAAAACGCTTCAAGTCACGACCGCAAGTCCGCAAGTTGAAGAAAGTATCACAGAGAGTCAGTCGAAGATATCAAGTCGAAGACGTTGAGGGGTTGGAATTCTAAGGATTCGTAGACGGTCTTCGTAGGAATGCTCATATAATGGCGCCATCAGTATCAAGAATGACCCCATTTAACGAAGTTCCGGAGGGGCTGAAGATATTCCACCAATATGTATTAATTCCTGAAAATAGAGAAGAGCATGTAAGAATAGACTATAATAGTCTTTTATTCGCTATTGTTGTTCATAAATGAAGATGGCAAAATCCCACACAATTGAATGTAAGTCATGCACACACATAAGCATCAAGGATTGTCAAAATTAATTAACCCCAATTACTTTTTAATTAATTGGCGCCAATTGATTGATTGGTTGATACACCAATTTCAATTAATTAATTGGCTAGAATAAAGAATCTCAACTAATTGATTGATATTTTTCCAATTAGTATTGATTGCTGCATTTTCCAATTGCAGCCAATTAATTGCTATCTGTTAGTAGCCGAGATTAAATATCTAATTTCGCCTCTGCAGTATTTTACTTTTCACAATTTACAATTATAGTAAGCATTTCAGGTTGGCAAGCAGTAACAACGTTAAGATTCATTAGTAGTCACAATTAAATTCATGTTTGTCTCAACCAGAGTAGACCAAGCAGCTCTAAAATGCAGGCGAAATTTCTCTACTCAATCGTCACTGATAAAAACAATGGAGAGAATCACGAACGCTTGTATAAACTATATGTCAAAGGCATCAGAGCGAACGTAAGGAAATTATCGCTTGTCTGATTGGTCTGACTAAGCAGTATTAAAAAATATAAGAGATTGTTTATTGCTGTGTAACGTGTATATAGTTAAACAAATCTTGGATCAAATAAATTAATAATTAATGTTTTCAAGCTGCAGAAACTGCTCGAATTTTGGATTCCATTTTCAATATTGATTCGCTCACAATTCCAACTACAATCATTAGATTGATACATTTTCCAACTTCAATTGGTTAATTGGTTCACAATTTCCATTCCAATTAATTGATTGATATATTTTTCAATTTCAATCAATTGATTTCCTTGTCCAATTTACTATAGACTAGGAAGCATCGGAATGAGGGCTTTCTATCAGCTTAGCTATCATCTACTATTCAATTCAAACATTTCTTCATCATGCAAGGTGAATAAATGAAAATAGGAAACTACAAGATGCAGTTAGAATCATGTGACACAGTGAGACATCTACAACAGTTGAATACATCTACAACTAAAGAATGCACCATCAGCTGTCTGTTCAGATTGTGTTTCTATGAACACTGCCTCAATAATATTTGAAACAAAGCTGTTTGTTAGAGACTTGAGCTAGGATTTTCTTATTTTCAGGAATACAACTCAATTTATGGTCAGATTAAACTGTCTGCGGATAATTTCAGCTGTCTCTACCATTGATTAAACTGCCAGTGTAGCTGGAATTCTGAAGTGTTCAGTATCCTAACCAAAGCCTTTAATAGCTTCGATTTAAATATGATGGAGGCTTTGTACATAAAAAGTCTAACCCTGATATGAAAAGACAGTTGAACCATGATGAGGCCTATGTAGCCTTCGATATATGGACTTCACTCTTAGACTACATATACTTGCCTTTAACATATATCTTGTGCTTCATAGTATACATGAAGGCCTACAGCATTCTTCCAAGGCCCAGCTGCTTTAAATAATTCTACTCAAAAATTTACCAAAATATTACATAATACTCTTTAAATGTTCATTCTGACATGGCACCAGCGCTTTGGCCTTGCGGTGGAGTGTTTGCTCTGTGTCCGGGTGAACTTGGTTCAAACTTTCGTCGGATCAAACCTAAGACTTTTAAAACAGGTACACTCTGCATTCTTACCAAATACTCAGCTCTCGGAGAATCAGAGTGGGATAAATGACAACTCGGCCACATTGATGAAAGGCTTCGTGCCTAATGTGCCTCCGAGTATAAATACGGTTCATTTATTTAATGACGATATCATATTTCGAAAATTTAGACAAAAGCCGTCGCTCTTTCAGACATGGAACGTCAACGTCTGTCAGTGAGGGAGATTCATTTATTTGGAATTGCAAAAAATAGATGACTGAAAAATGACGCTTCCTTGATTACGACAAATAATTTAAATGGGTGCACTTGAGATGAAATCCCGACATGTTTCCTCCTGTGTACAGTGTCAATGGTGCTAGTGGTTGATAGAGAATTCAAATTTATCATTGTCAGTATCAGTAAATGACGACGCTATGTTGTTTTGGGTATTAAGTTAATCAAGCTATGACTAAACCGCCGTCATGAACAGATCTGATGAGTTGCCACTACACAGCAATATATGGTAAATTTGTATAATTCTCTAACAACTGTCAGCAAAGGGATCGCAATTCACCTAAGGAAAAAACGCAGAATCGGGAAAAACCGGGGCTTGAATGCATAAATTTGAAATATTACATCAGACAAATTTCGTGAAAAACGGAAAAGCCGTAAAATTGCGATCCCTGCACCAGCACCATTGACACTACACAGGATGAAGCATGTTGAGATTTTATCTTAAGCACAACAATTTGAATTACAAGTCGTAACCAAAGGAGCGATATTTTTCAGTCATTTATTCTTTGAAATTCAAAAATACATGGAATTGATTCCAAAGCGGCACGCAAGTGGATATAGGATAGGAGCTGTCAGTCAAGAAATGAAAAATATAGATTTGATCATCGATAATAGCAATAAATGCTGATTATAAGAATTTCAGTGCATGAATTGTATCACTGAACTTTTGCTTGAATCTTTGCATTAATTTAACTTCAATCGTTTTACTAGTGCAAAGCTAACTTATCAAAATTTATTTGACTTAAATCACCTTGTTAGTGTCTGTCTACAGTCTGTAAAATTTGTTAACGGAAATGTATTTTGTGTTTATTCATCCATAATAATTTGACGCTGTAGTACCAATGCAACCAAAGCTTGTACCAACTTTCTAAAAGGGCTTACACCGAATTGAAAACCAAGCATTCTAATAATACATGTAAGCAACCCATCTTTGTCATTTTTATTCAGATAGGCCTATACATAAAATAAACGGCGCGATCGTTTCTTAACCGAGACTTCGATGTGTTGGTATTGGTCTGAATATCTAAATTTGATGCTGTTATTAACATGAGCGAGCGGATAGCTAAATGTTATTTGACATTAACAGACTGGAGAAGTTTACTCAACAACTTCAAATTGAGAAACCTCTAATGAATCCATCCAACAGGGTATAGCACTAAATTTTCAGTTAAAAGAACTGAGCAAGATCAATGTGATCCAATCCGTAGATATGTTGACAGGCATTTTGATCTTAATCAGTATGTAGAATTCATCAATTGTTTAGAAGTCAATCTAGTACAAGCAAGCTATTCTCAAGTAGGCCTACAGGCCTATGAGATGAATTAAATTGCTGGATTCTTGACAAGGGCTAGTTGGAATAGCAGATAGAAACTGTGAATCCACCACTCTACCACTGATGTCGAAACAGCCTGAAATTCGATAATTGAATTATCGAAGAAATCAAGCTAGCCTACTGAAATACTTTATCCTCGTCTACATGGATAACTTGAGAAGATAATGCCGTTATCGGATAAGTCTACCTAATCGAGTACAAACATAAGCTCAAATGATAGATGTGAACCATTGTCTTCACTAAGCTTGAAAAAATCTTCAGAAATCGAAGTTTGATTGGGAAAATGTAAAAGAAAAACTGGAAAACTAATTCACCAGGTCAATTATTGAAATTCATGAAAACAAACTTTATAATGCATAATGTGCATGTTATACATATATCATACCAGTTAGAAAAATTAATGCTACATATGGAGTTTACTGAAACTAGAATTGCTTTTCCTTCGTTGTTTAATTGAAACTTTGGAACGGTGAAATGAAAAGATAGGCCTGTATAATTAACCGAAACTGCGGTCAGTTCCTAAGGAGGCTCTCACCAGATAATATTTTTCATTGAATAATTATGGGCATGAGAGTTATTATCGTACACGTTTGTACAAAACACAATACTTTCTTTTGTCGACATTTCTCAACACTCTAATCCTAACACTATTCGCGATTTCACAGGAGCGACTAAATGGTCCGAAAAATGCTTTTTTATATATATTTAGCCGCACAAAATATGGTGCATAATAATAATTTCAAATTTACAACTTTTGCGTTCAGTATAAAAATGGGCTGGAAGAAGTCGGCATTCCCCAGTTCACAAGGAAGCGCAGTATTTTGTTCACCGTCCACGCTAATATTCTGTAACCCCACTGACTACCTATTAATTACCGTAAAATATGACGAGTAGTCCGTACTCTTGGGACCATGATTCCCTATCTTTCACAAAGCGCGACATCTGCTCTTTTCATAAATCAAATTCTCTCAGTCAATGCCGAAATATTTGTCTGGTTATTCGCATTTTGGCACACTGCTGCCGGTATTTGTGGGTAATCTCCCCCACGTTTTCAAATTTGTCTAAAATCCTTAGAATTGAATCAGTCGTCACACAACTTCAGCTCCAAATTGTTGAGATTATCTTCTATGCAAAATTCTATCAAATCGGACAGGTAATTTTGAATTTTAGATTACAAATTGAAGTGTAACGATGTCAGCAACTTGATCTGACTTCGTCTGTTCGACGCATTATTGTTGTGTGCATTGTTCTCTCTCCCTCTACGTCTCATCATTGCTGTCTAAAATCTTCCAATGACCACTACCCTACCACACATTTCCTGAAGTTAAATATGGCAAATGGAAAGGATGTGGTATGGGCTATTATACTTCATGAGTTGTCGCGACATAACTTTGTTGACCTACATGTAGTGCTATCTGCTCAGTGCTGAGACGATGTCAGGCAATGATCAAGCCGCTGACATCGCTACACTTCACGTTATCGTCTCTAATTCAAAAAGCACTTGTCCGATTTGAATAAACATTTGCATGTGGTTAGAAAATATACTCAAATACTTGTATCTGAAGTTTTGTGATTTATTCATTTGAACTGATGATTTTAGACAAATTTGAAAAGGTGGGGAGATTACCCATAAATACCCGATTGATTACATACGAATGTTTTTTATTAATCTAAAAAAAATTTAAATTTATTATTTTTTTTTTGTAAATTTGTGCGCATCGCGAGTGGTTGTGCATCAGCGTTGCTCTCGTCGGAATAAGTGTTTTTTTTTCGATTATCTCCGGTTATATTGTGCGGAAATTCGTCGTTCTTTCTCTCATCAGTGCGTCTCAGTGTTTCTCGTGTTAATATCCTCGTCGTTTTGTGGAATATCATCGTCCATCCGTGGAAATATCCCTTATCGTCATTGTGAACTGAATTCCACGCTGATCTTCAGTGAGGTGTCTGTGTTCCGGGTCACAGGGTTGGATCGATAACAAGTGCATGAAACACAACAGAAAATTCTTGGTCTTTGATCCAGTGTGCCTTTTGGTTGTCATCAATTTCACGAAGTTGGTTGTTGTTGTGGTATCATCTCTGCCTGACCATCTGAAGGTTCTAAGTTCGAACCCTGCTGCATCCATTTTGGTCGAGTAATTATTTTCTTGCCGGATGAGTAGCATGGATTTATCAAAGAATGAAGTCTCTTTTCATGATGTGCGTCGTCTATCAAGTGGACAGTTGAATAAATTGTCCAAAAGACAGTTATCGGAAGCCTTGCGTGATGCGATTCAAATGGTTGAGAGTGACTCAACCAGATCACGAGAGCCAAATTGCGAATTCGGAACCATCTTGCAGGGCATCAATTATAAGCTTGATCGAGTACTTGAGGACAATCGTAAACTGCATGAGAAAATAAAGACTTTGGAGCGAGTAATTGAAACGCAAGGCAATCAAATCGAAGCTCATGCAAGAATTCATAGAACAAAAAACCTGATAGTTAACGGTGTTGCTGAAGGATCAAATATTGAAAAAACAGTAAAGGAGATCTTCAAAGAAATTGAGGTGGATGTTGACATTGATGATGACGTGGTATCCTTACAACGATTGGGGAAGCAACAACAAAATAAAAAACGCCCAATTCGAATTGTAATGAAGGACATTGCACTACGCAATAGCATCCTTAAGTCATCGAAAGCCTTGCGGGAGTCGGATGATTTTAAGGATGTCTACATAAACGGGGATCTTACACCATTACAACAACGAGAATTCCAGCGATTGCGGAAGAGGAGAAATGAAGAGAGGAAAAAGCCTGAAAATGTAGGAAAAGATATTCGTATACAAAAAGGACAATTATTTGTGGATGGACGTCGTATCGATAACCTGAAAGAAAATGGTTAATGTCGGATGTCCATTACTGTAGTATGTTACTATACCATCGATTCCTGTGTGGAACACGTAATTGTTCATCTTCATACCCTCGACGCTATAATGATTTGCTTGTATATTCCTCCTTCTAGACCTGCCCATACATTAGAAAATATTCATCAGAATGTATGCATGATTATCGATGTCTGCTTAGAAAATAATCCTCATGTAACCTTTATTATCGCAGGTGATTTCAATCAGTTTCCTATTCATGACCTATGTGTTGAGTTTAATGCGACTAATGTTGTAACGAAAGAAACTCGAGGGGACAGCACTCTGGATTATGTCTTGTTTTCAGAGGCTTTGTCTGATTACTATAAATGTGAAAATGTTACGTATGCTTGTCCAATCAGTTCATCTGACCATGTTTTTATCACTGTAAATCCCATGAACAAGTTAGTTTCATCTCAGGCTGGTCATGAATGCCTTGTATACGATTTTCGTATGTCAAATCTGGATAAACTGGCTTCATCTATCATAAACTATGATTGGACTGATTTCCATAATCAAGAGGACGTCGATGAGCAATGGACTATTTTTGAGAAGGCATTGAGTTCACTTGTTGAAGACTGCATCCCGTATGATAAAGTTATTATTGATAACAAAGACAAAGCTTGGATGACACCACTCACAAAGCTTCTTATTGAAAAACGCTGGAGGGCATTTAGAATGAAAAGATGGACTGAATACAATCATCTAAAAGAAAAGGTAAAACAAGAAATCAGGAATGCAAAACAATTGTGGGCAACGAAATTATGCACAAAACCAAGAGGGGTCTGGAATTTACTTCGGACTTATAAGAAAGAAAAAGAAAATGCAATCGAAAAGTTAATCAAAAATGGAAGAGCTGATTTGACTTTAAAGGAACTCTTCGAGCTGTTCTCAAAAGCAACACCAGGAGTTAGTGATGATATCGATCCTCAAGTCCTTCATGACGATGGTTGGAATATCGAAATAACTGAGCTTGAGGTTTTCCAATTACTCAGAAAACAATCGTGCTCAAAATCATCTGGCATCCCTTCAATCCCCACAAAAGTGTTTGTCCTTTTAGCTGATGTTCTCGCAGGTTTCCTAACCAAGATGTTTTGTACTTCTATTATAACAAGAAAAGTGCCTGTGGGCTGGAAGATGGGCTCAATAACACCAATTCCTAAATCCAACCCATCTCAACTGCGACAAATCACAGTTCTGCCATTGCCAGGCAAGATCTTAGAACGCATTATTCTCCAAAATATGAAGGGCAAATTTTTGGAAACGAGTGGTGACCAACAACATGGGTTCAAAGAAAACGCATCAACTACCACAGCTCTAATAGCATTTCATGATGCAATCACAAAGAATTTCGACTCAAAGGATTGTAAAGGATCGGTAGTGCTTGCCTTTGATCTCTCCAAGGCCTATGCCATGTTTTTATCTATGCCTACAAGTCACACGAAAGTCATTGCCAAAATGAATTTGTTTGGGTTCCCTCAAGGAGTTTTGATATGGCTGTCAAACTATTTCACAGATCGAGTATCAAGAATTAAGCTATGTGGTTTGTTCTCTGATTGCTTCCGCGTTACCACGGGAGTGGCACAGGGGTCAATTTTGTCCCCTTACATTTTTTCTACGTTTGTGTCGGACCTTGCCAGCAACAGAAGCGATACATTAGTAATCCAATATGCAGATGACATTACATTCATTTTGCCCATTGACGCAAATTCGAGACACGATATGGAAATTTATGTCAAAGAAGAAATCTGCATCGTCGAAAACTGGTGTACATCAAATGAACTTGTACTGAATAAAACAAAAAGTCAGATGATTTGCTTCACGAATACCTGTGTTGACTTGCCAGAGGTAGGCCTATTGCCAATGGTTGAATCAGTAACTATTTTGGGAGTTACTTTTAGAAAGGATCTGTCATGGAGTGATCATGTGAATGTGGTATCTAACGCCGTGAAGAAACGTTTCCACCTCTTACGAAAGTTACGTCCCATGTTAAATAAGACAGAGCTGCACCTCATTTACACCAGTTGTATTCGCAGTGTAATGGAATGCGCCTCGCCTTCTTTTGTTGGTTTGAATGCCTGTTTATCACATAAATTAGAGAAGCTGGATCGACGCGCTCATCGTATAATGTTTTGTGAAATGAACTCAGACTGTGATTGCGAAGAAGACAACATTAAGAAGCGGCGTTATCGTAGTGTTATAAAACTTTTTAGAAAAGCAGCAAACATTCCTTCGCACCCTCTGCATAGCCTTGTTCCTCCATTACACAGATTCTCAAAAACTGTCATTATACCGTACAGTCGGACCAAAGTTCGCCATGACTCTTTCATTCCTTTCGTGTCTAGTTTGGAAAATTACCTTTGATGTACATGTAAATCCGTTTCTTTTGATTAACTTGTCTTTTCATATGCTCGCTTTTTTGTGTATACCCTTGAAAGTTGCATGTTCTGTATCTGATTTTCATTTTGATAAATATACGCTTCCTATCCTAATCAATATGGTACAAGCTCTCTTGAATAGCGGACTTGAAATCAGCAAAAGAAACATTTAGTAAAATGAATTATTATCTGAAAATGATGATCTATGGTTGTTAAGTAATATGTAAGAGTAATGAATAAGCCTTCCCAATGAAAAAATAATTATCTACATGTAAATACAGCGTTGAGTTAACATATTTATTGACTTGGTAGGAATTGTTTGAAACATCCATGTTCAGCACACCCTAACATGCACGGATGACTGATAGCCATAGTTGTCATCATGTAAAAGTCAGTTCAAAGGTTCAGTCATTAAATATTGCGCATCCTTAAGACCAGATCATTCACTAGGCCTACCTTTCAAATGGCATTTTACATGCCATATTGGCCATTTGATTAGCATGATTTCCAATTTGAGCTAGAAAATAGTATCAAATTCTGGTATCGAAGTCTTGGAACCATGGCGCGGCAGTTCTCCTGACTTGAAAACCATCGAGAACTGTTGGGCTGTGGTGGAGAAGCGAGTTGCTCAACGGAACCCACTTCTCTCAATGATCTCAAGAAGACGGTAATAGTAGCGTGGACCACCGAAATTAACGAAGAGTATTGCAAGAGGCTGATTGAATACAGTGCCGAAACGCATAAGCTGTCATGAAGGCCATGGGAGGGCCAACAAAGTATCGACATTTTGACTGTATTGTTGAAGTAATAGCCTTAGATTTCGTAATTTTTGAATGAGCGCAGTAAGTAAAAATTACGCTATTAACCTGGGCGCATATTTCAGGAGTTGGAATAGATGTTGTTGCATCAATATACTATTTTCCAACTCAAATAGAAAATTATGCTAATGAAATGGCCAGCATGGTATGTGGGCATGCGAATGGTAGTGCATTTGGCATCAGCATTTGACCTAATGGCCCAGCAAGCAACTCAATGTAACAATAGCTAGCTCTTTTCTAGTCTCCCCTTGCCAGTAGCTAATAGGCTTTGTTCTCTCTTTGCGGGAGTTTCAGGACCATCAGATGGCCACCTCTACAATTCTGATTTTAAAGTCTTTCTTAATTCACTTATTCTGCGGGCATCGAGCATCAAATGGCTTGTCGAAATCCTGATTTTTAAGGTGAATCATTGCGACGAGTTGCAATAAAAACTCGCACATTACGTTTCCGGTGGAACCTAGTCAACGAGCGCGCAGCTTGTGACGTCACATACGAGTCCTATTCGTCGTCAGCATAAGCTATACCCGAGATCTAAGTTACTCGTGTTCCTGATGCTATGATCCCTTTTGATTTCATGCGATTTACATAACAAAACATGCCATGGTACTGGGTGGGGGAAACCATTAATATTCATTTGTTAACTGTATGTACACGCCTAATATAATAATCGTGGTCTCGGCACTGAAATCTTGAGATCTCGAACGCCTAAAAAATGGTCGAGATCTCGTGATCGAATTCATTACTCTGAAGTAAGATTCGATAGATCGTTATCCACACATTTTGTCCATTTGAAGCTGTGTATTTTTTATTTTACAATGCTATTTAACCACAACATTAAGAAAATGAGATCTAATATAAAACTCCATTTTACTTCGGAATGAATAGTTTTCAACCATTGTGTATGGTTTCAAGTTTCCATTGCATTGAACAAAGACCCTAGTTTCATGTATGTTTTATAATACCTAAAGAACCGTACTCTGAATATCGTCTTGAAGCAAATATGAATGGAATGGTTCTCACCTCAAAAATGGGACACTGATCTTAATTTGATTTGCAGTTTCCAAATGGATGTTGCATGAACAGTGCAATACACAAAGAAAAAGTCACACGAAAATGAAAGTCGTCCAGTTAACTTTCACCTTATTCCAAGACAGCTGTCAGTCGACAGAATGATGCATAATCACGATGTCACTGCACACTGAACATTCGGAAAGCAAGTAAACACGGACTCTCGGCATTCAGTCGTTGACGTGTCTATAGTAACGCGTTGTGAGGAAGGTCGAACAATAACGACTTCGAAGGGCGGTATCAACGCTGGAGTACAACATTGATGATTCACAATCAGTCGAGTGAGGAAATTCCAAAAGAGTAGCGTCACTATCTATGGCCATCTCTTCACAATAGGAGCTGTGACTTTTTAATTGGATCCAGTGATTTCTTTGAAACCTCACAATACACATGCTTCTATTATTAGGTAGCCAACTATTAAAGTGTGTCACCCGCTCCGGTAGTAAAACAGAGCGTAAACATGACTTAAGTTAAGAAAGCATTTCTTTCCAAGAAATATTTGCTCTATCTGCGCTTGCAGTATGCAGCAAAGCATCAAAATGCATCATGCTGAGATTCGACTGGACGTTGGCCTTGTCGGAAAGCTAAACTACACAAATCATTTGATATTTGGCTTAGTACATTATATTTCCAAGTATGCATGAATATTTTCAAACGAACTCATATCGTACTTACCTTTTTCCATGCAGCACCTTTTTCTGTTCTTCAAATATAATTTTGCTTGATTCAAGCCCACATGCTATCCTGTACAGCTGTTGTCGCAAGCGTTATTCAACAACACTTCACGGATGGAAGAATGAAAAAATGTCTTTAAAATGATAGAGACTCAAACAAAGGAGATTAGAATTTGACGAGTTGAGTAATTTGAAGCTTAGATGGCTTAATTTCGAATAAATTAACCTCCTAATTAGCAATCGTAAATGAAGAAATTTTTCTTTATGTGGTTTTTACCAGATAAACAAATATTTGGCTTGGTGCCTGTTCGTGCCTAGTGGCGCCTCGAGGCACTAGAATGGTACTAGCTAGGCGCTAACTGGCACGAAATTTCGGCTTCGTGCCTAAGTTAGTGCCCTACAATTTACAGTGTAGGATTGGTAGCATCAACATGTATAGGCCAATGTCCCGACCAAAGTATGTATATTAGTAAGTAAACACTTTGGTCCCGACTCACTTTTACGAATCATCATTGGCGGTATAAGGATGACCATGGTTGAGACTCATATGACACTGAACTTGTATTGGACGATAGTTTCATAGCTAATAACCCGTTAGCTACTTCAATCTTAAATCGTAAAAGATCATAGCAGGTGCTAGATGATCGCATCATCCTTTTCTCTGCTAATCTTTGATTTCTAACCACAAACTATACCATCAAATCACAAACGTGATTTATCATTCGCACTGTCCATTTCCTAGTTCTAATAGTCGATCGGTAGTACGATAAGTATTGATCTAAAAGATCAACCCCTCCCATACTATCATTATCAGCTTTAATGACAGCTGGACATGTTATATTTTCTCTTTTTTTCTCCTGCATATTCCAACGCGAAACATGTGAAACAGGATCTGTACCTATCATGTTGCTACCCGGCCAACAATGCTACGTAGCACCTACGTAGCAGATGGTAGCATTGGTTGCAGTAGGTAGCGTGTCTGTGCTACGCAACTGCAACGTAGCAGCTACGTAGCATTTTCTTCGGTAGCGAATGCAAGGTAGCGGAACGTAGCAGCTACGTTGATATTTTTCGGTAGCAAATACAAGGTAGCGAGACGTAGCAGCTACATTGCAATTTGTTCGGTAGCTAATGGAAAGTAGCGAAACGTGGCAGCTACGTAGCAGGTCTAATTTGTCCTAATTGGCATCACATGATGCCAATATTGCGTCACAAATGCTCCTGGGATGTCTTCCTCCTTAGCGGGATGTCCCGGTTGACTTTCTCCCGGTGAAAAGCGATACGATAGTGTCATTATCTACCAAATCGGGAGAGTTTATCACACAGAATTAGATTCATCTACGCGCGCTTCGGTTTCCTAGAAAGGAAGAATTTTATGATTATTCAGCATTCCTATCCTCATTTCCTATTTCCTCCATTTCTGATCATCCTCTTCCCCCCTTCCTCCCTCTCTCTCTCTCTCTCTCACACACACACACACACTCTCTCTCGCTCTCTCTTCTCTCGCATTATATCATGTACGTGCATACACACCCATATTCGTGAGGCATCATAAATATTGAATGGTCTATGTCTATTTCGCACGACAATATTTTTACATAGGTAACCAATTGTTATTGTCACTTAAATCTCCCAATAATGAAATTCGCATTTCACAAGTATTAAGTTTTGGAATTAAATCGTCTTTTAAATGCTCGAAACTTTTGCAGCTCTGAGTTTTCTATTGGTTTCATCAAGTGATGAGAACCAACAGTTTACATTTAGTAGAGGCTATACTCTACATCCAAAATTTGCGAAAGCGATGTGATTTTGAAAGCTTTTACACAGCCAAGTTCTGTTGTGCAATTTCACCACCGCCCTTCTTGCTTTCATAGACAGCTATTTCATCCCTATCCCAATTTCGGCAGCCCGCACGTCTTTGTTCGCCTTCGCCTGCTGACAGCTACAGATGGAACAGGTAGCATGGATCGATGATGCTGGCGCTTTATCTCCAGCCACACACAAGCGTCAAGCATGGAGAAACTGACATGATTGCGATGCTACGTCAAATATAGCAGACTTCAAGATTGAGGACTTTCATTGCGCACGCCACTGCTGCTATCCTTCATCTGTCTGTAGAGACCGCTAGTCTCAGTGTTGCCCACTTTGTCTTCTTCAAATTCTTATTCATCGTGTACAGTATCAAATTTGGTGACACATGCGGATTACGTACAGCCCTCGTCGTGGCAATGGATTCTTCAAACGGAAGCAAAACTTCATCCGATAGATCTGCGATATGGATTTGAAGAAACTTGAATAGCCTACCTAAATGATGCACTGGAAACAAAGAGAAATGGTGCTGTTGGATGCCAGAACAGAATTTCTTTCGAATAAGACAATCAAAATACATTTGAACTCCATAGACTTCATGAGTACTCCATGACTTGTTGCTTCTTAGTTTATCAACTCGTGGTTCAAGCTCAAATGCTTCTGTGTGTCGATTCTTTCATCGCAACAACATGTAAGTTTCAGTACTTAAATTCATATTAAATTGGTTAATGAATGAAATAAGAAATAAAATAAGAATGGAATTTTCGAAACAATTCAGATTCAGATCTATTTCACAAAATTTTGAAGATAGGCTACACACGCACATTTAGCTTCATACTGTATGTAGTCTGTCTACAACTACATGTATATCGTGATGGCATATACATCGGCAAATGTTGTTCCATGGCCTGATGATAATTTTGCTTTTAAAAGTCTACTTCAATAAGTTTTTACTTAGTTCTCATTTATCATCTAATTACCATTTGTTTTATAGTAGTCCTATTGAAAATTTCCATAATTTTGCATTAATTAATAAGTATAAGCATAAGTATTTTAAGATTTATTATTGTGTATGCACTACAGCACTGTAATTTTGCGCAGATATTCGGCGTACACACACAGGCCTACATCCACTCACATTTAGGCGCACTCACATACTAACAAATATTATCAACTTGAGATGTTGAAGCAAATGTTTTACATTCCGGCATGCAATTTCACATATTCATACCTCTTGTTCTGCTGCATTTTTAGACTGATCAATTTGTGTAGGAGCATCTTCCAAGTAGCATCTGAATATGCTTAAGAATCGAGTCCTTACTTCGACAGTCGGCTGTTTCCGGACAATGAAGATATGAAGCTAATCATTCAAAGTAAGTAGGCCTAAAACTTTCGGCGATCATTTGTTTTAATTTCTATTAGTTTCATTATGCATTTGATAATCTCCAATGAAATTTATTTTTTCCAATCACTCGAATAGAAGTGGCACCTCTCTTTTCTTTAGAAATTTCCTTTCGAGATGGCAAGGGAACCTTCTACACGATTATTCATCACTGTACCTGTTCCATAAATTTCCATACTATTCAAATATTCAAGAAGTTTCTCATTTGTGAAAAATCTATCAAAATACAATGCAGATTTTTTTGGTACTCGTACGATAACTTTACCTCCGTGTGGAAGGTCAATATTAGGCAATGGCGTTGTCTTACCTTGAAAAACCTCAAAATCCAATAGTAAGCCATCTGTTGCTGCTAAAACATATATTTTTATCCCTAGCGGATTGGTCTTTCCTTTCACGTATTGTTTTAGTTGCGTTCTTCCAGCGAAGGGAAGCATTTTCTCATCTATCGCTAAATGACAATCTCTTTTATGCTGCAGATTTTTTGTCGTAAAATTTCAAGTAGGGGCCTTACTTTCTAGAGTTTGTCGTTTTCATTAGAAGCAGCAGAAAAATTATCAACAACGTGTAGAAAATTCCTAAGCTTGAAGAAATACAATCGGGACATAGTAGCCTATCAGCAATTGAAGTAAAACGTGAGTCAGGAGACCAATACATGTCTACACGTGGATAGCGATAAATACTCATTAAAAAAGTGATTGCAACAAAATTTTTGATATCATCCGAGTTACACTTGAAATTTTGCTCAACTTGTTGCAATGCGTATTGCATAGTCTTTTCTGCAATATTTTCAAACACCTCCGTATTCATGTACTTCATGAAAACTTCTAGCGGACTTCTGTCAATTAGGTAGGCGTCGTCAGATTGATCAGGTTGATTAGTAACATTACTTGATTTATCTGGAAAGTCTCCACATAGCCAACGTCTGCGCTTACTTGGTGGAGGATGAACTTCTTCATCATCATAATCATCTTGCCCCTGTAAGTACGAGTCCAATTCATTTACATCAACGTTTTCATAGGATTCAATAACATTGTCAACGGCAGTATTATTTTCATGATCTGCATCGTCTTCAATATCGCTACCATTAGGATCAACATCCGCAAAAAAAAGACGATTTGCTCGTAGTTTGGAGGCTGAAATAAAAGAAAACGTATTTAGGAAAAGTTATATCTATGTTAACTCCGCTAGGTGTCCTCAAATGAGTACATTACATTCCAGTCTGTAATTACTGCACTATCAATTCAATGCATCATTAACTTCATGATAGCTCTTCTTTATTATCATAAGTGCGCCAGCTAAGTGATCAAAAGTACAAGAATTCAAGAGTTGGTGGTCGTTCTCTCTCCATGACTTGAATCGTCACTGCGGCAGCTAAAGTTGATGACTCTTACGAGAGAAAGTTGTCCGTGCAGTCTAACAACCAATGAGATTGCCGCTCTATTCATTGACTCAAATGAGGACAAAAATTGTTAACGTGGCTGTTAGACCGTTGTAGATACGAAACCAAATCACTATGTCCTCGATTGAGGACATTTTCATTGAAGGGGATATCACTTCTCGATTGTAGACCCAAAGCAAGCAATTACTCGTCAAACTGAAATTGATGATAGCTGCAAAGCGATCTATTTTGCACGAGTACATATAGCTCCATGCAATGCATCTATATTCGTATTTGATATAATTTCAGGTTTCGAATAAAGCTCGAACACCGGGTCACTCCGTGGGGGCACTTTAGCCATCCCACGATGTTCGAGCTTTCACTGTCATCAAAAAAAGACGTGATTATAATCTCGTTAATTAATTATCCCGATCACCTGCCCCACCAATGGATGTGATTGGCTTGTTTACACTCGCTCACGGAATGTGATGCAAGACTGTCGTCGATCAAGATCGATTAGAATCAACTCTAATTGAATGGACGACTAGGGTGCAGTTGCAGCGATGCTAAGAATGTAAGGAGTTAAAAGTAGACTCACTCACTTCACTTCACTTCTCGTTTTACGTCCTTCTTGTCCCATTGCTTGAGGTTGGACGGAGTTTGATGGCTCGCTTCCACTGGTCCCGATCTTGGGCAAGGTGCTCGCTGATGTTGAGGGCATCCAGGTCTTCTTGAACGCAGTTTCGCCATGATTTCTTTGGTCTTCTAACTGGGCGCTTTCCCTCCACCTTCATGGATTCCACTCTACCGATGACCTTCTCTTCCGCTCTCCTGACATGACCAAACCATCGAAGCCTCCTCTGTTGAATTCGGTTCCTCATGTGTGTCAGCCCGCACATTCCCATTACATCGTCATTACTGACCCGGTCTCTCCATTTGATCTTCATCATGTAGCGCAGCATCCTCTGGTCACACACTTCAAGTCGGCTTCTTTGTTGCTGAGTCAACGGCCAGGTTTCCGCTCCGTATAATAGTACTGATCGCACACACGTTTCGTACACTTTCGCTCTACACATTATTGGGATGTCTTTATTGCACAGCAGTCTGCTAAGATCCCTCCACTTCAACCATGCTGCCGAAATTCTGGACCCCACCGCTTTCTCTGCTCCTGCATCGCAGCTAAGCACATCACCCAAATAGCAGAACTCATGCACTTCCTCTACGGAGAGGCCGTCAAAGCTCAAGGAGTCGTCCTCTGGTATGTCATTGTGTCCCATGCAAGTCGGACAGCGAAAGTTTGCAATTCCTGTCACCTTTCGCAGACGAGCACATTTCCTGTGACACCATTTCTTACAGGAGACACAAAGGATGGAATTGACACCAACTCCCCTGCCACAGCACCCACACGGCCACTTGCCAGACTGCTTCGCGTTTTGTACCTTCTTTCCTGCGACCATAATCTTTGTCTTCTGCATGTTCACTTTGAGACCACGTTGTTCAAGGTCAGTCTTCCATCTGCAGAATAGCTCCTTTGCCTCACTCTTAGTCTCAGCCGTTAGTACCAGATCGTCCGCATAAAGTAACTCCCAGGGACCATCACCTTTGCATTCTTTGGTCGCCTCCTCCATTACAATCAAGAAAAGTAACGGGCTCAGCGCTGAACCTTGATGGACACCGACACTGATCTGAAACTCTTCTGACATGCCTGCTAATGTCACCACTTTCGAGGATGTATGCTTGTATAGGGACATTACAGATGCTACGAGGTACTCGGGCACATTTTGCCGACGAAGTGCCCACTCAATAACTGCACGCGGCACTCGGTCAAAGGCCTTCTCCAAGTCCACAAATACATGAAACAACTTCTTTCGCACCTGCGTATACTTTTCTTGTACTTGACGTACAACAAAAATCGCATCCGTCGTCGACTTCCCACTCGAGAACCCAAATTGGCGAGCATCCACTTGCACGAGCTTCTTAAGTCTCTCTTCGAGAACCTTTTCAAACAGCTTGAATCCATGTTCCAGAAGCCGAATGCCTCTGTACGATCCACAGTTCAGCGAGTCTCCTTTATCCTTGTACAATGGGATCGTCAGGCTTTCCTGCCAAGCTGTAGGAATTTCTTTCGATTCCATAGCTTTCTGAAAGATGGGCGTCGCCTCCTCAATAACCACCTCCTCCGCTCCTCTCATCAACTCTGCTGAAAGCCCTGACGGTCCAGGAGCTTTTCCTTTCTTCATGCTTCGAAGGGCCGCGCGTATTTCTTCCTTGGAAATTTCTTTGATGGGTCCTTCAGTTGCGTCGATTCCTTCAACGGCAAATTCGTTGCTCTCGTTCAGAAGCTTGAAAAAATACTCCTTCCATCGTCTGCACACATCTTCTTCCCTCATGAAGGTCTGTCCATTAACATCCTTGATGTATCTCCTCTGGTTAACATCCTTCCGATCCCTTTTCATCTGTTTCGCAACCTTGAACATTTTCTGCTGCATTTCTGCGGCGCTCAAATTCTCTCCCCAGGCCTTCCAAGCGGCTTGTCTGGAAATTGCAACCTCCTTCTTTACCAGTCGTGACTTATTTTTGTAAACTTCCCGATCAGCTTGACTTCTTGACTGCTGCCACCTTTTGTATGCCATCTTTTTATCTTTTATTGCCTCTTGAACAGTCTCATTCCACCACCACGTCTCCCTTTGTATTTGTCTCTTTTTGCCTCTTGTTACTCCACAGACTTCTTCAGCTGTTTTCAGGATATTGTCCTGAAACTGATCCCATTCACCGTGCGTCCCCAACTCTGTTCTTTGCCTCAGTCTCTCTTCAAACAGCTTTCTGTTTTCTTGATCACGAAGTTTCCAGACCTTAATCTTTCGTGCATTTATTCTCTTCCTCGGATGTTCAAAGCCCTTTCTCACTATATCCATGACAAGTAGTCGATGCTTTGTTAGACATGCTTCGCCAGGAATTACTTTGCAATCCCGAACAGAAGCACATTCTTCTTTCCTCATCAGCATAAAATCAATTTGCGTTCGACTGTTACCACTTTTGTATGTTATCTTCTTTTCATCGTCCTTTGCGTATAGTGTATTTACAATCTTCATTTCATTCCCAAGGCAAAAATCGAGGATTCGTTCACCGTCTCTATTCCTTTCTCCGAACCCGAAAGGTCCCATGATCTGTTCGAAACCGAATCGGTTGCACCCTACATGACCGTTAAGATCCCCAGCTACAATTAGAGATTCAGATTGGGCAACAGTCTTCACTCCGTCATCAAGATCTTCCAAGAAGCGATCTTTGTCCTCATCCGGTTTCCCACTTTGTGGGGCATACACCGAGAACACGTGGGTCACCTTTTCTCCGAGGACCAAACTCAGCTTTATTTCTCTCGAACTCATCCGTTCCACTTGTAGTACGTGATCTACTAAGCCATCTCTCACAAATATGCCAACACCACCTCTTCCTTTCTTCTCTCCACTCCACCACAACTTAAACCTCTCCGGTCCGTCACCAATGAATCGACATCCATTTCCCTTATACTGTGTCTCCTGTACACAACATATATCGATTCCTCTCCTGCCGAGCATCTCCACCACCTCTCTACTTCTTCCACACAGCGAACCTACGTTCACTGAACCGAATTTAAACTTTTGTTTCAACTCCCCGGACGTTCTTAGCACCCCATGCCAGTTAAAGGCTGCCGGGCACTAGGGGCCAATTGATTTTGAGCCATCATTCTTTGCATTCCTTGGTCGCCTCCTCCATTACAATCAAGAAAAGTAACGGGCTCAGCGCTGAACCTTGATGGACACCGACACTGATCTGAAACTCTTCTGACATGCCTGCTAATGTCACCACTTTCGAGGATGTATGCTTGTATAGGGACATTACAGATGCCACGAGGTACTCGGGCACATTTTGCCGACGAAGTGCCCACTCAATAACTGCACGCGGCACTCGGTCAAAGGCCTTCTCCAAGTCCACAAATACATGAAACAACTTCTTTCGCACCTGCGTATACTTTTCTTGTACTTGACGTACAACAAAAATCGCATCGGTCGTCGACTTCCCACTCGAGAACCCAAATTGGCGAGCATCCACTTGCACGAGCTTCTTAAGTCTCTCTTCGAGAACCTTTTCAAACAGCTTGAATCCATGTTCCAGAAGCCGAATGCCTCTGTACGATCCACAGTTCAGCGAGTCTCCTTTATCCTTGTACAATGGGATCGTCAGGCTTTCCTGCCAAGCTGTAGGAATTTCTTTCGATTCCATAGCTTTCTGAAAGATGGGCGTCGCCTCCTCAATAACCACCTCCTCCGCTCCTCTCATCAACTCTGCTGAAAGCCCTGACGGTCCAGGAGCTTTTCCTTTCTTCATGCTTCGAAGGGCCGCGCGTATTTCTTCCTTGGAAATTTCTTTGATGGGTCCTTCAGTTGCGTCGATTCCTTCAACGGCAAATTCGTTGCTCTCGTTCAGAAGCTTGAAAAAATACTCCTTCCATCGTCTGCACACATCTTCTTCCCTCATGAAGGTCTGTCCATTAACATCCTTGATGTATCTCCTCTGGTTAACATCCTTCCGATCCCTTTTCATCTGTTTCGCAACCTTGAACATTTTCTGCTGCATTTCTGCGGCGCTCAAATTCTCTCCCCAGGCCTTCCAAGCGGCTTGTCTGGAAATTGCAACCTCCTTCTTTGCCAGTCGTGACTTATTTTTGTAAACTTCCCGATCAGCTTGACTTCTTGACTGCTGCCACCTTTTGTATGCCATCTTTTTATCTTTTATTGCCTCTTGAACAGTCTCATTCCACCACCACGTCTCCCTTTGTATTTGTCTCTTTTTGCCTCTTGTTACTCCACAGACTTCTTCAGCTGTTTTCAGGATATTGTCCTGAAACTGATCCCATTCACCGTGCGTCCCCAACTCTGTTCTTTGCCTCAGTCTCTCTTCAAACAGCTTTCTGTTTTCTTGATCACGAAGTTTCCAGACCTTAATCTTTCGTGCATTTATTCTCTTCCTCGGATGTTCAAAGCCCTTTCTCACTATATCCATGACAAGTAGTCGATGCTTTGTTAGACATGCTTCGCCAGGAATTACTTTGCAATCCCGAACAGAAGCACATTCTTCTTTCCTCATCAGCATAAAATCAATTTGCGTTCGACTGTTACCACTTTTGTATGTTATCTTCTTTTCATCGTCCTTTGCGTATAGTGTATTTACAATCTTCATTTCATTCCCAAGGCAAAAATCGAGGATTCGTTCACCGTCTCTATTCCTTTCTCCGAACCCGAAAGGTCCCATGATCTGTTCGAAACCGAATCGGTTGCACCCTACATGACCGTTAAGATCCCCAGCTACAATTAGAGATTCAGATTGGGCAACAGTCTTCACTCCGTCATCAAGATCTTCCAAGAAGCGATCTTTGTCCTCATCCGGTTTCCCACTTTGTGGGGCATACACCGAGAACACGTGGGTCACCTTTTCTCCGAGGACCAAACTCAGCTTTATTGCTCTCGAACTCATCCGTTCCACTTGTAGTACGTGATCTGCTAAGCCATCTCTCACAAATATGCCAACACCACCTCTTCCTTTCTTCTCTCCACTCCACCACAACTTAAACCTCTCCAGTCCGTCACATTTCCCTTATACTGTGTCTCCTGTACACAACATATATCGATTCCTCTCCTGCCGAGCATCTCCACCACCTCTCTACTTCTTCCACACAGCGAACCTACGTTCACTGAACCGAATTTAAACTTTTGTTTCAACTCCCCGGACGTTCTTAGCACCCCATGCCAGTTAAAGGCTGCCGGGCACTAGGGGCCAATTGATTTTGAGCCATCATTCATAATAGGTTTGGAGCAAAGTTTTTAGCGGTCGCATGCCCTTGCTGACACCAACCACGATTATTGGTCGTGGACCTAGCCTTTTCACATCGATGGATGAGAAGTACCTACAAGGCAGCAGGTTGTTGTCTTGATTTCCTTGCTGTTCCTTCCCAAGCACTCACACGCCCGAAGCCGGTGACCTTGCTTAGAACAGCAGCAGTGCCTGCGTGGATGCCGTTGGTCTGCACCCCCTCCTACCTAGGCTTATTGAAAGGCGGCCGCACTCGCCTTGTCACAAGTCGTCATTGGGTTGTGAGAGGTTTTATAGCTTACAGCGTCTCCTGTCAGCTCCTCTCCCCTGATGAACTTGCCGCTTTGGTCCGCGGCTGCTTATTTAATTCGCAGCTAACCTTCATTGCGGAAGGCCATTCCACTATCCGCCACCTGTGGACGCGCCCCATACCAGTTGCTCTGGTTCCCAAGATGGAAAGGGGGGGGGAGGGAGACTCTCCAAAACAATTGAACGATTGAGAATAAAACAATTTATACTCTTCATATATATATTTCAATTCATCACAGCAACATTTTCATTAACAATTTCTTATGACATCCTTATACATTTCATCAACGAACGTCTGTTGTGGCATCATCAAAAGACAATTGAAATTTCATCCTATCAACAACGAAATTTCGTGTGCTAGGTCGGCATGTCAATTAGTTATACTTCTTGGTTTTCAATAATAATATAATTTCAATATATAATAGTAATCAGATAATAATAATGATGCTGAAAGTTATTTAGATATAAGATGTGCATGAAATATTCGTGCAGGCCTACTTAAGTTTAACTTTGCAAAGGACATTTTAGTGCTAATGTATTTTTTATTTTTCAGAAATAATAGCTGACCTGCTTTATATATGAGACTCAATATTTGTCGCTATTTTCTGTTTCATAGGTGTGCATTAGCTTTTGCTCCTAAACAGATGTATATTGATTGAGTCTTTGTCTGCTCTAGCTGACCGAAACAAGGAACACAGGCCTACTTCTCATTTATACTTTCTGATATAGTGATATCTTTTCAGGTTAAGTAGGCCTATAATATCCTTTCAGAAACGAACTGAATGTACACTTCTACGGTCACACATGTATTGACAATTACAATCTAAAACGCAACTTTTGAGTTCTCAATTAATCACATAATATGTCACACAATGTGCATTTTGAACATGGGTCTCATTGGGTGCACACATCTTGATAAGGCCTAGGATGCCAAGAATTTTAAATCGAAAATACTACAACTTTAAGTTCGATTTTATAGTGCCTGGATAGAATTCAAAATATTCTACTTGAACTTCTAGCAGCTACTGCATTCAATGAAAAGACAAGTGTAAGAGACTTGTAGAGATTTTCACAGTGCTAGGCCTGAAATGAATCACTTACTTATGATTACAATCAATAAAAGCATCAGCATGCGTACCATAAATATGTAATTAATTGATGTCGGAGCTGGATGGCATGTAAATCGAAATCCCGTTAATGCAGAATAAATTGTGGGTTGCTAGTGACAGAGGAAAATTTAAAATGAAAGAGGCAAAGCTCTAATAACAAAAATTTTAAGTGATGAAGCTTTCGCTGTGATCGCTCAACAACTATCAGCATAAGTCAACATGACACGATCGATTGTCAATATTGGCTAAGCAGTTGTCCGATAAGTTCAATCAGTTGTCTAGATAGAGCAGTCTTTTGTCCATGAATGTGAAAATCACTAAATGTGAAATGAACTAATCGGATAACTGCTTGATCAATGTTGACTATCGATCGTGTCATGTTGACTGATGACTTTCTTACGTGGATACATGGGTGGTAAAACCTATATTAGGTGTATGACACAAAACATTTATTAGCTGTGATTTATAGACTTGCAGAAAATGAGAAGCCTGTAGGTCTAAACAAAATGTGCCAAACTTATTTTGCAGAAACGTTGTGGATAGCTTTAATGTATAGTGACTAATTGGCTTGCCGACCACAAGTAAGCTAACGAAGTTGACGTTCTACTAGCATACATGCGAGAGCACTTTAGTATGAATGAAATAAAAGGACTGAGCCAATAAAATCAAAAAATTATTGCGGATTAGCGATAATGGAGCGACCACTGAAAGATAGCGGAATTGCGAATTGCAGAGTGAAAAATACTAGCGGGTGCCAGTGCTTCTGTAAGATTTATTTTTGAAAGTAATTTTGTCCACACATTCAGCAATTTTCAGGAATATACATACATCACATTCAAAATGATGCTCAGAAACATTTATTTGGAAGATTAAATGTGATTTTTCTAGTGGATTTTCAGCGATTGCGCTATCTTTTCCGCTAGCACTGCCCCTTCCCAATTATTAGTTCCGCACTTATCCTGTGAGACTCTCTCCTTCCACTAGGCCAGTGGTGGGCAACGCGTGTCCCGCGGGCCACTTGGTGGTCCGCCACCGCTTCTTTCTCATATCTAAAGTGGCCCGCTGACATTACCTGATTCGGTGATGTGAAAATGACTCACTCCTATCTCGACCTTTAAGAGATGCTTCGAAGGGTGAGGGATCCTCTTAAGAATTTGGAAAAAACCCATTAATTACTAACTACTTCAACTATAAGGTGGCACACAAACTCACATTCGAATGCTCCAACCATGCTCCCTTCATAATGAATATATTCTCGCATAAGCGCAAAATGACCATCTTTTGTGGGAGTCTATGCTAGGTCGGTATTCGATGCCTTGTTGAGCATAATTCAATATGTAATAAACCACGTGTCAATGAACCTGTAAATAGGCCTAAGTAGACCTAGGCTGCGTATGAAGGAATCCAACTGGTTGCCCACCACTGCCCTAGGCAATTGCGTAGTTGCTGTAAGGACAGACACTATGTAAACACAGACAGTGCATTCAACATGAGGTATTTTCTCGACGAAATTATTGCTGTAGTGACGCGTTGAAAAGCGCACAATATTGTACAAACTCCTGAGGCAACACATTTTTGACTTGCAAACATTATTTTCATTGAAAACGGAAAGCAAGCAATCATCAAATACAATCGGAAGCATTTCATCTAAGGCCTACAGAAATCAGTTAATTATATATGCCTTTAATACAATTAGTGGAGTGTTTATCAGTATAATTCTTAAATCTGCATGCTTAAGTTTGACATAAACTGGCACCATGTTGAAGTATGACAATTATCACTCATTCGCTTTAATTGCCTTTTAACAATGTTCAACAAGTTAAAGTTTAGTGACAAGTTAAATATTATTCTCTTCCATGAATCCCATGCATCAACTGAGCACATGAACTCACATAATTTCAATCACACATCCATAGCACGTGGACACTGAGATGCCACTTTAGGATGAAGCAGCTGAATTCGTCACACCAAAAAGTAATCGAACCCTAAATCATGTGGTCTTCAATTTCTTTGTGACTCCCTTTTCCTCTTCAATTTTGTGTCTCTTGCCAATCTTAGATCCACTCTTTCGTTGGTCTGGTTGCCAGGAACACAATCGCCCGTCCTCGCCGCCTGTGACCATTGATCCACCTGATATTCTGACAGCACACCTTACCAATTCACTATGACCTCCACTCAGCTGAAGTATTTCCTTCCTCTTCTTCCCGTCCCACACACTAAGATTACCTGATTGGTCTCCTAGCAGCAAAAGCGGAGAATCCAAGCATTCTACTATACATGCTGATTCATCAGGCAGTTCTAGCACTTCTATCTGACTGTCACCACTATTGTCCCAGGTATGAAAGGTTTCCATATCGGATATGCACCACATCCCATCTCCTTGATCCCATCCAACACGTGCTACTGATCGATCAGGATTGCATGTTAAAATAAGAGCCTCATCTTCATCTTTTGCCATCAGATCTAATTTGCAAATAAGTCCGTCTGAAGAGCCGCTTAATAATAAGGACTTTTGTGATGGATGGAAAGATAATGCATTTATGTCATCACTGTGACATTCTTCATAAACGCCCATGAAACCGCTATCAGACATTCGAATGTCCCAGAAACCAATGAAGGCATCTCCACCTTCCGTTGCACTGCTACCAACTGCGAGGAGACTGTCATCACAATTGATGTCCAATGAAAGAAAGTTCAGATTTAATGAAGTTAAAGACTCACTGCTAAAGGACACAGCATTAAGATTTGAAGCTCTGATGTCCCACATCATCACTGCACCATCATAAGAAGCTGCGTAAAGATGTTCCGGATTCGTAGTCCCGAAATGCGGATGAGAGAGTCCAGAGCTTCCATTGTTGCATTTCAGTGTTTGGGAAAGGGTTAACTTGGAGCACTCATAAAGTAGGACATTGTCTTCGGCAGATGTCATTGCAAGTCGATCCGAGAAGTCGTGGTGATCAAGGCCAAGAATGAATCTCTTCGTTGTTTTGCCAATCCCTTTCCTTATTGACTGAGAGATTGAGAAAGAAACTTGCCCCGCAAGTGAGAGACGGGTTAGTCCGGATAAAACTGAATCCATCTGTAAAAAAGAAATTTGAATTGAGAAAACATGAAAATTTGCAATAAACGTCAGTTACAGCAAGCTAAAATTAAGAATATACAAAGATGTTCTTCGTCGCATTGCGCAATGAACAAAAAATTCAAGCACAAATTCCTCATGAAGATAATAAGACAAAAATCTCTTTTTCAGAGCTATCAAAACATCGGAGTTATCAATGGATTAGTAGTTATTTTTTAACTGCCGAAATACCAGATGGCAAAGCAATAGATCTTTAAGTTACTTACTGTGAAAATCGAATCTTCTCTTTCAAAAAGAATCAATCATATACATGGCAGCATTAATGAAAAGTTGGCATCAATTTAAGAAAAAGCAAAGTCAAAACCTTTTGAGGCATAGGGCGCAGCATAGATCCGATCTAAATTTGAACTCAGGTCCCAAAGAAAAGATACAACTTAAATTGCTTTGTAAAGAAAACAATCAGACAGTCATTTACAGCTTCTTTTCATGTATCAAACGACGCGGGCAAAGGAAAGTTCGCGTCCTTGCTCTACAGTGAAAATGTAAAGTCTTGATAGAAAGAAAGAGCAATTATCATTTTACAAAGCTATTTACTACTATTTCATGATATTATAATAACATGCTGGCATGTTATCAATTACACAAAATCTCAGAATTATTGGCACTTCTACAGATTTCGATTGCTTGAAGGTAGTGAGTGATAAGTACCAATCTCCATAAATTACCAGCTATGTAACATAATAATAATAAAAATAATAATAATAATAGAATGCTTTATTTTCAATCAATACAACGAGCGGTATGACTGGTTACAGCAATTACATCATGTGAATCTCGAGTATTTCACGAAACTTCCATTGTAGAGTGAGGAGGATCGTCGTTGAGGTAGCAATTTCCGGGAGCGACGAACAACACGAGTAGGGTCTCTCACAGTAAAAAATTCGACAAGTGGATGAATATGGGGATTACCACTGATCTTTTTGATCAGTTTAACACACATTGTGTCCAGAAAGTCACGCAGATGGGGTTTGCCTTGAACATTTGACCATCGAATTGCAAGACGGTATAGACGGTCAAGTTTTGAAAGTTCTTTACACTTACATCACAAGTGATGGGCCAACAAAATGTTATATGACACAGCACAAGACTTACAAAAGCCTGCCAAACGACTTCACCACGGTTGTTATTATTACGTAAACGGCGTACAAATGACATGGAACGACAACATTTAGCATACAGTTTTGCGAATTGGACGTCCTAGCGAAGGTCTGATGTAAAATACACTCCCAAAATTTTTATACAATCAACCTGTTCAATCGTGGAATTATTAATTACAATATCCATGGTCTTACAATTACAAATATTCCTGGAAAGGGTCATACATTTAGATTTTTCAACATTAATAATCAGTTGCTTCTTTTTTGTCCATGCACAGAAAACATCTATATCAGAGTAGAAGTCAGAGTTAATACTAGGACAATCAAAATACAACAATGTAATGTCATCGGCATAAACAATAGGTTTTGTATTTACAAAGTCGGGCAAATCATCCATGAAAAGAGAAAACAACAGTGGTCCCAAAATGGAGCCCTGGGGAACTCCACTGGAAATAGACCGCCAGGGTGTTACCAAATTATCAGAAACAACACGCTGATACCGATCAATCAAGAAATTATAAATAGAATCTATGACATGAGGTGGGCAACTAAAATTGTCACGAATAGATTCAAGCAGTTTAAAATGACTTGAAGTATCGAATGCCTTCTTAAGGTCAATAGCGAGAAGGGAGACTGAATTTTTAGGGTTGATTGAGATGTGTTCAACAATAGAGAGTCTGATGGCAATCAATGCGTTGGTGCATCCTCCAAAGCTATTGGGTGTAAAGCCAAATTGTCTACGATTGATATTTTTGCTGAGAGATGGGATGATGACCTTTTCTCTTATTAACCTTTCAAGGACTTTACTGAGAAAGGGAAGGATGGAGATCGGTCGGAAGTCAGTGCTATCTTTCTTTTGAAACGGTAAGATATTGGCGCATTTCTAGATCCGTGGAAAGCAACCAATGCTCAGACATCTGTTGAAGAGAACTGTGAGCGGATAGGCAAGGAGATCAACAAAAGCACGAAAGAAAAATCCAGGAATTCCATCGGGACCAATGGAGTTGGTTTTACTTTTCTTAATCATTGATGATCTGCAATTCAGTGACAAATGGAAACTGTGTAGATGATTCAACAAGATTCTTCGAGAAAAGGTGAATGTCAGGCTGAGTAAAAGCAGATTGAAATTTATCATTCAGAGAATTAGCTGCTGTCTGATCTATTGTCGGATGTGAGGAACGTTTTCCAATTTGTGTACTTACGGACTTCCACATAGTTTTGGGTGAAGAACTCTGTTTGGTGAAGTATCTAACCTTGGACTTGGCCAACTCGGCAATAAATTTTTCCCGGAGACTTAGAAATTTCCCGTAATTCCCTCTGCTTAGGGCCTTGTCTCTAGCGTCCGAGAGAGCTTTTAGTGAAGGCGTAATCCATGGAGGGTCACAACTCCGAAGACGAACCGTCTTTTCTGGAAAATACAGTTTATACAGGAACAAGAAAAATTCCTGAAGCTGATCTGCTAAATCAACATAACATGATCAACATAACATGATATCTACACAGTGGCGTCTTCTCCGTACCTGCGAGGCATCAAAATAAATGGCCTTAAATAATAATAATGGCCTTCGGCGCATCCTCAAAAATAATTTTCCAACAATTATAAAAATGAAAAGTGTCATCATTCATTTAAATTCGATAGCTTCTCGTGACAGCTGCGCACAGCTTTCCGTCTCAAAGTCAGACGCTCAACCTCATTGAACAGTTTTGCAGTACGTGCTCGAATCACACAGCTGTTTTCTTCGAACAATTAGACACACAAGCTGGTCGTGTGTTCAGACGGAGCGTTGATGTTCAGACAGAGCGAAAGAGAGTTGTGTGCGTGTGAGGCAGTAAGCGCACGCGCCCGCGCCATTATTGGCTTTTCCGATAGACATGATGCTTTGCCTTCTCCCATTTTTGCAATGAAATTCTACGCGATTCTTGATCGAGGCGTGGTATCTAAATATAGTAAGGGAAGCGCAACCCAATTGTTCCTGGATTCGCTTTATGTCAGAGAGGCCACTACGTCAACAGTAGCAGGTGGCTGACGTTCAAACAAGACTGCGATCAGATGATGAGCGTTCTCCAATGAATGCAGAGTAATACATCTGACTCGAACACCCAGATTCGGTAGGTAGAATTCCATAATTTGTTTTTACGTGATTGGTGTGAGTGTGACACTATGTTTAGTACTGCAGATGAGATCATAACCACGCCTTTCGTCCGAAGGGAATATACTGAAAGGATGACAGTCGTCAAGCAAGGTAGGCCAACACCTGATATAAAAATTTAAGTACTAAGTAGTCACAGAGAAAGAAGTAAGAAATACACAAGACATTTTAATGCATCAAAATTTCAAACATGTGAGCGGCTGACCGGTCATGAGAAACGCAAGAAACTGTTGACCTTGCCTCCTTTTTTCTCGAGAAAATGTAGTCTGGACAGAGAGGGGATATAGTGAACTCAGCTCCTTGAGTAAGGCGGTTAGGCGACATGAGCAATCACTTCTCATGTGCACTTTCACTTGACCTTGAAAATGTTCGGGAAATTGTTATTAAAAATTCAACTTTTATGAAAATTAATGTTGTAACATAAAAAATGTCTGGTATAGAAATAGTATTCCAATGCCGAGTGAAGGCCTATGGTCAGGGCGCACGCGACGCCACTGTATCTACATGTAACAACATAAAAGTGCGAAGAATTTTTTCTATGCAGATATCAAAAATGTAAGCGTGCTTGATTCGACAGTCTTTCTGTAAAACAGTATACTATTTCAGTGTCAACATTGCACAAATAAGCTAGCTTCCAAAATTAAGATTATTTTCATTTTCATTTACTTGAGCTATTTGAGATTTTATAGTTGGCCTACTTCAGAATTGAAGGTGGCAACCAAATTTCTAAGGATAACTTTAATCAAAAATCATTTGAAATTTGAATGATAAAACAGCAAAATCATTCCAAAATTAGACCTTTCTCAACCACGATGATGTTTTTTAGGCAACTGGAAAATTAAAATAAATATTTTGGTAAGCACTATGCTAAAAAATGGTAGAAATAAATTAGAATAAAGCATTAAACTATCGACTGGGTCACATCTTTATAAAAATGAATCGCTCTGGCTCAATATCATATTGATGAGGAAAACAGATGATGCGATTGAGGATTGTGTAAAATTTTAGCATTTTAGTAGGCCAACTAAATATTCAAAGACAAGTTGCATGCATTTCCTAATGTACCAGCGCAAATGGAACATGTGCAGCATAATTACCAGAATTCAAAACATATATTTTGAGGAAAACTACATCGCTAAAGCAAAACAGAATATTTTAGAATTCATGAGATGCATGAACAGCCGATTTCAAATTCAATCGGGAAGGACCCTTGGGCTCTTCCCCGGTGCTTACTTTCTGTACATCTTTGACATCTTAGTACAGTATTTTCCGGATAATTCGTCACCCTTCGGGGCATGCAAAAATGGCGAATTAAGCACATCGGCGAATGAACAGTAGAAATATATTTCCGTAATCAGTATCTTCGAAACTCGTGTATTTGTGTATCATGTATTCACAACTGATTTTTCCCGTTAAATCAAAACAAATTATTTCGACAGTTAATGTCTACAAACGGTTAAGCGACCTCTTCTGTAAATACTGATCAAGATGGGTCTGGCCAGACCCGAGCCTTGAAATCTATTTTCATGAGATCCGTACAAAATCTTACATAAATTATCAAAAGCAATATCTGAAATTTCATTTTACGTTTCTATTGCATAAAGTATCAGTAAATTGTCGCAGTCATTAATGCTTTTATGTAATAGTGTAAATACAGGGTGTCCGTAAATTCGCTTGACTTTTAAATTGAATATCTACATGAGAAAGCAATAAACTTTTTTATCACAAGCCATGTTATATTGCACAACATAAAGGGGAATTTACGAATCTAACAGTAAGAAGCCAATATTTGATGATTAAAATGTTCAAATCAAATGTTCGAAATGATTGCCATCGCAATCAATCACTGCAGTCAATCGCCGAATAATATCGAAAACACCAGCGGCAAGTTCTTCGCGTGTGACTTCATTGCAGATATCAGTGATCTTCTCACTCAACTGGTCCAGGCTTTGTGGCTTACCATGATGGTATATCTTCGCTTTCATCCATCCCCAGAACTAAAAGTCGAGAGGATTCAAATCAGCAGGTGAACGTGGAGGCCACTCTCGGTCACATCCTCGACTTATCACGCGATCACCAAATGGCTGGACGAGGAAGTTTCGTACCTTTGTTGCAAAGTGGGGTGGGGCACCATCTATTATAAATATACAGGAGGACAATTTGCGCTTTTGCGCAAGTTGAGGACGCACGTGCTCCTTAAACATCTGGAGATAGGAATCAGCTGTCACTGTGTTGAAGAAAAAAGGTCGTAGTCCAAACTTAGCAGAAAATCCCATCCAGACACATAACTTAGGTGAATGAAGGGATTTTGAGATGCATGTTGATGGCTTAACATCTGACCAGATACGGCAATTGTGCGTGTTAACGATCCCATCGAGTGAAAAATACGCCTCGTCAGACCAGACAATGTCATCGATTACATTCTGATTGTCGAGAAGTCAACTCGCTAACTCACATCGCTTTGGCTTGTCGGCCGGCTCAAGTGCTTGCACGACTTTTAATTTGTACGGGTAAAGTTTTAGTTCATGCCGAAGGATTTTATGGACACTAGTCTTTGAAATGATGCCAACCTCTTCCGCCACTTTGCGAAATGACGTGACTCCTAGCTTTGATTTTGAACTAGTCTCCTCGACAACGGGATTCACAGTTGCAATTGTCATGTCATCCATTGTAGGACGGCCACTGCGAGGTTTATCATGAACGCTGCCAGTTTCTTCAAACTTTTTGATGATATTTGCAATCGATGTTGTTGTAAAAGGATCTTTGTGAATGCGTCTTTGAGTCTTAAACATTCGAAGGACAGTTGTAGCACTTCTATTGCATGCATAGAAGCACTGAACTATCTCTATCAGAGTCTGAAGATCCATTGTTAATATGATAGGCAGCGATCGTACCACTTCACATTGAGATTTCGAACATAGCATGAGGAAACACTATGATACAGACTTATTGGTTATTATACAGACTATTATTATTACGGTTATTACAGTTATTATTATACAGACTATTGGTTGACACACGCGTTTTTGTCATTGGTTAGCGAAAACATCACGTTATAGATATGGGATATGGCAATTCTATGCCATGAAAGCTGATTAATTTGACGCTCTCAATTGAAGATGATACGATATGAATCAATCAATGACTAAGCATATCGTCATGGCTGGTGATGAAAGTTTCATAGAATTGAATAGGGAAAATTTTGAGCTATGGCCCTAGGTAAGGTTAATTGACATAATTAACAGCACAGCTAATTGACTTTAACATTTACTGAAACTGAAATGAATTCACCAAAGTTTAAGAACTATAATTGCACATATAATATTCATTACAAAAATGACTGCATACAGAATGTAAAATTTAAGCAGTTAAATAATCGAATATGCATTTCTTATTGCTAGATTCGTAAATTCCCCTTCATGTTGCGTAATATAACAGGGTTTTGAAGTAAACGTTTATTGTTTACTCATGTAGATATTCAATTAAAAAGTCAAGCGACTTTACGGACACCCTGTACAATCATTGCAGTTCGTGTTCCAAGCAAATGTTTAGTTACAAATGTTGGAGATGTACTTTTTCTGCCTGTCTCTTCTACCAAAACTCTTTGCAAACTTCATTACAACGTCTTTCTGTTTGAATACCATGAGTTGAAAGATGCTGATAAGTCAAATCCAGCAAGAATCATTGCCTTTTTGTGTGGGACCCGTGAGTCTATTCATCAGTGGACGCTGCCGAACTAGAGGAGGAATGAGTTTACAGTTAAGTTTTTTACTTAAGTTTGGATTGTTAAGGATGGGGCCTATGCGAGGTACAATCCGCCTACCCTTCCCGAGGAGCAAAGCCCATCCCAGTGGTCGGGCCAGAGATTTTTCTATTTTTTTCGCAGGCCTACTGATAGTAGGAAATTATAGCATCATATTTCATGATTATGAAGAATAAAACACCGCTCTTATCAAAACTTGACCAACGCCCAATATCCGTCGGAAGAAACTGATTTTTCAAAATGTCTTGTGCAATTTCCGCAACTAAGTGCTTTCTTGTAATAAGCCAGATTTTTCGAAAGTAACTAAGTTTCGTAATTGATGACTCACTGAAGATTTTTCACAAGTATCTGATTACATGAACTCGCCACTACCGCCATCTATTGCTTCTTAGGATCCATTTTGTCAATACTACCTATATTATAAAACTGGCACTTTCTTTTTGCCAAATCCATCTTATCAACTAGTACATACATGTGCATGTAGCAAATATAGCCAAGTCACTAACCTCACTAAACGATCAACGAAAACTTTGCAACAGAAGTTCATGTTATTACATGTACAACCATTTCAGACATGATCCGTTAGAGTTGACAACAGGCGCTGACAGGAAGGTCACAACAAAAGGAAATAGCCCAATCAGCAATTGGCAGAAGGTAGAAGTTCTTTCAAAAGAAAACAAGTAATAATTACGAATCGAAAGAGAAATAACGGATGATGTAAAAATTCAGCGGTGTGGAAATCTTAATTTGTAGAGATGCAACAACCCTGTACATAAAAACCTTAAGCATGATGTCTCTGAGTATGATATTCTCCTTCCATTGACTCCTGCTCCCCACACAGCTGTCTTGCTTGGTTTTCTACTAATATTGCACTGATATTTCCCATCAATTTTCTCCGTCTCGGAATGCATCGAGCTTGAGGGTATAGGTCAACCCTAAATTTCCCGGCACGTGGAGGAACCGAAGTCAATCAGTGGCGACTGCACAAGCATCAAACTTTGATATCTGTTTGCAGGAAATTGCAGGAATAATTGGTAGCAGAATTAATGTTATGATCACACTATTTCTGCAACAGACGAAGGTCTTAGGCCGCAAACTAGTGTGCCAATGATTCTAATTCGAGCAGAACAAAATGTGCTTTCCTGCAATATTATCAACTCCGGCTCGATTGTTCTACATCTCATTAGGGTTTTCCATTCCCTCGTGTGTTTCTTTTTGTCCGATGCCTCTATTTTTTATCTCTTAGTTTTCTGAAGCATCGAATTTATTGTCACAAAGTTATTTTCCTTTTCGCTGTAACTGTTTTCAACTTTTTCTGATGGTCACCTGTCGGCTTCTTTCCTCTATCTCCTCTTGTTCTTTCAAACAAGCCTTGAAATGCCGCTTGGCCAACGACACTTTTTTACGAAGACTGTCTGTGATTGGCAACGTGTGGCAGAACTGACTGATTGTCGGCAGTTAGGTCAACGCTCACACACTGTGTTGATCCAAAGCTGATGCCTCGAGATTCGGACATTTTATGTTTACGGGCTTTGCATCATTTAGGCGAAAATTCCATACCAGCCTATTTTCCAGGGCCAGCAATGAAATTTTCTGAATGTATGGTATAAAATAGGGTAAATTTTTCGCAGCATCCACGTCTTTAGATTGCGTTTTCAAATTTTCTGAAGGTAAGGTAAGAACCGTTTGTAAGATGAGAGTGCATTCATTTAGCATCACTCATCGCTTGATTTGATCTTTTCATGTGATCTTCAAAACCACCAACTGTTCGAGGATACTTTGGACAACTTAATGGCAATGCAATTGATAACACAAGTCTCAACACTGAGTTTTCTGCATTCATCATGGCCGTTGCATCGTTAGCTGAATATAAAAAAATATGATTAAATCTTATGGGAAGTGTGAATGTCGAGCGCTTCAAATGACTCCAGTTGCGTTAAGAATTTCAGGTATCGAGCGACTGCACAAAATGAATTTTAATGCATATATCCGACAACAATGCTCATATTAATTTGAATTTTATTTGCTTCGTCTATGCATTAATTGAAAAATTATTTGAAATCAAACCGGTTATCATTATTTTATAGAACTATCGGCAACTTCTTAAACATGGCTTTGAAAGTTTCGTATGCGGTTACAACATCCACAGTAACTCAGTAGATGCTAAGAACTACTGCTGCAATTCTTCTATTTTACTGAACCTGTTACAAGATGTAAGACTCTGTGAATAATATGAAGCTTTAAATAAATGATAACATAATGAATAACATGCTACTTAGTTGTCATTTGTTTGCCTCTTCCATCCTGTAGACCAGTGCTCAATCTATTAGACAATATAAGTTCATTTAAATGCATGAATTACAAAGTTCAAATTTTCGCAGGACTAAGTCAATTTTTTTCGCGGCGGGTTCATTTTTTAAAAATTTTCGCAGATTTTCGCAGTGCGAAAATCTTCGCAGCTGGCCGACCACCGGCCCATCCCTCATCACCTGCCTCAAAAGAGGCCCGGGGAGCCGCCGGGTTTTTTTCTTGTCTGGCCGCTTGTTCCCGCGTGGTGGCGGGCGCTCCTCATCGAGACATCGATCGCAATCCCGGTCCCATCACCACATGTAACAAGCCCATCAATCAAATCCAATCACATCCATCATATTCAAATCCATCCGTTTCATTGACCTCATACCAGTATTGCCAAATTCGCAGAATTCTGGTTGATGTAATATGCTCAGATTGCGCTACCGCTCAATGATCTAACACGTGTTTATCAAAATATTTGATTACCCGCATGCGCGACCAGAATTCAACTTTGAGAAAGTACACTTTGAAAGAAAGCTCACTCATGTAACTGAATGAAATTAATAATTCCAAATGAAATTCTTCATGTTTAATGTAATTCATGCAGCAACAGAATTTCGGAGATTACAAAGCTAACAGGATTCAAATCTCATCAATGATCAATAAATTGTGTCAAAATCAATAGATAAGTATCGTACATGTACATGTATTCCGTTCGGGTTTGTTAAAAAAAATATTTCTTACCATTGACGGACATCCTAAAAAGACGCAACAAACAACTGAATTTACACTGGTGCAAACACATGTATGGCAAGGTTGGCAAAACTTTTGGGGTTGATGTTTTGGGGGCTTGGTCCCGAAAACCCACATTCAAAAAAACTAATGAAAATCGTGATTTCAGACTTCCAAGTTAGTACTTGGCCTAATGATCGCTCGGTCCAGTGGTCGAGCCACGAAAGTGTCACTGGAAGTCGGCAAGAAGGCCATCAGGGCTAAAAAAGATCACAACGCTCCACATGAAATCTGGCCGTTCGTCCACATGAAATCTGAAAGTCAACACTGTCCCACTTCCCAGAATGGAGAGTAGTGACGCTAAACCATTTTTTATCGAGGTTGTGGAGCGTAGACAGAGCAGATCGATGAACTATTCCTGTGTTCTTAAATAAAGCTAGCTTATGTCAGTCTTCGTCATTCAAAGTTCGTGATAGAGCTTCTGCAGAACCATGGAGGCATTTTAAAGCGAATACACCAATGAAGAACTCAATTACTCTACGTGCATTTCTCCTATCTTCTGAACCCTCCTACATACGTTAAAACAAAAAGAAGGAATTCCTAAAAAATGTCGATCCTGCTTTAAATCGACCGAAACAGGTCTCTCACTCAGACCAGAATCCAGATAAAATTGATTCCCCAAAAGCAAGAGCGGAAAGATGAAAACGTCGAGCATTTGATTGAGTTAGAATTCTATGATACTGAGAAGGAAAAAGGAAATACCCTTTAAACAATCGAACATAGTCTCTCAAATTTCTCAGAAACTAAATAGAATGAATTAAAGATATTTACAAAAATTGGAGCGCATAAAAAGGAAACGTTGAGTATTGAACGATCGAGACATGTCTGCGGAGAGTTAAGACACATTAAATTGGAGAAATTCTTTAAAAATATGTGGGTATAAGGTAACGAAAGATGTGCAGTGCTCTATCAAAGTGAGACTCTCACTCTGCCAAGATGTAGTAAACTGAAGAAATTCATGCCCAAAAATTATATGCATGGACAAGAAAACGTCGATCTCTTTATGATCAAGGCAAGTCTTCCACTCTGTTGAGACAATAAAACTAAAGAATTTTATACCCAACTAAACATGAAGGGAAGGCAAAAATGTCGACCATCTACTGATCAAGGTAAATCTCTCACTGCCCAGATAGAATAAATTGGTGAAACTCATTCCCTATAAAGAAATCGAAATCGGGAAAAAGAGCACGCCGTTGTATAACTCGAATAGCCTATGCATCTCTCACTCGGCATCAATAAAGCACGACAAATTTGAAAAACTCCAAAAAAACAAGAAAAAAGGAGCAATCCTGAACATAAGATATCTTAACCAAAAAAAGGAGAAATAATGCGAAATTTAGGAAGTCTACGGGGACTGCAGTTACACTCATTCTTCATTGTTTTCAGATTTTTGGTACATACAAATACGCACGCGTGCATCATAGGAATATCTCCTCACAAAGACTGTCGTGCAGTTGCGATCTGGACATGACAATCGAAAAACATAGCGTCACACAGAATGAATGTTACAATTGGGTCTTCGTGTTCAAAGTCAGCTTTGAACAAGCGAACAAATAACAACAAGCTCTACCTGTCCTATATATCCCTACCATGCTTACAAATTATCTTTGAAGAATGAAGGAACATTAAAATGATGACTTCTTCGAATAATAAGACTTCTTCACTCAAACGATGCTAAAGCTCCTGTATGACCATGAAGTTGATCACATTTTATCGTACTACGAGTACTAAAAAAACACTGTTTTTTTCAGATTATGTTTTAGTTATGTGACTTTCCTACATTTTGTCACACCAACAGAGGAAAACACATATTTTGTCATTTTACTTAGGTATGAAAAATTGTCACAAATTGTCACAACGACCAACTTCTGAATATGATACGGTGGTAGGCCCTTATTATCTATATTTTCTACCATGTGATGCATAATCCTAACGTAAATCAAAGCTGAGATCACTCAAGCGGATGGTTTTGCTTAAAATCAACCGTTACAGACAGCGATATTAAATTTTGCAATGTCAAATGCACCTAGCTTTGGAGGTAGGTACATGCTGCTTTTGCTGGCCAGCATTGACTGTAAAGAAAGGTGCGTAAACAACTGCGCAGGAGTGCAAAATTATTCCTATTGCACAAAAATTATACAGGATCGGCAACACTGGTTTAAGTATTGACCGGTACAGAAACCGAATGTCGAGTTAGAGATATGTCCATGGATCATCTCTATGGCAGATCGCTCCCTACCCGTGGAGAGCAGCATTTCTTTGCTTATTGGGCCACTACCTGGCTCTTTTGGTTGGTCAGCCCACGACTGCAAAGTTGATCGACCAGGTTCCCAACGTTTTGACGCATTGTTTCGAGCCCGTGTCAACTCGTTACAATAGTTGATCGCAATATATGCTCACACGTTTGGTCATGAGGTCCTTAGAGCAAATAAGATGTGATTGATCGCATTCAGCGCAGGGTAGTTCGTCTGATAGATGCTAGCTTCAAATATGGCATCACTCGGACACCCTCGGACGGTCTCTCCTGTTTTCCCTTTTCTATGGCCATTATCACAGTGTGCTCTGATGAACTTGTTTCTGTTGCTTATTTTTCTTCTACCAAATGAACGAGAGGAGTGACACCGCAGATCCACACCTTGATACTAGTCCTTGTCAGACTGAACATCCAAAAGTATCTGTTTTTCATAAAAAAAGGAGTAAGGAGCTTCCAGTAAGCTTCCATTGTAGGTATTCCCATCATCTATTCGTGTTGTCACAGCATTCTAGAGGGATGTCAAGAAGCTTCCACAAAGTTCTATGGAGAGTTGAAAATTTGAAGTCTTATATTTTTTGTTATTTCTGTCGTTGTCTGCACTTTAATTCCTACGAGTCAGTTATGCAGTAATGCAGTAATTAGTTCTTTCAATTATGATACAATTTGCATCAGCATATCTGCCTATTCACTTTTTCCACCAACTTATTTTCAATGTTTCCTTTATCAGCCTACTTGCTGAGTGCATGCTAACAATGCGCTATGCGTCTTGCTATAGGTGCTGGCAACAACTACTACGCTACTTAGTTGTCTTCCTTCATCATCCTCACGTTTCATTTTTCGTATATCTGACAATTGATCACCCAGGTGAGAGTTAAGTTTCTGTCTTCAACGACCGATGAGATGACAAAAAATGGGATAGTGAAACTGCTTGAATTTTAGACTCGACTCCTCAAATTGACACGAATCGAAAAGTCGTTCTCAAAAAGAAAAAACTTCATCAACTTGCCGGTGAAGAATTTACGGACATTATGAAACTGCCTAACTAGTTCTGAAAGCGGCTCATTTTTGTAAATTACGCTCTCCAACAGAGGTTTCCATTATTGAGGTTTTCGCTTGTGTAGATTTTACAACAAACTAATGATGACATTCATTGCGTCGCAAAACACAAAAAAATTAAAATAATCAATGGTTGTCAACAATTCCGTTGAAATGTACATTTTTTGATCGATTTTATAAAGTCGATTTCAAGAATATAAGACAGTACAACGAAATGAAGTGCGGTTAAATGTGTTCTGGATGAAAATGAGTAAAATTCAGTGCATGTAGTCTTAACAGCAAAGTACTCCAGTACCATAACAAACGTAGAACAGCTTAGTAAGGGAAAATGAAATTACGCATGTCAGAACTTCACTTAAGAGCATGCAAAAAATGCAAGTATCGAAGGCAAGCACAGGTGGCCAAGTGAAAAATTTGATTATAAGATTCATGTCTTATCGTAGTTGAATACAAAGAGAATATGCGAAGGTCAAGCAAAGCAATTTCGTTACTTAGTTTAGGGAGAAACTAAATATGCCAGGTTCAGAAAAAGTGAGTTTTCTTTAGCAAAAGCAATCAGACAGGTGCTGGAATCTCTACGCTCATCGAATCAATTCCCGTCATAAACACAACCCTGCACTAGCATATTCCTTGAAGAAATGCAATGTCAAGATTTCAAAATCTAAAAGCCAGTTCAGGACGTTTTATATTTAGGACTTTTTCGGACTTTTATACCAATTTTTCGAGTTTTAGGACTTTGCATACACCCTGACTAAATTACGGTTTCATAATGGTGTCGCGTATTAATGCTTCACTAATTGTACGTAGTTTCGATCTTTTGCTTGCTTATGAGGCAGTCGGTCTTGGTGACAACCGCCAGACCAAAAATTGATCGGATCAACAGTCACTTTTTTACCTACGCAGGATTAATGAAGTTTCTTTAACTGATTCACTTTTAATGCAAATGCGTCATCAATATTAAAAATATTCTACATGTTTACTGTAACTGTCAGAAGGTCGATTAGTTTGTTAGCACATGTGATTTGGCCCTCGTGACAATCAAATGAAACAGGTCTTGAAAATTCAGTAAATAAACAATATAAAAAAAATTTGCTTACAGCTTACTTGCTGAAAATTATGCAGGTTTAAGTATTGAACGGTACAGAACCCGAATGTCGAGTTAGAGATATTTTCATGGATCATCTCCATGGCAGATCGCTCCCTATCAGTGAAGAGCAGCAATTCTTTGCTCTTTTGGTTGGTCAGCCCACGACTGCAAAGTTGATCGACCAGGTTCCCAACGTGTTGACGCATTGTTTCGATCCCATGTCAACTCCATTCACAATAGTTGCTCGCAATATGTGCTCACACGTTTGGTCATGAGGTCCTCAGAGCAATTAAGATGTGATTGTTCATTAACTGAATTGAAAAACCCATGGACATCGCACAACAACAACTTAATGATTAATGTTCGATGCTGGTTAGATGTCTGTGGAAAAACCCTTTCATAATTCTGTCAAATAAATTGCAAAAAAGATATATTTGCGTATATTCGGAAGATGCTGAGGCATGCGATGCCTAAAAGAGAACATAACTATGAAACAACAACCAAACAATGTGGTATTGAATAGTCTAACTGAGAAAACGATTCACTCACGCGGAAAAGACATGGTTTCGGAACACATCGATTCAGAATATAGATGGATCTAGATTGCTCCATGATGGCTCCATGCATAGGCCCCATAGATCCTTGTACACTGTTGAGATCATAGACACAGACACAAATTTGCATAGACATCAATAGCTGCGCAAATTTCTGTACATGTTTGAGATGTTCATGGTACAAATCCTCTATGGCACAAATAACTGATAAAAAGTGCGTTGTCAAAACTTGTGCGATTGATCGGACTGATAATTGTGTTGAAGAACTGTCTCACACTTCTTGAGTTGTGAAGAGAATAATCCATACACATCTAGCATTAACAACTTGGAATGTCTATGGAATAATCACACAAAGGTCTTCGTGATCTAAGAAAGGAAAAATGAATTTTTCACGGTTTGATTAAATGGATTAGATGTTCAATTATGAAGTACAGCAGGAGATTATAGATGTGGGCATTGCTACCTACTTTGAGGCGCAAAATACTCTTGTCGCATCTAAGTTAAAAGTCGTATTAATTAAAAGCCTGTGTTATAAAAATTGAATTTTTTAAATGTCAAGGTCATTCTTGTAGGTCATGTTTTAGCATACCGTTGTGTGTTTACCTCTATATCATTATGAATAACTCACCTCTCGGTATTAATAAGAACATCGAACATGTTCAAAAGGAGCTATATAGAGAAGAACTAATGAGAATACATGACATCAAGCGTGGTAGTAAGCACAAACCTTTCAATATAGAGCCTTTTACACACGATGTCAGTAGAATCTCTGGAGAGTATACGGATGCTGATCGGCTTTTAAGAAAGCAGTATTTGGCAGATCAAGTATTATCCTCTAGGGAACCAGTTGCAACTGAGCTATTTCGACCAAATATTTTTAAACGGACATGGGATGGAATATTCGACCGCATTTTTTGCTTTGGGGTAAGTAAACGAGTTTTAATTGTGTAAAGCAAAACATCCCATGTTTTAATCACAACACAAATCACATTTTTGTTTTCTTGTCGGCATGAAGTTTTCAAAATCAAACAGTAAGGATTTATCTATGCCAGGGTTTCCTAAAGTGGGGGCTCGACGCAATGGCTTCTGCCAAGATTACTTCACTCAGTCCATTACCCGGTGTTGGAGAAATACGTAGTAGAGCGCTAAATTCACTTTCCTCATTCATGCCATGTGCTCACGCAGAAGAATTCCCTTCTGTCACTTCTTGCGTTCTTCAAATCCTTCCTCGTTGTGCATCTCCAAAATTGTCGAAATGGGTATTCTTGCCTCGCATATCTGAATAGCAGATTCCACAACCGCTTCAATGTTTCTTCAGATCTTGCAATTTTCGTCGACGATGACTGATTTTGGAAATTTGACCAAACAGGCTCATTTCACTCATTGAGGCGCAACTTTTCTGAATGAACGTTCTGATAAGTGTACTAAAGTTACATTCCGGATGCTGCTTACTTTTCACTTCACCATGTTTACTTTTGTTAGATACTCCGCCGGAGATGATGTTCTGTCATACCTGTAGGAATAGTTGTGATAATTTAGTAAATTATTATTATTATCGATAACTGAACGTCGGACATTGCGCGTCGTGTGGCATCGACATGTATACAGTGGGGCGTGATGCAGTAGTTAATAATTTTTGTGGGGGGGGGGGGCGGAAGCGAAAAAATATTTGAAAACCCCTGGTCTATGGGGTGTGATCCATTTCATTGGTAGTGGCCATTTTCCATGCATGTGCCGGCGGAAATTTGTCATCTCTGCTGTTGCAACGGCTGATGAGGTGGTCCGATTTTTTATCATTGCTATTTGTGACGGCTCATATTCATCAGTCATCTTCTGTTTGTATTTATCTAGCCGCACCTCTCTAACCCACAGCTCTTCTCATCTTGAGACTCCAAATCACAATGGGGTTGTTCATTAACTGAAACTCTGCCGTAACCGACTGATCATTCTGCCGGTTTCGTTGCTATAATTTCGTTCATTAAGTCGGCTGAATAATCAGCTGGCAGAGGACTAAATCAGTTTTAATGTTCTGCCGGTAGAATTTTATTTAATGAACAGCCCATATATGAGGAAGCATGTACTCGAAAGTGCCTGATTCGTTGCTTTGTCTTTAAACCTTCGGTGACAAAATTTAGTTTTATATTTTTTATTTAATTTTTCAACCATTAATTAAAATTTAGATATATTTTAAGCGAGGTAGACGTACTTACCGGCCGTTCGGTGCTTCAATTAAAGAATTGTGCAGTCACAAGTGGTCTCGAATTTAGGAATGTATACTTCTCACTGCATTCCTATGTTCCATTTTCGATAAATATGGTGTCCTCAGAACAAGATTATATAAGCGCCTCAATTTTTCGGAAAACACAACTGTGTAGTCTGCCGATAAAAGTGATTTTATAAAAGAAAAGAAACACCGGACCAACGTTTCGCTCACCGTCCAAGCTTGCTCACGGTCACGCGTATAAATGGCGTGAGCAAGCTCGGACGGTGAGCGAAACGTTGGTCCGGTGTTTCTTTTCTTTTATAAAATCACTTTTATCGGCAATAAAGCTTGGGGAGAGACTACACAGTTGTGTTTTCCGAAAAATTATGGCATACCTCCCGTCAATAGTCATCAGAGAAATAAGCGCCTCAGTTCAGAAGACTTAAAGGGAAACTTGTGAATAGCGATTGAACACGGAGAACTGGAAGTGTATAAAGTTGGAGGAACCACACAGCCTAACCAATTACTGATTCTCGCTGATAAGCGCCGGAACATCAGATCAATTTCCTTTTGTCACTGCCTGATCTATTTTGTTCTGCTGATCACGAATAGATGTTTCATTTTTCAAAACCATCGAGTTTTTCAGCTGGAAATCCGAATTTCAATTTTTCTCCAATGTGATTGTGAAGTTGACGGAACTATTTTTAAGTCCTAAGCATTTCTTAGCAAAATCTAATTACTCTGACTAATTTAAAGCTCCTAATCACAAAGCTGTAATTAGATCTACAAAATTCTCCCGCATTACAAAGATATTACTCATAGTGGTTCCGTTGTAAGCTTAGCAGAACCTCTCAGCGGAGTAAAAAGTTTAAATTCTACTTATTGCAGAGGATCACTGCAATAGACATTCCAAGAGAATGGAATTGCTTCACGGATAGATTAGTATTTACCGAAAAAATTGATTACGGTTTTCATGGATTCATCAGATCCTCAGCAGAATCCAACTCTACTGCTCGTTCAGCAGAACCGTAATTTATTGCATCAGCATTCTATTCGAAACCACGTCTACCTTGTCAATTTCAACCTCCTGATCAGGAATATGGTGGCCTCAGATTCTGCACAGAATGCCTCAGTCTTTTTTCAGAAGTTTTAGTTTGGTTCTGTTGTGAAGTCAATCTGATTGTGAAGTTGGCGGAACCATTTTTTAATCCTAAGCATTTCCCATCAAAATCTACCTACTCACTCTAATTTCGTGACCTTCACACCAGATTCATGATCAGGAGGCTGAAGTTGTTTCCGTCAACTTCACAATTAGATTGCAGAAAAAGTAAAATTCAGATTTCCGTCTGAAAAACTCATAATGGTTTTGAAAAATGAAGCATATATTTGTGATAAGCAGAACAAAATATATCAGACAGTTACAAAAAGAAGTTGATCTGATACGCCGGCGCTTATCAGCGAGAATCAGTAATTGGTTCTGCTGAGCGGTTCCTGCAACTTCACATATGAACCTTTTTGTCTGAACTTAAAATTTTCCAAAAACGGCTGCGAGTTTATGGAATCTGAGGCCAGATCCGGTGAGTGGTTCCGCCAACTTCACAGACATGAGAACTTATGCAGTGGGCAAAAAATTTCTTAATGTCTCCTGTGAAAGGAAAAATCCATCAGCGTTTGCGGATTGCCGCCAATTCTTTCAAACTGTTTCGATCGCCACGATTCCTTCTGATTCAAAGAATTTAGACCATTGGCATTCACGCATGCGTGAGAAAGTTAGTTCACCCAGTGAGTTCACCACCCTTGCAGAATTCTTCAGTGAATGTTCATGCAAGCAGCAATGTGTAATTGCCAATGATGTACCACGTCCGCCACTGATGTTCTAGACTGACTGCTTATTTATAAATGGCGTATTAACAATATTATACTTGTAATACAAAGAGATTGAAAGAGCAACATTAATATGTATAAACAAAAGAATATGAAATTAAAGTAAAAAATATGAAATAAAATAAAAACGTTAAATGGTGACTACTAATATCGATCTAGCGCTCCCTATGGTAATCGCCAGAGAGATACGCTGAAACAGCCAATCGGTCTCCCGCGGCTCGTCCTTAAAGTTGGGAAATTCGATGACCCAACTTAGAAATGGTCCTTAGTCTCCAAATGGACCAAAGCCACCAGTCGTTTCGAAGGCTAGTGGCTCGAAACAGCACCGCTGAAGCAGTGCGTGATATTTGGAGATCTTGCGCTCTTCAGCTCTTCTGGCATCGGATCCAGGCGAATCAATGATGGCGTTTTGGGCAAACTTATCAGTACAGGTAGCATCCCATGCCAATGCGCGTCTCATTGAAAAAGGAAAGGTGTTCCTCCCATCAGGTCTTTTACCATATCGGTCAAATCCAACAGGCTTGAAAACAGCAGGAACTCTTGCTCTGTGAAAGCTCGTTTAATTATATCATTTAAATCGGAATGCCTAGGTAGACGCCAGAACTCTGCTTACACGAGAGCGGATGATGACCAAAAGCGTCTACAATGAAGTCACATTTGCATTTATGGGATTCGCAAACTTTTGCACCAATACGTAATGCCACCGAAATACAAATGCGGAAAGTCTCGTCATCTGGCAATGTGCCTAACGTTGGACTGGGTATGGCATTGAGCCAAGCTCCACTGTGAGGTGTTGCACCGGCCAAGAAAGCCGCTAAATGGTAATGCCGCTAAATACCGATAATGTTGATGATTGTGTTAATAATAAATAATTTACAAATTGATATTTTTCTGCATCAGGTCCATATGATTCAATTGAGAGCATTGTAATGCTCCTATGTTTCTAATACTAAATTTAGGCAGTTTTCAAGAATATTCAACGCAGTTACAGTAAAAAAATAATACATCGCATAGAGAAAATAAAATCATCACTTAGATATACTTTGTAGCATAAAAGTTACACGAACTGCAAAGTGTTGAACGAAAAAAGACTGCAAAGTTGAACAGGGACTGTTTTGTTAAGTAATGCTCATACGCTCTAAGGGCTGTGGCAATATCAACTTTTCAACACGTGCATAGAAATTAACATTATAGCTTAACAAGTTATTTGCTTTACTAGTCAAACCTGCATTTGAAAATTTTGTTTCAGAGTCAAAATACTCGACGTTGGATGCGATGGTCTGCCCCTAAAATGGTGGGGGCTCTTACTATTTCGTGGATTTTATGGTATCATATCAAATATGATCCGAATGTAAGTTTTTTAATACATGTACTTGTACATTTTATCTTTCGAGTATCCAAAACACCCGATATAGCTGTGTAGTTAAATAGCGCTCAGATGCGATTCCCAGCTCTGATATTAATTATGCTTCATCATTCACGTTTACCGAATTAATGATCGCTTCAATTTACTGGAAGTACAGACTAATTCAAAACGATGACACAAGCAAGCGTCATAATTTTGTTATAGAGCAAAAAGGAATTCTTGATGCCTTACTGGGATAAGAAAAAGTCGCTCATTGCTTGCGGATTATTATCAATTCCTTCAAAATGCTTCGATCACCACGATTCTTTCTGATTCAAAGAATTCAGAACATTGCGCAGAAGATTTCTTGATAATGTTAGTTCGTCAGATTCATTACTTAGAAGCTGCCATGCGTAGGAAAATTAGTTCACCCAGTGAGTTCACCATTCTCGTCGCAGAATGTGTCATTGAATATGCAGATAGTGATGCGTGACCGAAATGATATCCAAAGGTGACAGCTTATTGCTTCAGAGTAGACAGCATGTGCCACTACGTTATAGCATACGAGATGCGACTCTTCCTTTCTTGGTAACAAAGACTGAGCTAGCTGTCTACTTCTGTATTCACGTCTATTATTTTGAAAGGAACTGTATGCTTTAGCATACAAATTCATAATGTCACCACATTGACATGGTGACATAGCTGTATTAGTACATGTACCGGATTTTCTCGTAAATTCGCCCAGATGTGAGTTTCAGGTTTTAGGGAAAACTATGATATATTTTTGAATCAAAATATCACCCTGGGTCAAACTATCAAGTAGGATTCCTGTCGAGTTGGACGGAATCTTCAATTGATGTGCAAGGAAATTACTTTCATCACTCTAGTTAATCGCTACGGAAGTGTTTTCTTCATTAACTGGCTGTCTAATTAAGATGATTGTTGAGGATAACAATGAATGACGATTAGCTTGGCTACCGATTAGTAGTCGACTATTAGTATCACATGAGCATATGCATGCACAAAGTACTTGCACGTGAATGCAAAAGTGAAATTCACATCTGGTAATGTGACCGTAATTGTGAACGAATTATATTCCGTCGGTACCCACACAGTTGTGACATCACTGAATTGAACATATTAATAAGTTTTGGTTTTTCATCTAAAACCAATATTTTTCTCTGTTGGACGTCTGCAGACTTCGCTAATGTGTATTGAAAGTGTATTGATACGCTCATCACCTGTGTACTGGTCTGGCACAGTTAGCAAAATACCAAACATGACCACATAACATATTTCTTATTTCAAAATGTGACAGTGAGAAGTCATGAGTAATTGAGTCAATTCCCATTTCGAATTAAACGAAATATAGTGGTAGGAATGCCCAGGTGCAAACTTACGGAAAACTCCGGTAGCTTAATTAAAAAATAGAATTTATATTAAATACAATTTCATACACGCCATCATTCCTCATCAAGAATATTTCAATTAATAATTTAAAGTAGTAAGCATTACATTCTATTATAAATGGCTACTGGGATGACTGTCGTCATCGTATGAGAATAAAATTGAAAGTGCATGTCATAGTTCAACCATTGTCCAATAAAGCTCAATTTTGATAGAAAAGTATTTAGCATGTATTGTTTTATTTTTAGACATGGCACACCGGAACTAAAGGAGTATATGTCCAACAATACGGGAAACCTGAATCATATCCGGTAGGTGAATCCATCAGTGACTTTTTCGAAATGTTATAATGAGCAGCATTTTATATTTGTAAAACAACATAATGCTGAGGCTGTGCTATAAAGCATTGACATAGTCGAAAAGAGCGGATGTGCACGTATGTACAATGTACATTGTGCGTGGATTCTACTGCCTTTCAGATAACATTGGCTAGTTGGATAAACATGTTATCCTGTTTTCAATCAAATCTAAACGAACTTGTTCATCCCTTTGAAGAAAATTGAAGTTGAATTAGAAAAGGAATGTGGGATGATAAGAGTTAAAATATGCAAAATGCATTCATAACTCCTGAATTGAGTAATTAGCAACCTTTCTGTTTCATGAAAGAAAGAGAAATCTTGAACGAATTTGAAGTTCTCTTCAAATGCTCAGTTCGAAAGCGAGGATTAGTCACAAAGTTTGTATCTGTGTAGTCACTTCCTTTTATGTGTCTGGCAAAAGAACGTGGACGTATAGTAACAGATGCAATTTCACCATGATAATAGCAAGAGAAGATGGAAAGGCTGGAGTCTGCTCTACTCGGTTCGGATGTGTGATGTCATATTTGAATGACTGAGGCTTGTGTGAACTGGACTAAGGCAAGGGTAGTAGCTAGTGGCCCGTGACCAATTCAGATAGCATCCGTCGAAGCATGGTTCTCCTTCTATCAACCTTGATGATGCAAAGAACCACGTACTCAATCTTCGAAGAAATAGTCTTAACAATACTTCGTAGCTGTGCTTTCTTATGTGCTGACATGATAGCCAAATATACTTTATGTGCATGAAGGACATAAATGAGATAGAATCGCAGTTTAAGCGTGCAAATGACTCACACTGAATTGTCAACAATAGTTCTTGATGTCTGTGATGCATGTGATGTATCCATAATTAATTCTATGAACACAAGGTAAGTTAATGATCAATTTATTATCAACATCGTGGTGTGAATAGCATGCCGGATAATAGTTCAACTTGATTTTCATAAACTATGCTAAATGCTGATGATTGATACTTGTAGCCTCTATTTATAAATATGCGGGAATACAGAATTAAATGTATAACAATATGCAAGAAAAGTTTTCAGAATAAATTACAGATCTATAATGAGAAATAGACTATATTACAAATTCAATGAGTGCGTTTAGGTCATGTATAAATGTTCCAAAGATTTTGAAATGTGAAAGTTATTTTTAATCTTTTCTTGCTCTTTACATGCTGATTGATGTATGGAGCATGTTATGTTACAAATGAATTCATATGCTTTTTGATATCAGTATTTGCAGAAAAAAGTCTGACAATGACAAAAAGATCTTCTGTTTTGGTATCTGACTGGATATACGTATACCTGGGTGTAGTAGCTTAGCACATCGGGCTCTATTCTTATAAATTGGTGGACTTTTCGAACATGTCTCATTTTCTCAATAAAATAGCACTAAGCTTCCGAACAGAAACCACGTAATAAAAAACCAACAGTTTTTTATTACGTGGTTTCTGTTCGGAAGCTTAGTGCTATTTTATTGATTAAGTATGACCACGTTGAACAATTACTATGTCTCATTTTGTTTGAAAGCGTTTGAAAAACGGTGTCTTATTTTGATTGCTATTTAATCGAAATGGATGGATGGGTGTGTAAAGGCTATCGAGCAATTGCAGATTTTCCGTTATTTGCTCTAAATTCCATTATAGTTTCAGCGTAGGCTACTCATATTCAGCAGTGATGAAAACCCCTTAACTCACTTCCCGAGTTGGATGAACTTTTCTGTACTCCCTGTCACACCCGGCACCCAAAGAGCAGAGACAGGCTAGAGATCTAGAGAGAGGGCCATCCTTCATACACTCGCAACTCTCACCAGACTGGGGTTAGTAACCTCTAGTGCAGTGTTTTTTAAGGCATCGGACACGCACGAATGGTGCATGTGGAATCATCCACCGTGCGCATCGAATTTAATTCAGAGCATAGGGGGTTTCAGCTTTAATTTTTCGCCGTGCGTGTAGCTATATCCTTAAAGAAAATACTGCTCTTGTGAGATGGACAGACTCGAATCCTGGACTTTCTGCACTCCTGTGCTAAAGCGCGACTCTTTCCAACGAAGTTATCCTACCACCTGCTCGTGAACTGCTAGAACGACGGCAATTCACTGCGATTTTATCAAACTCTGAAAATGCGACCCTCAGTAAAATTAGAAAATAGCTTACTTCTCTCCTTATCAATCAAATTTTACTGAAAAATTGCTTTGCAAAATTTGTACAACTCTTGGTCATTCAGCAATCGTCGATTGATGCCACCACTAGATTAATCGGGTGGAATCGATAAACTGCGCACACATTTAGATAGAGTTTAATTATTCATTATCATCAAAATCTGTCATATTTGCGTAGCTTTTCTGTCCTAAGAATAACTTCTAGACACTAGTGATTCATTAATCATTTTCCTATAAGCCAAAATATCAGTAAAATTAAGTGTAGGCTTTGACTAAATGAACTTATTCTTGACTACAAAGGCTGGAAATGCAGGTTTGTATTCGATTCCGTCCAGTAAAAACAAAATCAAGTAATTAATAAAGCATTGTCAACTAAAATTTATCAAATAGCTGCACTTTGTTAGAAAATGTATCATTGTATTGAAGAAGCACAACACATTGGTCAGAGTAACCAATTTTCGTCTACAAATTCGGGATATTGGGCTTGCCATTCCAATGTGGACTCACCAACCTTATATGCCATTGTCAAGTTAATCAAGTGAATACTGTTCCACACTGCAAGGGAATGACAGACCAATGCATTAGTCGATCTCGCTCTTGTGTTTGATGGGAGTCCTATGGATGTCATCTTTTTGTCATTAGCTTAGCGAGTGATGCAGAGACCGAAATAAATCTGCATTATTTATATACTGATAAAAGCTCCAAGAGAGAGAGAGAGGTTTGGAACTGTTTTGAGAATCAAATGATTGTAGGAAGCCTTTGTGAAGTCGGTGCAGGATATTTACTACGGAAGTGCGCTTGAGTGATCCTTCGTCATGAGTTCAATTTCAAAGTAATTATCACTGCTCATCAGAATTCAGCCGTTTCTTTTTCACTATGATGATGGATTGTCGGTTAAGGGAAGGATCAGAAGATAGGCAACCTGGGGAACGATGTTTTTTAGGATGACGTGTTGCTCTTTGCCGAGATGGCATCAAGTCAAAACGGTTTTTGATAAAAATTTCCAAGGGAAAGCCACAAAATAGAATTTTAGTGACAGAAACGCTTTCAGCAACATCTGAAGCATTGGTTTCTGTTAAATTTTAGCCGATAACTCAATAGCCTCTGACAGTTGAAAATTAGGCCTATTTAGGTTTACTTCCGACGAACTGTTAGAGACTATTGACTTTCTGGCTAAAACTTTTACTATAGAAACCTAGGTTTTATATTTCGCTGAAGACATTTCTATTGCTTGAATTCCAGTTTTTGACTTTCCCTGGCATGATTTTATCAAAACTTAGTTTCAGGACCATTTTGACCTGGAACCACCGAGACGAGAGAAGATGCTAGAGATGTGGAGGTGGGCTTTGATGGATTACCGCAGATGCACTTTGAAGTAGGAAGAAAACTGAGCACTTGTGTACTGGTCAAAGACAGCATCATGGTACGGAGAAGGCAACTTACTCACTCCACGTTTAGCGTTTTCTTTTCACCGGTTTGCGAAGGGTGGATGAGTGCTAAAGTAATGAAGCATGATTAAGATTTAACTAATTCGCGAGTGAGGGATCCACAGTACAGGCAGGGTTGGAGGAACCCGCCCATCTTTGAAAAGGCCCATCCCATGGGTTAAATGGGACGATGTTTTTGTCTTTTCAAAAAGCTTCCTTAATGGTCACTCTGTCTCTGTCTGAAATACAGAGCATTCTTCTCAGGAACCACAATTCAGTTGCTTCAATGTTCTTCTCCAACTCGGGTGTTATCGTCCACATTTCACAACCATACGTTGAAACTGACCAGATGAAGTACCTCAATAATCGTATCTAGAGCTTAATTTATATATTTCTATTGCTTAAAGTCGATTTCATATCTACAAATTTTACTTTAACAATGGCAATTCGCTTTTTGATCTCTTTTTTGCTCCTCATATCATTTGTAGCCAGACTACCGAGATAATTGAAGATATCTACCTCGTTATTCGTGTTCGCTCGTTGTTGATCCACATATGACAATCGGGCTTCTCAGATACTTTGCTGATCACCATAGATTTGGTCTTGGAATAGTTTATTGATAATCACATTGCTTCGCTGTCGTCTACAGTCTTTTTCAATGGCTCCTGTAATTCCTCATCTGATGTTTCCAGCAAGACCGTGTCGCCTACACAATGGATGTTGTTTATGTTAACGCCGCCAAATTTTTTCCAGACATATCGTTGATGTCACGAAGAATGATCTCGTTGTAAAGATTAAAGTAATCCGGTGATTGAACACATCCTTGTCTTAACCCACGCAAAATGTTGATCCAGTCTGTTAGTTTGTTGTCAACTTGAACGGCGGCCTTTTTTTCATTCCAGTACAGCTTAATGTCTTTCCCGTCCAAACCGATATTTTGTAAGTCTCAAGAACTTTGCTAGACTTTGTCGAATGCTTTGATGTAGGCAATGAAGCAAAGAAATACTACATGTTGATGTTGGATGGTGCGCTCATAAAGCATTCGTAGCGTAAAAATCGCATTTCTAGTTCCTTTCTCCGACATAAATCCAAACTGCTCCTTTGATATTTCCGGACGAAGTTTACTACGAATTCGTTCAGCAATGACGGTCAGAAGACGTGTCACAGTGTTGATCATGACGCTGATGGTTCGATAATTCTTACATAAGGCTTCTTAGGTAATGCAATAAAAACTGACCTCAGGAAGTCTTAGGTAGCTGTCCTGTGTTGTAGATGAAATTGGAGATCTTGTAGAACAGCTCAACGCCTTCCTCTTCCATTGCTTCAAGCATCTCCACCGCAACACCATCGGGACCGACAGCTTATCCTTTCTTCATTTTCCTAATATTTCTCGGAATCTCATCTTTGGTTATCTCCGGTCTATGTGCATCCCTATCATCCGGTGACTCTCCTAAATTGCTATAAAATAACTCCTTGATATAACGAATCTAATGTTCACAACGGACTTGAAATTCTGTTAGTAAGGACCCATCTTCCGATCGAATGCACCCAATTCTGGTGTCTCCTTTCTTTCCAGATAACTTTTTGATTCTTTCATGCAGCTTATTTGTTTTCACAAATTTCTTCTCTTTGAATTCAGCGCATTCTTTGTCCTGCCAATCTTATTTAGCTTTGTTACATTTCCGTTTAACTTCCCGATTTAATATTTTGTACTCTTCTTGATCTCTGTCTTCGCTCTTCCATTAACCTCGGAATCTCTTCAGTCATCCAGCTTCTTTTTGGTCTTGTTGGTTCTTTCATAGGTATGTTATTTCCTGCGGATTCTTGTAGGGCTTGTTTGAAAACATCCCACAACCGATCACTGGTCACTGCAGTTCTAGGATCCATTTTTACCATTCTGTCTGCTCTGCTTTAAAAGCGCTCTGAATGTCATCTCTTTTAGGCTCCTTGCACTGACGCCTTTTCTTTTTCTCAGCGTTTTCTTTTTTCCTTAGTCTGGTTTTCATCACATCGGCTACGGGATATGTCATCGCGGTCAGGACTGAATTGCGAAAACGTTTATTGACAGTGACATAATCAATTTGATTGCGGACATTGTCACGCAGGCTAACCCAGGTGTAACAGCGCCTCAGATGAGGATTAAACCAGGTATTCATAGTCGCTTGTCCATTCCTTATACATTAGTTCAAAAAACAAATCGCCTCTCTCATTCCTATTACCAAGTCCATGCGGTCCGACTGTCTGACTCTCCCCCTTCCGATTTTGGTGTTCATGTAGCCCATCCTGATTTTGATCTCTTGAGGCTTGACCTGATGGTACTCCCGGTCCAGAGCGTCGTAAAAATGTTAGACTTCCTCGTCTTCCGCGAATGAAGTGGGAGCATCTGCCTTGATAATGCTGATATTAAATGGATTGCCTTTTATCTTCAATAAAATGACTCTGTCTGAGGGAGCCCAGTAGCTAAGGATAGATCTAGAAACCAGCTCGTTTCCTATTATAGCGACTCCTTTCTTATGCTTGTCCCGCCTGAACAAATTTATCGTACAACCGTTTCTTTTCACTATTCCGGAGCCAGTCCATCTCATCTCACTGATACCTAAGATGTCTAACTTCAATCTTAGCATTTCTTTCATCGCGTTATTCAATTTCCTGGTTGAATTAAAGTTCTTACGTTTCATTTTGAAATGCGGAGAAGTTTTCGGTTGCTCCTAGCATTAAAAGAGCATGTAAAAGTAACATAATTTAGAGCATCTGCACGCATGTTTTGTTACATGCATATTGCGAACTGTTCTTTAGACTGTTAAAACAGGCCTGTGATTACTCCTCAAATTCCTCAGATTCCTCAAATTTGTTTATTGCTCCTCAAATCCTCAAAAATTCCTCAAATATAGCTTAACTATGAGAAATTCCTCAAATACAACACACTACGGACTAAATGTCGGATAATGTATTGTTTTTTGGCGAATGGCGATGATGTGTAAACTTCCAAACAAGAAGCTAAGATAGAATCCTGTAACATGTACGTACCCTACATCCATGCTGCTAATCATGAATCACTCATGATTTATTACTTTTCTTTTTCTTCTCTTATGATTTATAACTTAATAATTTTTCTCTCACACACCTGGCAGATTTTAGATAGCGTAATCCCGCTGTGATCTATAATCCCGCTAGATCTGATATTTTGATTGGAAACAGACCTGTCCTTTTATCATCTGAATGGGCAGACTGTTAAATAGAATATTTTCAATATATAAGTGATAAACATAATTTTGAAAAGAGCGAATTACTCACCAATTCGTTCCACATGAGGAGAGGAGAACCGTTGCTTGTCCTTCTAGTAAGTATTTATAAATTTCTAGACATTTTAGGATATAATGATCTTCTTTTAGCCATGTCATATTTAGCACATCAAAAATTGACCAGTCGTTAACTTGTTTTTTTAATATTGTTACCTTGACGCACTTTGTTACGTTGAATGTCGTTTTCATTTCTGCAAGCTTCAGGGCTGCAGATGTTCCGGTTCGTCCGGACTTATTTTGCTAAGCAGAGAAGTTGTCCGAAGTCATTGTCTGTCGAACTCACTCATTAAATGCTTTCACGTATCTAATGAGTGAAACACTGCGATCAACCTACAGAAATTGTATATTTGAACCTTGCAATTTTTTACTTCTGACTTCATAATATTGCTTAGAATTCCAACAATAAAATGCACATTCAATTATTTTCATTAATTATCTTGACCTTTGTCACAACCTTCTTTATATGTTTCTGCGACTATATGGCTGCTAAATGCATGCCTGTACTTCTTAAAGAACTGAAGGATATCGATCTTCCATATCCATTATATGATAACATATAGGTAGCCCAGCCCACTTGGATTTCAGTGCTCTTAACAACTGAAGCGTTTGTTTCACTCTCTTCTATTTTATTTCCGCTGAACATGAACACATCCGACGGGGTAAACAGCGTTGCCAGTCGTCCGTTTTTTCGAAATGCGTCCGTTTTTTAAAAACGGATGGTCGAATTTCCACTACATTATAGTACTTGTGATCTTGTTTTACTTTCTACGGTCCTGATTAGTCTTCATGTGTATTTCATAGAATAATAAGTTTATGAAGTATTTTATTTCATCTTGTAGATCCTGCACAGTAAGCTGCTCACTTTCGTATGTGTGAATGATGTTCTAGGCCTATTTGAATTTCAAGTTGTGTTGAATTCGAATGCTTGAATGAAGTTTGTTACGTTTCGAAACCGAAAGATAATTGACTTTTTCTTTGCAAAGTAGACTTCCAAGCTTTTCTATCAACAATCAACATACATGTACATGGAGATTTGCCTTCGTTTTGAATAAGTTCTACGAAGATTTGAATAAAAGATTGTTTACTCAAATGTATTTGCTTTAAATTCGTTCAGATACTGAGCGTGTTATAGCAGTGTATGCAAATTACTTACTATTTGAGATAATTATAAGAAAGTTTATCATAGCATATTTGCTTGAAGTGGACCTACGTGTACGTATGTACATTATGTTCGCAAGCAGGTGAATGAATTCATATCGAGTTTAGCAAGCCTACACGTTTTACGGCAGCTGAAGTCTGTTTTTTGTTTGCGTCCGTTTTTTTCAAATTTTGCGCTGGCAACCCTGGGTAAAGCGGATGGTCCCTAAATTTAGTGTCTATCTGCCTCCTGGTCACTAGCGTGCGGGGGTTGGAAGCGTATGAAGCTCTGCTATCTCATGAGTCTTTTTGTAGCTACATTTTCCAGGGTCTGCCGACCGACACTTATCCTGGATGAATTATTCACTTATAGATCGTTTTCATAATTTGCTGAGCACTAGTTGGTGTGAAATTAGTGCACACATTGCTTATCGTTGTATGTGAACTTAGATTAATTAAGACATTGAACCACATAGTACTGGGTTGGTAGATTTTCAACCTGGGTCTACTGCAAGATGTGAACGTCAATATCTCTGCGCAACTTCATGCGAATAGAGGTGATAATCTTTCACTCTTTGCCTGTATGAGACCAACAACTCAACTGGCAAGCCTGTTCCCGACACTTGTTTTGTGTTGTATGAGAGAATTCATGTTCATTTGAATGTAGATCAGAGCGATATGATCAAACGCTAACAAGTAAACAAAACCCACCAAAACTTATGTAGCATATAGTAAAATGAATAAATTAGTGTGTAATGTGGTGTATCCTTCATAATATATTACTGACTTTTTTTAAGTCACAAGCATTCCGTCAACGATTTTAATCTTTCTATACTTATGGGTTACTCTCCTCCCAAATTTGTCTAAAGTCCGTAAAAATTAATCGTTGCAAAGCCCCAGATGCATGTAGTTGAGGATATATCCTACATTCAAAAAATTATAGTATACAAATCTGACAAGCATCATTGAATTGGAGACGATAGCGTGAAGCAGAGCGATGTCAGCAGCTTGATCTGACATCCTCTGTTCGACACATTCTAAGCAGATAATACTTGAGGTAACAAATTGATTTCGTAACAACGCGGGAAGTGATTATGACGAATCAAGTCAGTATTCCTTTGCAATATACACAGCTTCAAAAAGTGGGGTGTGGTCAACCCTTGGGTTATCTTCTTCGTTGTGACTTTCATGATTTGAAGTTTGGCCCAAATTCCGTGCTAAAATTTGTAATTTTTCTTGCAATTATCATATTTGGCTCCGTTTCCATTCCTCAAATTTTTCACAAAAAATCCTCAATTTGTTTCATAAGCTAATCACAGGCCTGGTTAAAAATAATAACCAGCAACTTGTACACCTAGTTCAAATTCTACTTTATCTATGAAGTAGTTTCCAGAATCATGTATTCCAGCCTGCATGAACTTTGGAATCATTATGTATTCCTCAGCCCACCTGTTGTGAAATTTTTCCATACCTTGAATAATTTCAGTATATGGGATAGTTTATATATGGCATGTGGAGTTTATAGACAGAGTGAATGATCGATTTCAATGCAACTTAGGGCCTACTACCCGAACATTTGACAGTGGATCGTGGATAATTGTTTGATCAGTTAACGGCACGCTGTAAATTTTGATAAACGTTGTACAGGGACATTAACTGAAATGAAAAGTTGATGACAAGTTTGCCGAGCTCAGTGTTCCAGATTCTTATACGTCAGCGCGCGCGGTCATCAATGTAAACTCAAAAGATATGAATGTACGCTGTAGCAGAGAGAGCGCTCTCAATGGACGTCGTAAATCACCGCAATTCCCTCACAAATGAAGAAATAAATCTCACTTCAGTGAATCACTTTAAATCAAGTTTTCACGTCTCAGTCAAAACTATTCGCAGACAAAGCATTTCGTGACAATCGGCACTCAGTCAGTAATCAAATTGTTCATTTCAGAACTTTGATCGCTGGAAAAATAGTTTTGGAAGTTGGAATTATTGACTGCTTGTGGAGTCTAGGTATAGATATGCGCACATGCGTGTATGATGATTGCATTATTGTTACTATTATATCAGTGCCCGTTCGGGTCATTATTTTGATATCTGTTTTAAATTTGCCTGTGTTTTATTGACTTTGAAAATGTAGTTAACATTATCATAAATTATAAAGTAGGCCTACATTCTATTAGTAAATAAGTCATCACGCGTATCACTGATGATCGCACTAAACATGTCAATGTGCGAATAATTGCATTGTATGATATTGTATTATAATTGGAAACTCTCGCTTACCCGGTGTGCACGATTCATGTATTGATGCACACTATGTGGAAATTGAATAATGTCTAGTGGCATAAGTACCGGTTGGTCAAGGCTTTTGTTCGTCCGATGCCGTTTTAGCCTCGACCAGCCGGATTTCAATAAGCCAGCAACTGACCAGCCGGTTTTGAATACGCTGGCCGGCGGGCCGGGACCGGCCAACCGGTTTTGATGACGTCGGCCGACCCCTGACGACTTATCTGAACGCCGCCTGGTCGGCCACTGGCCGGCCCCGGTCGGTTCCAACCCTGCTGCAAGTACATATGGAGAATATCTTACATGTATATTTGGTTGGGTGCGCACTCATTCACTGCACAGCTGCTTCAACCGAAATAGTATCTTCAGAAAATACTTAGTAAAGCAACATTCTGCCTGACTTAGAGCGGCTAGAACTCATTAATGAGCTTTGCACCGGTAGGATTCTTGAAACGTTTTCCAACCCGTTCGAGTGGATTAAGATGTGGTTGTGATGCGCCGGTCCACAGGTTGGAACAATACTGTATTAGTGGAAAGATAGTGAACCTGTAAGGATAGCAGACAGTCTGGTGGAAGATGAATATCGACGCAATAGAACCTACCAGTGCGTTGAGCTGTCGGCTCGCTGATGTGCCTGCCTGTGTGCCGTGTTGTTCAGAAAACTTCATCACGGTTGAAAATTCGAACTCCAGAAAATGTTAAGTCCGGTATAATGAACCCGAACCTCTACCATTTTTATTTGAAAGTTCAGCGGTCTGGTTCAAGCTTTTTTATATAAGAAATTTCATTATGGTGTTTGAATTCCAGTCCTCTACTTGCATGTACTTGTATGACATCGAGTGACAAACTTAAGAGGTCCACAATCATGTTCTAGCCTACTAACTATTATGAATTCAGCCTGAGTCAATTAGATTTGGATGGGACAGCGATAGCATGGGAATTTATGGACATGTGCGTGTTGTAAAAAATGCATTATTGCTTACTATGTAATCAAAATTCAGACAGGAATGTCAGAATTTACTGACTTCTAGTTCATGGAAATTTTTCACTTGATCAGGATTTAAGTACAGTAGAACCCACTTATAACGGAGTCGGTTATAACGAACTCTGGGATATAACGTACTCCTCTTGCAGGCACGGACAAAATATAGGAACTATTGATTGAGATCACATTTCCAATGCTGAGTGGATATTCGCAAAGAAGAAATTGCTTTAATTGTGTATCTGGGATGCTATTATTTTTGCGATGAAAAGTCACATGATATTGGTGTAACATCATATCAGGGGCCTATCATCATTACAACCATTTTGACATGTAAATATGTTCCCTTATCACAATTGTTTTTTTTCCAGGGAGATGAAGGATTTCCACACAAATTTGATAAGAAAGATGATGACTTTTGGGATAAAGGATTCAAATCAAGAAAAGTTCTTCGAGGAGACAAGTTCGTTACCAGTGGACCAGTGTAGTGTTGACATTATCGATTGAAGTGCGTGTAGGAATTGTGAATGGACGAGAAAATGCTGTGATCAGGATTGTTAGCGACGTGTAACATTTATATGAAAATAAAAAGAGAAATATTTCATCCAGTAGTTTTGTTCATATAGGCCTATAGCTGCGAAACATAGTCTAGGACGCACGGTCTGCTATTTAGCGTGAGATTTCCAGCATTCAGCTATTGACCGAGCCGTGGCAAAAACATTGAATAAGGTGATGAGTTTTGTAATTCAATAACAATATTCTGAAGAAATTGAAAGATCGATTTCTGAACATCAATTGGAGCAGATCTTGAGGCGGTGAAACGGCCGCTGTGGCTTGAGGCTCATGTAGGTTGCATCCACAGTTCTGATGTGCTATGCGCAGCCAAACCCAGTTTTCATCTTGCAAATAAAAAGAAAGTTAGCATGGAAAGCTGAGTATGAATCCAGTTCTATAAATTCGCGTAGCAGAATCTCTCCTGGGATTTTTCTATGAACAAGTCTAACAAGCAAAAAAAGGGTTTTCAAGTTTCAATGTTTGCTTCTTGAAGGCAATGAACAAAGAATTCAGAAAAATAACTCGCATGAATTTTGCAATAGTGTCCAATCAGACTGAATTAATGCCTTTGCTTTGGTGCAACCACCTAAATCCGACTCACAGCTAATAATTATAAAGGGCTAGAGCGCACATGGACATTGAAAACAACATAATGCATATAGTCGCGGACATGCACGTTGTACCGACAACAGAACTTTTATAACGAGCGGCTTCCATCAATTAAGGAGGCATGCCGACAATTCATCAGTTTTGCTTAAATACTCAAGGTTATCTTTGCATAGAAGTATTTTGATGAATCAACTTTCAGTACATCCGCCTTATGACGAGAATCTATGCAACCGTTTTTGCCAATTCTAGTCTCACTAAAGCGAAGAATCGGACTTCTATGCATGGCCTCTTATTTTCGTCAAATGTCGGCAAAATTGGCAAAAAAGAAAACGATTTCTACCATATGAAAACAATAGCGCTTTCTATGAACTATTGACCTAAAATTGCTGTGAAATTGTCAAGGTTGACTGCACTATTCGAGCCGACAGTTGTTATTCGTGTCTGATGACCTCTGCATTGAAGTGATGAAGTTGCAGGAATTTCAGCATTTCTTCTTTTAGTCCAACAAAATTATGATAAATAGAATGTGAAAAATACGCTGCTCTATTTAATTCATTATTTAGATGACGCATATAGTTTCTTTCTGCCGATTTAGCTGCAATTTGACACAACGGACCTTTTCAAGTTGCCAAATCGATGTGACTTTGGCAACTCGAAAAGGTGATTATTTGCAAAAATGTGTCCTTTTTACATGAACTTCGTCAAGGTCTCAGCGGAATTTTTAGTCGGTCAGAGTCCGCTTATTTTGGAAAAACCGGCAATTCTAAGTTTGTAAACAAATTAGGAAATTGCACTCGCATGTAAGTTGTGATTAAGTTTCAACCAATACAAAACAAAACATAAATACACAACCAACCAAAACATAATTTTAACATTCTGTTGTTTTACTGCATGTCGTTGCATCGATACTGTTTGAAATAACGCAATGCACGTGCTGGCTGTAGAATATTTCATGTTGCAGAGTAAAAACTCTAGTGTTCTCTTAACCTTCTATCTCCAGTTTAGTTATTTTCATACAACCATGTTCAATTATCGGTTGGCTGGTTCATAAATCCTTTAAATCCTTCATTGGATCTTTCTCATTCATATTAAAATCATGAAATCATGATGATGATGGTGTGGAATTCATGTTTAAATTCAGAACGGTTTTCAGAAGGGTTTCATGTTTAGTCTCTTCTATTTGTCTATCAAATGAAATACTTTAAACATGAATTCCTTCTGCTAGAAGCGAGAAAAATAGAGAAAGTTATGTAGAATTGAATCTCAAAATTATTTTGGTTGATTAGATAGGCTTTTGCTCTAAACGATTTATGAGAAGAATTTGGTTGCAACTGGAAATTGAGAAAGATCCAATGAAGGATTTAAAGGATTTATGAACCAGCCAACCGATAATTGAACATGATTGTATGAAAATAACTAAACTAGAGATGGAAAGTTAAGAGAACACTAGAGTTTTTACTCTGTAACATGAAATATTTTACAGCCAGCACGTGCATAGCGTTATTTCAAACAGTATCGATGCAACGACATGCAGTAAAACAACAGAATGTTAAAATTATGTTTATACTAAATATATTGGTTGAAACTTAATCACAAATTACATGCGAGTGCAATTTCCTAATTTGTTTACAAACTTAGAATTGCCGGTTTTTCCAAACTAAGCGGACTCTGACCGACTAAAAATTCCGCTGAGACCTTGACGAAGTTCATGTAAAAAGCACACATTTTTGCAAATAATCACCTTTTCGAGTTGCAAATAATCACCTTTTCGAAAAGGGCCAAAGAGGCAAAGCAAAGAGGAAACGATTATACAAACAAACAAATCCGACACTGTTATAATGGATTCGTTCGGAACAGCACGTCGTTCTAACTACTGCGTCGTAGACATAGACATCGGATAACATTATTAGTCCTAATAATGTAGTCAGATGTCCATGGTCGTGGACATGCGTTTGAAGCGACGGCGTTTTTCATTGGTTCATAATGTTCAATGCCCAAGGCACTATTCCTTTTGAATTTACTATGTATGAGATTCACTATCATGATCACCGATCATTTATGAGGTCCACCAATATTGACAAAAATCGGCGTCTGTCCTAGCAGTGACAATCAACAAACAAGGAAAATTTGAAAGAAGAAAATGTGTTTTAAAACTTATTTTTACAAATGATAGTTTCAATTCCTTTTATCAGCTGTTAATTCTGATCAGCTGTTGAGTGCTTAACATAATTTGTGGTGGATGTATTGATGATGTCTCGTATTGTTTTTTTGTCTGTATTCCCATTTGATCTTCGAATGATATAGATATGTCATAGATTTTTATGTGTGACATCAATGTGGAAGTATCAGATGATTTAGATGAATATTTTTGAGGGCGTTCTAAGTTCAAATTTGTTGAATGATGGTAATTAAATGATAAATATTCTTTATAGTTTTACTAATTTTACATATTCGATGATCATATCACAAGAAAATTCACAGAAATATGATGGCATGAAAGTCACGACGCAGGAAGGATTTGCAGAAGAAGCCATAGTTCACTATCACAACCGTATAAATGATGTTGAAGCGCTTCGTACGTGCCAACGGTTTGCGTCAACGATAGGGAAGGACGCCACAAGAGCGTGTAAGGTTACTATTTGATCTCATTTTGCAAATTTCTCGCAATGGATTGTTGTCGAACCGCAAAATATTAATACTACTCGACGTATTAATAAAATACTCGACGTTCAACACACATTAATGTCAAAAAGGTAGTCAAGAAAATTGCAGAAGAGTACATAAGAGTAAATCAAAAGATTGGGTGAAAAAAGCAAGATAACAACATGAAGTTTTTCGGGCATCTGGCCGTAAAAATTCCGTATAATAAACAGGCATTTGCATGCTTTTTTGTAAAAATATTCGACATATATTCATCCACTTCAGGTTCGATGATATGCAAATATCCAATAATTGTCAACTTCCTTGAGAATTGATCCGTCAATGTTTTCGGAAAACTCCTTAAGTGAAAAGAAATTTTAGGAATTTTTCCAAAACCTGCTACAGTGGCTCTGTGATTAACCTTGAGGTTTCTAATTGGCATCATCATGCACAAATTATGACCATCGTAGAATCGTGATATCTCATTAAAATATTGCTGTAAAAAAATGGAAGAAAAACGTCCGAAAGATATATTTCAACTAACTGAACATAATTAATTAACTTAATGTTGCACTATTAAATGCACCTGAATAGTAATAGAAAGCGCTCGTGCTATAGTTGAAAGTTTTGCATATTTTGAGAATTGATAATTTATATATATATATATATATATATATATAATTCCAACAAAAGGTATTTATATATATATATATATATATATATATATATATATATAGATAAATTAAAAAAAATTCAACGTAGTCTCAAGATAAAATTGCTTATTCACGAATTTTCGTCTAAGACTTCATCAGGTGAACGAAGTAAATGTACATGAAGTGAAATGACATTACATTATAAAGAAAAGTAACAAGAGTTCAACACGTGTATGCCCAGGCGGCATCATTATCTTCTCACATTTATCTGAGGCTTAACAGCTTCAATTGCTGACATTTCCACACGGCGGCGATGATAAGAATCAAAGAGCCCGCGGGAGATAATTGAAGGAGAAATAAGGCGTAACAGATGGGAACAATTTTAAAATGATGGAAAACTTGGCTGCTGGTTGTATGTAGGTGTTCATCAATTCTTTTTCTGAAAGTGCGATGCGTTTCGCCTACATAACTTTCCGAACAGATATTGCAGACAATTTTGTAGACAATATTTTTAGAATTGCATAAATTCTGGCCTTTACAAACACAGCGACTTTTGCAACTGATGGGTGGTTGTTGATAAAATTGTTGGGAAAGAGGGGCTTTAGTTCTAAAGATCGGAATGATGGGAATCGGCAGATTAGATTTCCTTATACAGTTATACACTTTATTAACCCAACGACGCCACGATTGGCAGTCTTTTCTTCAAATGCCCATCCCGGCCAAGCGACTAAATATTACAGAATTCCTTTAGTGCGGGTTGACGGAGAGGATTATTAGGAACATTTTTGCTTCAGATAGCTTTGCCGTTAATTATTGTCTTGTCCTCGAAAAATTCAATTACAAAAAAGTTCTAATACTGCCAAGTCACCCCACTATTGGGGTGACTTGGCAGTAGGGTTGGGGTGAGTTGGCAGTATCATAAAACATTAACAAACTTTTGGTTACTGATCTAGGCTTGCATTATCATTGCTGCTGCAAACACCGCCAAATTAGTTGCAAAACACAATCTTGGCAATTCATATAAATTGCGATAATTCATGTTACAACGAATCAACAAATAAGGGTTGGTTTGACGTACCTAGATGTTTCTGAGTCATTTTCCAATGCATAGGCTAGGTGTCAAGATGTGAACTTGTATTAAAAGGTGAGTCACTAACACATCACTAACATCAGTTGTGATATGTTGCAGACAACAAGAGTCAATCAACTACTAAGGACACAAAAAATGATGCTGCCATGTCACCCCAACCTAAGTAGGCCTACGGTTAAATCCTCAGCTCCGGCTAGAATGGTTTACACTATCAGGGGTCATGTATTCTGACCTAATTAATAATGTCTTCAACATAGATTTATCTGAAATCTATCACAAGGCGCGGTGGCTCATCGAATTACGTATTTTCAAAAGTTGCATTTTTACATTTTAAGTAGGCCAATGGGCCTGATTTTTTGCTCTGAAAAAGTAGAAGTCCGAAGCAATCTTTCTCTACAGTATTATCATTTCAGAGCTACTTTAAAAAGTAATAGGGTATTTCGATTTGTGAAGCATATTATTTGCAATACCAATACTGCCATGTCACCCCAACATGATACTGCCAAGTCACCCCAACCCCAGTAAGGTAAAAAAATCAGCTCAATTACAATGTTAATATGATCTGAATGTTTTTATACTGTAGGAGTTCATGCACCATGACCTAGGTAAAATATCTTTAATAATGGTTTATGTCAAATCTATCACAAGACGAGAGTGTCCCAAAAGTTGCGTATTTCCGAAAGCTACAATTTTTGCAAGTAAAATTGTTTTTTGCTCCTAAAAAGTACGAGTACAAATAATCCGCAGGTATCTTGCTCCAGCATCTTTATTTTGGAGCTATTTCAAAATGTATATTTCGGATTTTTAATTTATGAAGCCTATTAAGTGCAAGACCACCACTGCCATGTCACCCCAGCTTCCCCTATATGTATATATAAATGATATATTATATACTTTGCATACAACGGTGGAAGACTTTGCTTAATAGAGGTATCAAACTGAAGTAAAATATTGACTTTGAATATAGCACCAGTTAGTTTTTTGTAAATGTCAGATTGCGGCCTGTGAAAAGTATCATTTAATTTACCCACGTACGTCTACACACGCAGCCTCGAAAATGATAAAAAAAGGCCTGGAGAGCGAGGCATTTAATTCCGTACATTTATGTCTAGTCAACGACTACTTCTTTTTAGCAGGGATTTCTATTAGTGATATGCTCACTGACAGACAAAAACAACAGGAAATTTGCCTTGATTGATGGAGTTATTCATTATGGTTGGAAAACTCAAGTGTTTGAGATCTTATTTTTATTAGATGATAACAAATAATTTCGGCTATACTCCATGTCCATTCTCAAGCAAAAATAAATACAGGCCTATATATAAAATGTACAATTTTCAGAAAGCATGATGTAAGATGTCTTCGTGAGCTCATAGCATGAAAAGTAAAAGAAAGAAAAGCCCATTGCCTTCAAACGTTCGATGGTAACAATTTCGGCCCACTTGAAACCGCTTGAAGGCGCTGGACGCCGAAGACCCGTCTTGCTATTAATATCGACAGTGAAGTCGTAATAATATGCATCGATGACATACTTATTTATTTTATTTCATTCGTATCACCAGGCAAATAATCGGATTACTAAATTTTTTTCTTATACGTCATGGTGAAGTTAAGGTTTTATTGAGGAAAGTATTTGATCAGCATTTCAGCCAATAACTTTTCCCGACGACAGAGTGGCAAGGAGGGTGATATGAAATGAATCTCAACAACGTGTTGCTCCTAATGAGAATGTCCTATCTTGACTATGCTTTTCCGACGAGGCAATATTTCGATCAGGCACATGTCTGGATATGTGGATCGTCATAATTGTGTTGTGTGGGGGACTCAGAATCCTCATGTTGTAGAAGAGTTGAATCCTATCAAATCTCTGGAAGTCAGTGTTTGGTGCGCGATGCTTCGTAACGAAATCATTGGTTCCTACTTTTTCGACTCAGTGATAACTTCAAAAGAATACAAGAAAATGTTAGAAGAATACCTCGTCTCAGAGCTGCCTCGAACAACTATCTTTCAACAAGATGTTGTGCCACCTCATTGTTCCTTCGAAGTTCGCGCTCTAAATCAAAACTTTTCTGTAAGATGGATTGGCAGAGACAGCTCTAATGCATCGGTCACCGAAAAGTTTGGACTTGTAGCCGTAATGCAGAGCCTCTCAGAAGATTGTCAAAAAGAAAACCATTTTATCTATTTGGGGAAATGAGCAACAAGTGTGTTTTGAAAAATAGAAAAAGCAAATTTCTGAAAACCTATGCTTTCACATATTTAGTCTGAATTGTAAAACATCTATCACTGTTGATGCAAACTGTTTAGTTACAGATTGACAAGGAAAGGAAGTGCCGATATGTTTTGCCTTTCATTATTTACAACCATGTGAAGGAAGATAATGCTACAAATAAAGAAGTAGAATTAGCGAGGCTTTGGGCATGTGAAAAGTAGGAAAAGATCATCCGCGAAGAAATTTTATCTTTCGAATAGCCAAGCTCTCACCTTGCTGAAGAAGCATTATAATGCACAATAATCTAGCAAATTCTGTCGATGGTATAGCGGAATTAGGCAATTTGATCATGATGTCGAACATATTCCTACTTTTTTTAAAATGCAATGGTTGACTTACTGTCATTGTCACGTATGTCAACATCGTTCCATGCATTGACAGTTATTGACCCTGAGGAATCGCAGGATGCACTTCAAATCGTAATTGATGCTATTCAATTTGACGATATTTATGATCAACTGTTGTCGTCATATTTGCTTCATTGTTCGTAACTCATAAGGCAGCATATCCACTTTCCATTTTAATGCAGAATGGAGGTCAGCTGATTGCAGTTGGGGAGATAGTGAACAAAACTTAAAAGTGTGCTGGATATGTTAATCGTCTCAGGCAAGACAATGTTTTTGAAAATTTGGTTATCATCTCCTGACATAGAGAAGAACTTCATAACCTGATTTTACTTGCTGTTAATTGAATTTACAAAATGAGGTTCGCCAAACTTTTAGAAAATTTCATTAGAATTTCAGATATTCTACTACATTACAATATATAGCTTTTGTGTTATCCATGCATTTTTCGAGCTTCTTTGACTATTCTGTTCAATCGGTCACATCGATTTCTAACATTCGTACCTCATTTAGCAAATATTCGAAATAATATTTTGCATAGAAATATTCATTCTTATTTCTATTGTTCATATTTCATTCATGAAATATGTACATGTATTACTAAAAGACAAGACATATAGATAGAAAAGCAAAAATTTTAAAGTCATGTTGAAGTAAAATCATAGAATCATGATTACTACTCTTATTGTTATCATAATTATGATTTTTTAATAGAGCTCCAGTTCCATGGTCAGAAAAGCTGCACACAAATAAATTTCAGGACTGCCTCCGTCAAGTATTCGGAGCTTTTGCCCATGTCAAAGTCAATAATACAAAGGCATTGGTACCAAAGTACCTGCGTTTACTTTCAATGTGTGTATATTAGTGGCAAGCAAACAAAACTGAGAAAAATAAGCATGTTTTCTACTAAAAATCCTGCAAACATCCCGAACACATTGGGCAAATGCGTTGAATACAGTTGACTTTGTCTTCTGTTTTTACATACCGCTTCGAGCTTGGTTAACCTAGTTGTGGTCATCAACCCATTGTTATTTTTGTCTCAAGATTTTCATCTGATAATTAGTTGAATTAATAGTGCAGAGTATTTGAAATATATTTGACCATAATCCCAATGATGACATATAAGAGAAGCAGTCACAAGGTATGACTATATTTGGAATTACATGGCATATAATTGAGATAGTGAAGCGTGGTCGAGTCCTAAATTTACCACCGGAACGTAATTGTGATGGATAGACTTTGTTGATGGCAAATAGATTTGTGAATAGCAAATAATAAAAATGAAGGTACGAGTACAAACATAAATACAAAATAATATCACCTTCCGAAGCGGATAAAGGAGCTGCTAAAACAAAAATGTTTGGCTCATGACGCTGATGTATGTAAAGGGTTTCATATAGTTGGTGCTCTCTTATTAAGCATGTGACAAGGAATGGCTGCTATCACTGACGTAAGCGGCCGCCTACACAAAGTCGGTAGCAAAAGACAAATCAGGAAAAATCAAGTTACCAATTTTTCGACCCGCAAAAGGTTTTGAAAAATATTTCGGAAGATTGCAGAATGTTGGTAATTCATAAATAAGGGCAGAGCGATCGGTGACCAGTCACATCGCTTCAAATTGCAAAGCATGGTACATAAGTCGATAATATTCTTAACAATTAGTGAAATATATTCCTTCCTAGACAAGTCATCAGAGAAAGTATTACCCAACAACTTCATAAATGTACTAACAGTAGCAACTGTTTGAGTGTTTCCGTACAAAAAAATGGATGGAAAGGAAATAGAATTCATTGTAATACAGTTCATAGCAGCGCATTTATCGTAAGTATTTAAAAACCAATATCGTAAAAGAATTACTTCATGAAATATTTTGGGAATGCCGATTATGGAATAATGTATCACAATTATGTTAGTCCTGTTTTGACTAACCCTATTATGAAATGTTATACTTCTATTCCCAAAATATTTCGTAAATAATGAGCCGCCAGGCCGTTAGACAATTCACAAACATGAAGTAGTGTGACAGGTAGAAAGTGACGCAGTTGTTTTGAAATTAGGCTCACGTTAATTGGAGGATTTTTAACCGATATCAAATGCGATATATGACATGGATTGTATGATTTTTATGGTTTGTAATGCGTTCAAAGTGGCAAGTTTCTGCTTTTATTTTCAGTCTCCAATGTCGACGCAGATCGAATTTCGAAGGCGCCGGTACAAGCTGGAGAAACACCAGTCGCCGTCAGTCCCAACCACTGGTCATCCTCTGCGTGGTATTACGATGGTTGATGGAGGAAAAGCAAAACGGCGCCTAGGTGGCTCGACGGAATCATCAAAAACCAGCTCTAGGTATTTGCATCTATCATTTATCCATTTGCTGTTCTCTTATTGCTTATTACATTCTTTTCATAGACTGAGTTTACACTGATTGCAAAAGCACAAATAGCACAGACTTATAGTATCATAAGGTAATTATATTGCTTGCCAATTCAGGTTGCGGGAACATTGAGTTAATTCTGAAGTGATTGATAGTTAAGATATTTACTCACAATACGTGTATGTTTGGTCACGCTCCCAGTGCCGACTTTAAGCGAGGTGATATTTTCTCTGGCTGATACGGTCATGATGCAGTCTTGAATGTCTGGAAACGGAAAGAGGAAACAATCCCTCGACTTTTTTGTGTGAAACACCTATCGTTAACTGGAGTTGAAATTGTAGAAGTCAATTTTTGAATGGGTTGAGAAGCTTCCAAGTGACAAATTCTTGTCTATCATAATGCAAAATCATACATTTACGTCTTACACGTCAGTATCAGTGATTTCGACAAGTTTAACTGTCTGTAAGTTGTAGTGAATGCAGGTTTTACTAGCAAAGCAAGCAAGTGTTATGTAAAAATTATGATAAAATTAATTGTGGCGCTAGGGAAGATGTTCATGCCGCGCTGCTTGACACTTTGTTTTGAATTAAATAGTCAAAATATGACTCCCTTTTAGCCGATTTTATTTCATGTGGAATACACGGGTCGATCGGTTTCAACACTCAGTGCCTTTATCAATACCGAAAAGTAAAAAACTGGCAATCGCTCAAACAGTTCTTTTAAATATGGTAACGCGATTATCACTCACAAAAGTTCATCTTTGCGATTGATTTTGGGCTTAAATTTTCTCACCCAGTTGTTCTCAATTAGACGAATGTTGATAGGGTTATTCAGTGTATCAGTAAAGGGCAACATGAGGAAATGTAGGCCTATTATGGATAGAAACCGCATGAGATAGTTAAAGGGCTCTATCGCTTCATATGTCTTCAGTGCACTCTGACTACAGCTCTTCAATATATCTCATGATGTTGTCCTTTATTGATATACTTTATACTAAATAACCCAATCAACATTCGTTTAACTGCGAATGACTGGATAAGAAAATTAAATTCTAAAATCATTCACAAAGATGAATTATTGTGAGTGATCATGGCATTACCATATTTAAAGGAACTGCTTGAGCCATTGCGAGTTTTTAGTTTTTGATTTTGATAAAGTCACTGAGTGCTGTAGCAGGTCAATCCATTTATATGCTCTACATGAAATAATAATCGGCTTAAAGAAGAGAGTGATATTTTGATTAATGTGTTCAATGCAAGACAATAATTGGCATAAAATTACGTGTATAATAATATGCGAGTATCAACTGACAACAATTTCCACAATTTTAAATTGTGTTTTGGGAAGGCCATGTACTGTGATCGTAAGTAAAAATATATGATTAACTATATATCACGACCTTATATCCAAGGCCATTATCAGGTTGTGAATCATTTTATGTACATCATACAGAAAATCAATTTCAAAATTTTGATCGAAAAACATTGTTGGTTTATTATGCATGTAGATAGGCACAATGGGATGTCCAATTTTGCATAGAAGTGGGAGAGTTTTTGGAAATGCAACTCTAAATGTTTGAAAACTGTCTGAATAAATGTTGTGATTTGTTAAGTTTCAACAAACAATCAATTCTCTACATGTGGAGATTTGTGTGTCCCGAGCTATCACAGCATTCATAGACATCCCTACTACGGTGTTCAATGGAGGACTGATTAACACTTCAATGGGACAGTTTTTGTGCATTACTGTTAGCAAACCTGTTCAGAGCAAAACTTCTCTATTTTTGCCTTATGTCGATTTCATAAAAATATGCTCTAAGTGCGACAGGTCCTCTGCGTCCAGTGCCTTCTATAGTCTATCTTACAAGAGCGCATTTTTTTGTTATAAAATCGACCTAAAGCAAAGGCGAGTTTTGATCTTAACTAGTTTGCTGGACATTATATCTGATCTCCCGTCAATTGAATTGGTCAACAGTTATGCATTAGTGTGGTGGAATAGGAGGCGACACGTCGGACTTGTGGTTAATGTGAGTCAAGAAAAGTTCACTGCAGGCAGATAGAAAGCGACTGATTTCAGTGCGACTGATTTCAGTGACACATTGGCCAGTGACTTTTTCTGTGATCCTTAGGTCGTGTGAGGAGGATATCCGTACACATCCTTGGAACTCGGCATAAGTATCATCATTCACAATGCCCTAGCAAAAGTTGATAATGTCAGCATCATCAAGTCCTATTAGGGATGCGGTTACCAATGCTAGGCGCGATTATGGTTTATTAGTTGTCGCACGATTTTTTCATCAGGATTATTTAGGGTAATTGAATGATGGAGATCAAAAATTGGTTTCATTTTCTTCATGTTGCGATTGGTGCGGTTCTACGTCATTAGCAAATTAATTTCCAATCTCTATGCAGAGCAGGTTGTTGCAGTACAAAATGCCGATGCACAAGCACTTGACGAACTATGATCTATAACACGTTTTCCATTGCCGTAGGTATTTCAGAAATGTGCTATCTTGATGTCTATGACATCTGTGGCATATTCTTCCCTTCAACGCATATTTTGGACATGAAAAGAAGTCAAAATTGTGCGCAACACTGTGCATCATGAGAAGGGAGCAATTGTGGATGACTTTTCCTTAAATATTTTCAATATATTATACTTCAGGAAGTTGGCGAAGAAGCAGAAAAGTGAAAAATGGGCATAGGGGTGCAAGTATGTAATAATTAAGTAGTTGCTAATACTCAAAAATCTCCAAAGTAAAAAAATGGAAACACTGAAAAGACAATATAAACAGAAACCAACATAAAAATTTGTGCTTGGCTAGTTTGAGGTGAAGGCTACGTTTATCAAATTGAATTGTGTGTGCAGATCACGAAATATGATGAATAAATTGACTTGTGTGGGTTGCGACCTATTTGCTACATCAATCTGTAGATGAGATGAGAATCCGCATGACGATTCATAGGCAACAGTTTGATAACGAGGTATATACGATAATTTAAATGAAAATCATTATCCTCTAGGAATCTCAGTTAACTACATAAAATAAGCTAAGATTAAGCCTACTGTATATAATATGACTGTAATGAATAAATTGGTAATGAACTTTGAAGAAAAGAAAATAAAATACATGCGAAACTACAGTATAGGTATTGAACTTGCCAAAATCGTTAAGTTATTCGCTATATAACCTACATAGGAGGCCGATTGACCTCTCTCTTATTTTGCCAACTACATCCAGATTCAACCAAAAGCGGCAAGGAGTGCTGCAGTAGTTCTATTCCTGCATGTAGCTATCCCGAAAATGAGACTTTCACAGAATGATGAACACGATGCCTACTACGAATCTGCACGTCTGGAGAGTTCTAACTAGCTCCTCTTCTTGTCAGACAGGATAATAGAAAAACACATGTTAATCCAATGAGACGCAGATTGATTATGAGAAATGTACGAAGTTACTTCTTTTCATGTTCCTGTACGTTTATGAAAGCGGTCACATTCAGATTTAGTAAGCATCCTAATAGTGGCAAACAAAATATTTTGGGCCATTTTATCCACATTCCGCATCACCGATCAGAAACACGTGATCAGAAATGACCAGAAGACATTCTATGCCAAAAATAATGGCATTGACATTAATCAGAGAGTTAAAAGAAAACCTCATTTTTACCGAAGACTTCAATCTGCTTCCCGCTGGATCTGCATGTGCTTTCTTTGGTCCTGTCTGACTAGAGGAGAAACCAGGTAAAACTCTACATGCGCGCGGATTCATAGTAACCAAAGAGTGTTCATCATTCTGTGAACCTCGCATTTTCGGCCTCACTCCCTGCAGAAATTCGATCTGGCTGCCAGACTGAAAGATGTTTTGTTCATGATCGTCTTAATGCAATTATTTGCATGCTTCGACTTTGAATTACATCTACATGTATATTGAGAGGCAGCCAGCACTTGGCATTGAGAGATCGAGAAAGCGACAGAAAACTTTTTTTCCTTTAAGTGACTTTTGGATAGTTTTTGATCTGTTTGATGGGAAGTGAAGCATGCATCATATCATACTGCAAATGAACTTGTATAAATGCATGTCATATGATGCGAAGTTTGATTTCAATGAAATGCTCGTGCCGGTGTGAGCATAGTCATAATAGATAGATGAGATAAGGTAGCCTAACTTTCACTCATTGATAACAGATGATAGTTAGCTTCAGTGGCTTCCAGTCAATGCTAGTGGTGATGAATATTGTTTGTGTACGAAATTTTGTCAAATATATATTGCCAGTCTAATTTTATTATGTATCAATGTCTAATTATAATACTTGGTAGAAAATTTGCTTCCTTAAACAATCTTGCTAAAACAATCAGAAATACTCAAACTAATATTCATGATGTACTAAATGTACTTACAGTATATGTTAATGTTAATTACTTTTCCGCCTGAAGTACGTGCTTTAGAGGCTAACGTTTGTTAAAGAAGGAAAAAGCTTTATTTACCCTCGATAAAGAAAGAGAAAAAGACTGGCTTTGTTGGGCCGCTAAGCTCGGTATAGAACAATCTTGAGTAAAAAGGGCTGCGCCAACTTTTGCCTACATTTCCTGAATACTCGCCGGTATGAAGGCCTGTTCATAGAAAAAATGGATCGTGCAAAAGTTATTAAGTTCTTAAATATCTTAGAAACGATTAGTGCAGTTCATGCAAGTATCAAATTCACAATTGAGCATCCTGTATACTAATGAATATTCTCCGTTATCAGACTGCAAAAACTCCTTTATAATACGAGTACACAGATAAATATCGAAGAGATTTTTAAATCCCAATTCCTCTATTCCAATGGGAGAAAAGAAAACATGTCCAACAATGAGAAAAGAATGTCCGACTGAATTCAACAACATTTGAATGACTACTCTTCAAATTTCGTGCATTATAAGCATGAAACTAACCACATTGGAAAGAAAGAATTGGTAATTATTACCTGCATTTCTGATGCTGGGAGCATCGAAATCAAAATAATTGTCCACAGTGTCGACTCATCTGTTCGTATATCCCATGCCCATGCTTCAGGAAATGTTATTAAAAAATTGCAACTTACCATAGGTAGATATTGCGGACTTGCAGCTTATAGAACAGACAAAGGACATATTTAACAACAAAAAATGTAAGTGTTGATTTGTATGAGATTGTAGTTGAGATTTGTGCAACATGCTCTAAATTTTAAGTCGGTAGTAATGTGCACGCTTTATAGACGGATCAAAGAACATCTTATGCACAAACTACTCAAATATTGAAAAGCTCCTTCAGTCCAGCAAAGGACATCAGTTATTCCCTATATGATGGATCACCATAATAGCCTCCGGTTCTACTACAATGAATTTACCCTTCAGAGTGGTTCTATAGAGAGATCTTCATTAATATCAACACTTTTTTTATAGAGATGAAAAATGTGAGATTCAGCCATTGACATTTTGTTGCTATTTTATATAATCTTTGGCTTTTGAATTTTGTATAATCCATGCTATGAACAGGCAGTCATATCGCCGAAAACTCAGCAAATCAAAATATAAATCAAGACAGTTTGGCTACCCATGGTTTTCCGTACCAAAACTTATCATTGGTAATGCTGCCTAGACAGCTACAGATTACGATGATTTGCTACTTTCGATTCAATCACGACAGATAGAAAAAAGGCTACCTACAGAGACATTTATAACAAAATTCTATGAGATCAAGTTGGCATTTATACTGAAGACGGTTGGAGGAGTTCAAAACCTTGAAGTTACGACAGCGAATACAGAACAGAATATGATTCATTTTTGCACTCACGCAACACTGATCTCTCCGGTCAGGCAGCCGAGGATGTTGCTGTCTCTCGCAAGCCGGGGTCAAGCTGGGGATGCTGGATATTTGCTTGACCTGTGTCTCACCTCTAATCCAGCTAGTTTATCACACAATGTTACTTCTCCCCTGGTCATCACTGATTACTGTGTTATCGCAATGTCTGACAAGCAAACTTGCTCCACACCGTCTTCACTTTTCCATTGAACAGCTTGTCATTTCTCCAAAGCTAACTGGTGTAGCTTCCGCCCTTTTCTTAGTCAAGTTCAAGCTGAAAATCTGATTCTCAGTGACAACGTCCACAAGTCATCGCAAGAACTGACAGCGTGGCTTCAGATAGGGATGTCGGGATGTTACATTCCTCACCGCGCTTTCCAAATGAAGCCCCACTCCCAACCCTGGTTTACCTGGTTTCAACCTGCCAGCGTGACCATTATTTCCGTGAGTACAAACATGACAGTACCGCTGGTAATATTGAATTGTACAATACCTCACTAAGAAATTGCAAGGAAACCATGCGTCAGATCTAGAGCCGTCACGCTTTGCATGTATGGAAATCCATTGCTACCAAAAAGCTTGGCTCTAAGGACTGCTGGAGGATTTGCTGCATTGTCACCAATAGGAAGAAACTCTCCATCCCAGCACTTCGTCATGACGAAGTCGGTGCTTCTATGGCGACAACCTCAGACGACAAAGCCGAGCTTCTTTGCAGGGAGTTTTCGAAGAATTCATCATTGGACGACGGAGGTCAAATTCCACCTCCAATTCACAATCGCACTGATGATTCACTTCGCCCTCCTCCAGTCAGAGTCCGAACGTCAAAAAAGATTATCACATGTCTCTATAGCTCTAGGTTTAGTGGACCAGATGGCATCCCGGCTTAGGTCTTCAAGCACCCCTCACCTGTGGTTTCCCCACTTATCCACATTATCCAGAAGATGTGTATCCACCGATTAGTTCCCTCTAGCTGGAAAGTAGATTCTGTGATTCCAGTTCCAAAGAAAGGTTCTGACTCATCTCTTCCATCTAGTTACCGTCCTGTCAGTCTGCTTCCATTTGCTGACAAGATTTTCAAGCAGTGATCAACCAACATGTTGACTTCTTTGAAACTCAAAACATTCTGTCAAAAGAAAAGTAATGTAATTCAGACATTCTTGATCAACTGATGTTATTTCGGTAGAAGCAGCTTTGCAGTAAATGAGTGCGCACCCATACCTGAGATCTTCAGTAGCACACGCATAGCTAGTGCTCTCACATGATATCATGTGAGTTTAGAACGTGCGTGCACTGTGAGTCGCTCAAAAAGCTATCTTGTTCTCACGGCGCAGCTTTGGAATCGGCTTCCCCAGGCCATCGTCTCGGACCAATACAACCATGATACTTTCAAGAGGCGTGTGAACAGCTTTCTGACGGAGACAGCTTATCAGATTAGGAGATTTGTTATTTTGTTTCATGTATTTTAACGCACTTTATAATTCTTTCATTAAGTAACCCCCTAGCTTCATTCATGGCTCGTAGCTGTGCTAGGGGTGAAAATTCCGTAAAACAATTATCAACATCTTTGCGAGAGTCACAAAGACTTGTCTTTTGATAATTTTGTCGCGATCATGGATTCTATTTTGCATTACGATACAGCTACTTTCGTAATTCTGAATCTGCAAATATGTCGTGTTTTGCTTTACGGGAAAAATATTTTCTAACCATAGGGATGTTTGTGGCATACCTAAAGCTAGTAAATTGTAGCCGATGTTGATACAGTTCTTATTTATTTGTATTCCTTTGGAAATTTGAGCTGTAATCTGAAATTAGCAGTTACCACAGTAATTCTATATTTAGCGAAAGTAATGATTGTTATCTACTAGTATGCCGTCTCCCTTTCAGATTATGATGTATGACATAAACACTTACTCTCTCATACGGTATTCAATTTTTAAATTCTCAGTCATGGTATAGAGCCAGCCAAGTCAATATAATATAATCCTTTTAAATTGCCGGTCCTAAATTGTTTGCATACTCACTCTATGTTGCATGATCATAAGTAAGGCCTTCGTCAATCCGGGGACGTCGAAGATCAATCAAATCTTTTGAGTGACATTATTTCTTCTTCACGGGTCTGAGTGATTTGGGAGTTGGAACGGCTATGCACAGCCTAGACATAAAAGGAGAAATTCGTCAAGTACGATCAGATATAGTCATCATTGGTTACGTTTCACTTTTATTTATTTGAAAGGCTAATCACTAATTTCTTTATTAGCGTTTTTATTGCTGTCATAGAACTAGAATTAGGGGGTAGATGCTGATTTCGTACAATCTTTTGAAAGTTCGGAATATACAATGTACACCAGTCGTTCGCATTTGCACTAGTCAGCAGAACATATTTCTCAATTTCGCTTTTCAGGGCTCAGTCACCGACTCGCAAGGATGCCGGGCCATTGGATCCTCTTACTGCTGCTATAAGTGCTTCACTGACACCAGCTACAATTGATCCTCTGTCGGCTATGGCATCGAATGATGATACCGGAAGTGGAGGAAAATCGATGAACGGAGGTTCAGAAGCCTATGACGGCGATGCGGCCGATACAGAACCATGGTCTGCTCGTAGATCTGAAATACTCTCGCGCTTCACTACCTCTGAAAAATTGACGATCGTTAGTAGTTTCTTAGACCCTGATTCTGCGTCAGCTTCGAGACATCAGACGGATCAAAGCGTGCGTGAACGTGTTCAGTCTCGTTTGGAGCAGCTGGACGACTTTGAAGAGGCCTCAGTGCGAGAAACTGGTAACCTGAGTCAGCAGGAATACGTAACGAAGATTTCAGACCTGTCAAAGATGCTGAAGAAATTCTGGACGGGTGGAGAGCGGGTACGGGCTTTGAAGATAGCAATCCAGTGTGCGAAACTGCTTAACAGCGTCTCTGTTGTGAAGTTTTACCCTTCAAAGTTTGTGCTTGTTACTGATTTGTTAGAGGACTTTGGAACTTTGGTTTTTGAACGATTGATGGACAAAGCAGTGGTTCAGAGTCCTGGAAGACACTCCGGTCTTCCTGTCAATTTCCGTCCAAGCCAAGTACCCGAGGCAGCCAAAGAAACGACGAGAAATTGGTTCTACAAAATTGCATCGATTCGAGAACTGTTGCCACGACTGTATGTGGAAGCGGCGCTGCTGAAAAACTATCGATATTTGGATCCGCTGGATATATCACGTGCGCTTGTACGACTGTGTGGACAGGCGCGCGGCATCGCTGATCCCTTGGTAGGCGCCTATTTACGGGCATTCATTGTTCGCATGGGGATCTCTGCTACTGCAGGTGCAGGACTGACAGCCAAACAGCTGACTACTTTGCGAGCCGATCGGGAAGCTGTTCTAAACTGTGCATTTGATGATACTCTAGGAGTCCTGAAGCAAATTGAGCGATCGATATGCACACGCACTATGAACACTCAAAATGTTGATTTACCTACCTATTTGACCCTCTACACACCGGCACTTGATTGGCTAATTCATTGCGTCGTGACATGTAGCACTGGAGACCAGAATACAGTATGTGATGTCATGATGAATAAATGTGAAGCTACGGGCCCGTTACAGACACTTCTCCTGCACTCACTGATGAGTACTTTGCCTCCTCACTACGTCAGCCAACAAGCTGGGAAACTTTCAGGTGAGAAAATTAATGTAAATTTCCACGTTTCCTGATCTACAGTTGACTTCCCATTCACTCTACTTCATGCCAAGCTTTAAGCCTACTTTTGCAATAAGATTGTACGTTGATTAATCGTGACAGTAATTTTCCGTTCATTTGAGACGAAAACTTTTGAGTCCGGGATTCATGAAAATATGCATAGAAGCATGGGAGGGTTGGTTGTGAATCGGTCATATCATCAATTCAATGCTCAAATTTTTTGCACAAAGCATTATTCATGTTTCTTAATTTGTCTTAAAAAACGTTTTTGTGTCTGTCTGATTTACATTGATTTTCTGATAATTTTTGACATAGTTTCCACTTCAAATTTAAAGCCAAACGATTTTGTAAGTGATGCCAGTTTTTTGCTGCCACTTTTCAGATTGTAACACCATTCGATGTTTTGTATTTGACAAATTACTGGTAAAAGCAACGGTAAGGACAAGGTTGCGTACTCGTAATTTACTCTATTTTATAATTTCCGTAAGCTGCATCTTAAATGTCACTGTTTTCAGATTCAGATATTATACGATGATGTTTCAATCATCGTGCGAACTTTACATGAACTATCATATCGTTGTTCATCATTCGTTGTTCGTCATCGCAATACGAGAACAATGATGCGTTTCTAAAAATCTTGATTAAATGAAAATTTTGAAGTAATTGAATTGATAGACTTTGATACCATAAATTTAGAGTTGTGAATCTCAGTGTTATGCAACATTTACATGTTTGATAAATCATGAATGAAAATTAAGAGAATAAAGTAGCCTCTAATGAGTGCTCGGAAAGAGCATTATTCTCTTTACTTTTTACTTGATGCACTTTATATCCATCTTTTTATGTGATGAATGAACCTGTTCTTGCTCTATCATTATGTCTACATGTACATTATCTGTAGAATGCTGTTTCATGCACAGAGGCTTATGACGACAAGAATTTCCAATTTCGATTATGATCTTGAACTACATGTAGGCCTCAATAATCATTTCTGTGAATTTTGTGATACAGTTCACATAAAATAGCATGCAATGCAATCTATGAATTTTCCAATTTCAAATGAATGGGAATATAAGACGCTATTCTATAAAACTTCAATTTTCTGCTTATTTCCGTCGAACATCACGAACTCGGTTCTATTCACTCTGGGCTCTGGAATTCGTCAAGATCCTGGTTCATTGTCCTCCTCCATTATTCCCACATATTGCTTAGAATTACTTATAGAATCACTTTACCAGTACTCTGCAACCAGTAGCAAAAAGGACAAACATGGTTTCTCAGAGTTAGCTGCTAAAATTGTTAGTCATCATTCAGCAACCAAGCATGACACTATGCGACGGATCGTTTGCTTCAGTAATTGGCTGTCACGTTGGTGTTTTTGCATTGTATCTGTGATATTAACATGGCTCGATATTCGATTTGTTGACGCTTAGGGAACTATTCGACTCGTCGCCTTTCGTGCTTTCCATCTTGGGAGCCCAACTTGCTGATGTTGCAAACACAAAACTCCGATATCAATCCGAAAGGCCTTCTCGACCACGACCGGTGGTCTTCTTCAACGAAACCTTATTATTTCAAACTAGTCTCCTTTCATTTTTAGCGCATAAATTTGCTTAAGATGCATAAAATATAGATAACTGCTAGCTTAACTATCCTTTGCTATTTTCGGTCAAACAGCTTAATAATGTAAATTATTTTCGAACTGATTATCTCCACTATAGCTCATCAGAGTGGGAGTATATTTAGATGAAGCATACAAGCGCCTCTGCGTCCAGTCTACTCATTGTCTGTTACACATGACACATAGATTTTTACAGTTGGAAAGCTTTTCATGTGATTCGATTTACTAGTCATGTTTCATTGAAATCGAGAAAGTTACAAAAATATCACGCAAAAATCATTAATTTATAAAAAAAATGCGATATGCTTATGATTGACATTGAATCATAAATGTTTCTTGTTAAGAGTATAGGTCAATATTTTGCTACTTATATGTTAAGGGCTTAATATGCTTATGACTTCTTTTTATAGATTCCATCGATATAGGCAATTTTAAAAACACATTTTTTAATGTTAGCAAAAAAATGAGTTCAATGCAAATGAGTGAACCATTTCGACGCTAAGAGAATCACCGTTCTAAAATAGCTCAATCTATTGTGGGATCTACACATGTTCTCGTTGCTATTCTCTATTTAGGTTGAAAACGATCATATAAACACGACTTTAAGAATGGTTTATAAGCTCTAATTTTCAAGTCACTTTTATGTTCACAAAAATAAAGCAGTTGCATAAATAATCATACATTGCATATGTTCGTTATACTCTGTAACATGGACATGATTAGTTAGTCATGATGATTTGTAATTAAGTATTTTTGAAGTGCACCATCGCCAACATTTCTTCATAGGGCAAGCCAGGGTACCCACACGACACTACAACATATTTGGTATATATTGATGGCATTCATTTGTCCTGACGCGCTGATCTTCATACTATGCTACAGCATAATATTGCAATTTGAATATTTAAACCCCCAACATTTGCCATGTTAAACATTTTGAAAGTTTGCCGAATTTAGGTGATAAATCATCTATTGAGTAATGAATAATTAATACTTGCTATGTATGATGTAAAAATGGTTAAATGCGATGAACTGAGCTGCGGACTTGGCATTTGACCAAGTCCGAGTATGGGTCCGATATACAACGACTGCATTATAGACAGTCCCATGTGTAGGCTAAATTATGATTATATGGTGAGGCTAAATAATCTACAGGCTAAAAACATAGCTTCATAAGTCACATCTTACAAAACTTAGGTTAGACGGACTTTTCTTAGGTCTTCTGCACGTGATTTACAACAGCGATGAATTTTGCTGCACCTTCTAAAATATGAGCTCTTACGAAAAGTAGGTTTCAACATGAGGAAGCAAAGCACAGCCGTGTATCCAGTCAATGCGGGAAGATTGCATCAGGAAACCATCTGATCTTTTGACAGCATTCACATCTTTTTAAATGATGCCCCTTAGGAGTTAAAAACATTTACGGCCAGGGAATTTCCTTCATAGGCCTTTTTGCACTCAGCTCCTATAATTTTAAAGCCAGATGCCCTATTGACTCACTCTGAGGCACAGCTGCTTCAGGGTAAGGGGAACATTTCATATCAATAATACATAGACCAAATCTCAATTTAGAAAAATCTAGTCAGCGCGCCAAATTTCGATCATCGCGGTTAAAAAACGATGGTGTTGTTAATATTTAAAATTCAAAAGTTGAGATGGACTTTGCACAACTGGGACTGGTCCTCAGCCCTGACAATGAGGAGTTGATTATGAGTACAAAGTGGTTAATAAGATTGATTAGTGCTGGGAATACAACTTAGAAAGACGCATATGAAACTTTCATCAAAGATGACCTCTTCAATGCATCTGTGAAATGATCCTCTTCTAGTATGAGTTTTCAAATGATTAGGAAAACACACAAATAATGCTACTTTTGTACGGCATTTCTAGTAAAATACGAGTATCGTATTCATTACGTAGCAGTTACATACCATTTGGGAGCCATTATTGAACAGCAAGGAGTTTGTACAGTGGGTACGAGTGAGCGGGTGAAGAGAGTCTGTATGGAACGGGGAGAAATCAGTGTAGTCGTTTGTGATATGAGGATGCAGACCAAAATTAAGGTGAATGTGCATATGTGCATTGTCAGACCGGTACTGCTGCATGGGCTTGAGATAGTGGCGATGAAGAGTGCCAATGAAAGATTCTACAGTACAGTACAGTACAGTACAGATGAGGATGCTTCGATAGATGCGAGGAATATTAATGAGAGAACGTAGAAGTAAGCAAATCAGAAAGTATTGTCGAAAAAGCAAGAGAAGCCAGATTGCGATGGTTAGTGCATGTGCGGAGACGAGGAGAGGAAAACATCCAGAGGAAAGTGTGGGATGCTCCTGTGACTGGAGGATGGAGCAGAGGACAACAACTTAGGCTGAGGGTGCGAGAAGATGTAATACAAAGAGAAGAGAGCGGTGATGAAGAGAACTAGTGGAACCGATTTCGATGAGCAATATGTCGAAAGAAAGCTCAGAAAATTGTCGATTCATTACTTGGCTGATTCATTATCATTCTTACATGCTTTATTATTAAAAACTTGCGATTTGTAAACTGAGCAATTTTTACCACTGCTCATCAAATAACTGACTAAAATAACGGATATAAATTTATCATGGCTCATTTGAAAGCTGAGAAAGTGAGCTCTCGATTGATGTATGGCACGTTGTTGTGCGACACGCTGCTGAGGCATGAGAATCGATTGAACTTCGGCATAACTCAGGTGTTCCTTTTTCATGATCAACTTTGTAGTTGCATATTGTGGAGAAAAATTACAGCAGCTTCATGCAAATGAATGAATACATCAAGCATATTGTGAGGCATCATATCCTGTTCATTTTGTGACTTGTGAGTCCACTGCTTGTAGCATAAATAGGAGCAGGGATACCCTAGAACCGGAAAATACGTTGTACGCGAGTTTTTCACACAGTGGTAATAAAAAATTTGTTTGCACCCTAAAGAACGGTGCTACAAGCGACATGGTAGATTAAACTGCATACTGTCTCGCAAAATTTTCTCGTAATCACACAAACGCATACAGATGAGGATTCTTTATTGCACTGTACTCGTACTTCAGATTTCACAAAACTACATATTTGATGCAAATTTCTTGTTATTGTTTTCAGGTTTAATTGTGAAAGCATGCGAAGACCAAGCAACGGGTACGGGATACCCAAGGCATCTTCTATATCAGCAATTTGGTGCTAGCATGGTTCTTGCCCCACCGACGGACGCTGCTGTTCGTCTAACAGTATTACAAGAAGTTTGGAAATTGGTGCGTCAACTGACAACCCCGCGAGATTATATCCTCTGCGCAGATACATGGGTGGAATTTGTTGCCAAGCATTTCGGGAGGAAGGATATGAATGCTCTGTTAGGTGACATTGTGCAACATGTTACTCCAGATAGATCCTTTGAGGAACTGTACGGTCAGCTACAATCAATTCTGGGGAAATTGCTGTCATACGTGAGGAGCAGTTCAGATCTTTACTCGCTTTTTGGATCAGAGAAATTTTTGCAATTTGTCGATCTCTTTCAACGAGATTATACACGAGTCGCAGCTTGCACGGCAATATTCGAGTTATTCAATCGAACTTCTGGAACTGAGGGGATGCCGGACGGGTAAGAAGCTTTGAAGTTTTATAGGGTCGAAAGGCAATGTAGATAATGAACAATAAAATGAAATAAATGATATATCAAATTGCCATACAAAAGATGTGCGGCTGGCAGGACTCGAACCTACGACCCAAGTTAGCTACACCTTTCTAATTTCCATTTCAGATCTTTCCAAATGAATTTCAGACATTTCTAGATGGATTTCAAATTTCTCCAATTGAATTTCAGATATCTTCAAAGTTGAGCTTCTGATAGATATCTGAAATTCAATTGGAGAAATCTGAAATAGACTTGGAAAAGGTGTAGACATCTGATCTACCAACTGAGCTACAGCCACATAGCAAAAATTAAAAGTAAAGTGTTTGCGAAACATGTTACAACATAAATGTCATATAATTAATGTATTAAATAATTAGTGCATCCTCTTAAGCTGTGTTACTGGTACATTAGCATGTTCTGCCAATTTTGTGGTTCTCTTGGTTCACTCGACAATTAATTCTAAAATGAATGTCGTCAAAGGTCGACATGAGCCTTACTAAAATATTCGACTGGTCGGGGTAATGTGTAGTCGATCGGCCGGTTCTAACCCTGCCACGTGACATGTTTCGGCTAAAATATGCAATTTCTATAAAAAATTATCTCAAATTGTATCATTTGATTCGCTCAGTTTTGTCTCTCATGTGCGACTAAGCTGAGTTTGCGAAAGTTGCCACTTCTTAGCAGGCAATCAACAACACTGAAATTAAATAAACGATAGATCAAATTGCCATGCAAAAGATGTGCGGCTTGTAGGATTTGAACCTGCGACCATGGTTAACTAGACTTGTGCTCTAACCAATTGAGCTACGAGCCACTTTGATGCGACTGTGTCAATTGGCAGGATCAAAGCCTCAACACCACACATCAGTTGTCATAGCAATTATGATCAAAGAATAAATATCTCGTCACATATGACCGCCGACATTAAGGTAAGTAGCGGGGATCGATTGTCCACCAAAGCATCTTGAACTATGTCGTAAATGCAATTAAAATAGAATGAAGTGATATATTTCTCTTTGATAAAGTTCATTTTGTCCGAACTACCGGGGAAAAGAAAATTTTCTTGGTCTCAAGGTTAAGTTTATTTTAAAAGTAAACCTTCACGGGCATTCGGCGTCCTGTGCTTTGTGACGTCGATAGTATAGCGGTGTGAAATATTGAAATAGGTGATAGACGAAACTACCATGCAAAAGGAAGTTCAGGAGTGCAACATTTAAAAAGTGTCAATTTTCATTTTCATTGTTGGATTTTTCGATGTATTCTATTGCAGGATTCGTTAAATGCGGTATCAGATCAGAATCGTTCGTAGGAAACATGGTTTACACCTGTCCCGTGGGACACAAAATGAAACATACAGCATGATGTGAAATAATCATTTTTATCATATGATATCATATGATATAATTATTGGTATCATTGGCATTAGTATAATTATCCACGGTGACCCAAGCTGAAAAAATAGAAGTTACGAGCTTATGATTTTCAAAAATGCAATATAATGGCCTAGCATATTTTCTAAGCCTCAGGAGAAAAATAACATCGATGTACTGTAAAGAAGTGCAAAGAAGCAGTGAATACCGGAAAATTGCTAACCCCAACACTAGTGATGAAACCACATAATTCCACAGAATGAAAAGCGCAAGCGAAATGATCACAATTTAGGCAGACAAGACACTATTTTGATCATGATGTTCCTGTACACGACGGTAACACATTTTCCAGGAAGCTTTTGTGCTTTATAACCAAGTGTCAAGTGTCAATTGCCATCTTTTGGTCGGCCTTTGTGGAAAATAAGAGCGACTGAGTTGGCTCATGAGTGGTATTATAGAAGAGCGCGATATCCGGGTTTCCTGTGTTTTCGTCAACCTTTCGGTCGTCATGCATGGTTAAGAGAAGCACAACAGTCTTGTTTCTTTTGGGAGGAAAACATACAAGAGTCGTATTCTTATCGAACCCGAATAGAGCAGATCCAACAGTTCTCATTCTGGGGTCGGAAAATTCTTTTGGCAAGTTCGTCTTGTTATCTGGTCCAAGACAAATCTACCTTTGATATAGCTGGCTAGCTCTTTCCGGTCCAATTGAAAGCATAAGTTCTTTGCTTGGTGAGACTGTCTGACTCGTCATGTTGAATAGTTTCAAGTAACTACGTCAATGCATCGTTATTCTCAACTAACTTCAATTGTGAAGATAAAAAAATTGACGAACATCAATAAAAGTTTATTGTTAATAAAAATGTTCAGTAGTTCGGCATGCGTCTTAACCATGAACTATGAAAAAGAAGAGCAGAAAGTAAGCAAAGCTAAAATATAAAATTCAAGTGCAAAAACCATGTAAAAGTGCTTGAATATGCATAAAAGACCACATACAAATATTGCAAGATCATAGATGTAAAACAGACAGCTTCAATTAGTTAATACAGAGACAAAAATAATGTTCCTCACCAGATACAGTTCAAACGAAATTCTAACAGATTTTAGATAGTAGGCAGCGCATGGGTTTTCCCAGGTAATTCCATAACCGTAGAGTACTTACTCTATGTCCATAACTTCCTTCGTTGTCATCTGCATATTTCTTCTCTCTGTTTATTCCCTTTAATCTTCTGCTGAGTGGCATTTTTATTAAAGGCACTATCAAATACCACTTCTATGTCTGATGAAAGGAAATGTTGATTCAGGCAAACCTTCAAAATGAAAAGTGCAGAGAACAACTATTTCAATTTGAAGTTTGGAACACTTCTTCTCCATGATATGTGTCAATGAAGCCCATCCCTTGCAACAGTGTTTCTACAACAAGCTGGCAACTTCGCATAGTCCAAAAACCTTCAGCCTCGATGCTACGATTTTTGCGTGCCAAGACCAAGCAATTCCATAGCTCATTCATCCAATTTAGTTGTTATAGAATTTACAGTGTAACTTCATATCTCTATTGCATGATTTCAACAACATTTGTAGCCGCCCACCGAATGTTCACTTTGTGACTTGTGAGTAGATAAAGGAATTATAATTATTACTATATTCTAGCGTTTGGAAATATTGATAAATGCACATGAAAACGTTGAAGAACGCAACATCTTTCGATTGATAGAACTTTTTTTGTATATATGTATGTGTGAGAGAGTGGGGCACCAAGTGCCAATATTTGAATTTTCACTTCTCATCGACTATTTATGCAATTTCTAATCATTTAATCGTTATATGATATCATGTAATGCTACCACCTGATGATTAGAATTCCACTTGATCATATTTGAATCAAGAAAAAAAGATTCCAGTAAATTGTAAAAGTTATTTTGGGGAATCACCAGAGTACACTGAGGTACCAGTCGCCACTGTATTGGGCACGAATTGCCATTTTTATGCATTTTTGTTTCATGCTGAAAATCGTGTTCTTGTATATATTACTTCTACAGGATAACAAAATTACAGTATTGTTGCTCTATTAACATAAAACGACTGACAGAATTTTGTCGGAACTGAACAATTATCATAATCAACGTATTTCCTGACTGTAATGCCCTTTTTCTACGAATGTTTTCTTAGTAGAAAGAAATGTTTCGATAACAATTTTTGTTTTAAATAAATCGAAGCCCACAAATGAACGCGAGTACAAATACAATTTTTAGCTATAAAATTTTCATTTTGCTTATTGTTATGCTTTAGCACTGAATTCTAGAAAAAATTACAGAGGCGCACATTCAATTGCAGATATTGCAAGGTTGGAGTTTTAAAAACAAACGTCTCTTGTGTTCTCTTAGTCATATAGCTAACTGGCGGTTTCAAGAGAAGCAGAATATCATCAATTGATATAATTCCACGGTCCCCCTCCGAGTATCAAAATATGCCACTTTCAGAGCCTCCTGAAAACTGGACGAGAGGAGTGGATCCTGATGATTAGCTCATGACATTAACAATTTGAGCAGCGTAGTTCTCCTATTCCTCTTTTTTCCTTGCTGATGGAACTTAGACAATAACAAAATTATTTGCTTTCGGCGGTACACAAAAATCGTCTTTGTTTTCAGAATCTCGTATTGGTTCTTCTTAACCGGCGTCGGAACTCACTAGGCCTATACACACTTTCTTTGCAATCCGCCAGTTGCTAGTTTATTTCCTCGGGCTATTCTAATTCTCAGAGGGTCCATGTCACTCTTAAGCCTCGTTTATACTTATGCTGTACAGCAAGTACAGCAAAATCAGATTTTGCTGTATTGCTGTAGATGCTGTACAGCAAAACGTATTAAATTGCTGTACAGCAGTTTTATTACAACAACTTTTTCTTTGTCTGATTGGTTGTGTTGTGCGAGCGTTCATACTTAAGAAAGGAATACACAGCAAAGGTCTCACTTTGATTACAAAATGGATCCACTTGTGCTTCTTTACTTTCATCACCAGAAAAGAAAGTCACGACAACGATATTGGTATGTGCGACCATTGAATATTCCTCGCAACATAAGAAGTGAATGTTGTCTGATCGACGAGATGCGGGAAATCGATACAGAAACGCACTTTAGTTACTTCAGAATGTCCAAGGAAAGTTTCGACAATCTTCTCGAGAAAGTGAAAAAATTTATATATCACGAACCCACCCATCGCTACCCAATTTCTCCTCGAATAAGACTGGCAGTCACCTTGCGTTTACTAGCAACAGGAAATTCTCAACAAAGTGTCGCTCATAGTTTCCGAATGGGCAAATCAACAGTCAACAAAATCTTTCGCGAAACAATCGAAGCGATCAGAGCTGCCCTTCAAGAACAATATCTTTCACCTCCTTCTGAGGATGATTTCAAAGAAATCGCTAAAGAGTTTTTGGCTTATTGGAATTTTCCTTGCTGCATCGGAGCATGTGATGGGAAGCACATTGTTATCACAGCACCTGCAAACTCCGGTAGCAATTTCTACAACTACAAGAACAGCTTCTCAGTTGTACTGATGGCCATAGTCGATGCCAAATATCTCTTTCGTTTCGTGAACATTGGCAGAAGTGGGAGAGAAAGTGACGCCGGAGTTTGGAGTGATTGGGATGTTGCTGAAGCATTGCATAAGGAAAGTATACATCCTCCGTCCCCAAATTTTCTTCCTGAAGCCGACCAGAAAGTCCCACATGTATTCATTGGTGATGACGCAATTTCCATTACGACCATATTTCATGAGACCCTTCTCTGGCATAAACCTGACTGATGAAAAGCAAGTTTTCAATTACCGACTCAGCAGAGCCAGAAGAATTGTAGAAAATGCATTTGGCATTTTATCAGCACGATGGAGAATCTTCAGGCGTCCGATTGAGTGCACTGCTGATGTTGTGGATTCTATTATCTGGGCTTGTGTTCTCCTCCATAATTATGTCAAATCAAAGGATGGTCAATCTGTACCTGAAACCAGGTATTGTCCATCTAATTCTGTGGACTATGAAGATCAAGATGGTGTACTTCATTTAGGAGGATGGCGGCAAATTACCGCTGAAGATCGAGGAATGGAAGATATTTCCAATATGTCAGAAACTTCATGTTCGAAGTATGCTTACAAACTAAGACAAAAGTTTATGAACTATTTCAACTCGGATGCTGGTGCCGTTCCATGGCAAAGTGCTGTCATCCGTAGCGGAACTGAAATAACACTGCCTATGCAGTCGAGTTCATCTGCGATGTAAGACCATAATTTTCCATTTTTCAACAGGTTTGATAATAAAACAGATATTCTCAATGGATAACCGCTCTTTTTTCTTGACATACATATAAACTGAGGAGACAAAATGGAATCGGTTTATCAAATATAAATGAAAGGCATAGGCCTTACACATACGAATACAGAGGGGAAGCGTTCGTGAGTTTACTGTCCTAATTATTATCCTAGATTGTGGTAAGTTGTTGTATTCATTAAATCTCCGACGAATCCGTTTTCGCATGCTGTTTTACTCAGGTCGCATTGTTCTGCCTCAAAGAGAATCTGCTGAATTCGCATTTTTGTATGTGACTTTGTAATAGGTTTCAATTTCCGCAATGATGCAGCCGTATGTTCACCAAATAGACCCTCATCGTCTTTCGTGTTTAATCCTTCCAAAGAGTCCATCATTGCATCATCCAGCGCCTTTTGTCGAACCCTCGATGTTGCAGGTGAAGGCAAAGGTGGAGGTGGTATCATAGCAGACGGATTATTCGACAAATATTCATCCTTAGTAGATTCAATGCCTTCACTGTCAGCTTCATCACGAGTGTCGTTGCTGAAAACAAAAACTCCTCATAAATTGAATAATCTTCATGTTCCGTATATGAGCTTATGAAAACGACCCATTTTAGAATCTACATGTATAGGTCTATTTCGTCGAGTGCATCTTATGATATTGTCTCACGGTTTATATTGCAGCATTTTCTAAATTAGGTCGAAATGCGTCTTTCTCATTCCTCTAGCATAGGGTTGGACAGAACTTGTATTGGGTGTACCGATACAAGTCCAAGTTTAAATAGATGAATCGTCGTAGCCTATAGGGTAAAGTGGGGGTGATATGGACACTTTTTGAGGTATATTTTTCCCTCATGCAATTTGTCTTGTAAGCGCTCATAGACTATCATGCTTGTCATCGATCTTTGTAGCTCAATAAAAAATTTATTATTTATTGTTATTATTATTATTCAATGATTGGATCAAATTTAGGGTCCGTGACCTATGGTGTTTTGAATCGTGTTTAGGTGCAACTTTTGTTGCATTTGTGCTCGGAAACAGTTATAAATGAATTACTACTGACGCAAATTACCAGATAGGTACTTTAAATTGGTTTTTATTTCGTTCTGTTCCGAATTATGTGCATATATTGATAGGGTGTCATCACTTTATCACCCCAGCTGTTATTTTTTTGCTAAAAATTTATACTGTTTTCTAGACGATTGGAAATCTATCTCATTGATTTAAGTTCAAGTAAAAATGATATACGACCGTATTTAGTCTAGCAGATACCAAAAGCTGTCATCACGAAGAAAAATTAGCGCTCTAACTGCAATAGTTTCGTCAGGCGATGCCGCAAAAGAAAAAGTGTCCATATCGCCCTACTTTACCCTATGAACTTATATGCTTTCATTTTTGATGGCATTGATTAGAGATTGATTAGGCCTACTATGAACCCAAGTTTGGGATAATACGTCATAGGGTACTACCTGACACGATTCTGTGTCCAATTTTTACTTGCGAACACAGCGTATGTAGCACAATAAATACTGCGGCTTTTATGTTTTGAAGTGATAATTGTACATGTACTATTGTTGCTAGCAACTCGTAATTTCACATAGAGGCACTGTCAGCATCTATTTCCATTAGCTATTACTAATAGCTAATATATGTTTTCAGTTTATTGAAATGTTTAGTGATAAAATTATGAAATTTCAATTACTTAGAAGTATGAAGTTAATGGTATAGCACCATACAGAAACTTATGTAAAATATAGGATTATGATATCAATATTACCTGATGTTGTCGTTGCCATTGTTTGATTCATTACTTGTTTCTGCTTCCTTGGATTCTTTGTTTGATAGGTTTGATTCTGCCTTTCTCCGTTCCAATACTTTGTCAAGAAAGGTCATTTTTTCGAAATATTTCCACTTGGCTTTTGTTCCACCTTTATCACCACTTTCTTTCTTTAAGTTTCTCTTTGCTCTAACGTATCCGTCACGCAGTGATCTCCAACGAGTCTTTACACCTTCAACTTCCACTCCAAGATGTTGGGCTATGGTATTCCAAGAATTATTGGATTTGATATTATCTTTGTAATCTGTGCAGTGTAAGTTCCACAGATGCTTGCAATTATGTACAAGTTCGATTAACTTTTCTTCATCCATTCACGCGAACGTATGATGACTGCTGCACAGACTGCCGTTTAGAAAGATTCCGATAAATTTTCCTCTACAGCATGACGTATAGCTAGATTTGGCGTATGCGTCACTCGATCAATATTATTGCCGAACACGTGTTCATACTCTGACGATGATGTTGTTCCGGCAAATGACTTATCTTGCTGTACAGCAAACTCGTACAACATTTGCAGCATTTGCTGTGCAACACATATTTTGCTGTACAGCATAAATATAAACGAGGCTTTATCCTCACTTTCACTTGAGAATCGCACACGTTATCTAGTCTTACTGAGATTAGTCGAGTGTGCTAATGGGTCTACAATATTTTTGCTTTTGCAGCTTTTTTTCTTTATTAGTTCACCTTTTGAGGGCTGTCGTTAGGGTTTCGAGACTTTCCTTTCTTGCGTCCTTTAGTAGGAGCTTGTACTTTGAAGTCAGGGAACGGACTGACGATTCTGAATGGCAACTAGTCTTTCATAGGCGGAAACTGGTGCCCCATACAGAATGGCAACTGGTGCCCCACTCTGAATGGCAACTTGTGTCCCACGACCACTTTTAAAATTTATTTGATTATTACGGCAAATACAATAACATTTATAGACAAGGCTCAATAAGTTATTGTGCAGACTAAAATAATGCAACGGTGCAAACATATGATGAATGCTAGAAATTTTCTTTTTTCACAAGAAATAATCGCAGAAAAATGGAATTAGGTTAACGGCAGTAAAAATAATAATTGTGGTATCAATGGTTATTGAGGATGTGTAGGATACTACGTGAACAGCGATGTAATGCATGAGACACTTTGCTCAACCCTTTCATAAGTATCAGCAATCATTGGCGTTGACCTAGTATTCAAGCCGGACCAATGACAATTCGTGCTCCATGGCAACTTGTGCCCCACCCTCCCCTATGTCAAGAAGCTTCTCGTTTAGTGTAATACATGAGTTTATTAAATTGGTTGAGGCTAACCTCCGGTAGATCATAAAGAAAAATAATAATACTATAGCCCTAACTAAAAACTGAAAGAAAAAAATATATAACTTACTACTGCGTTTTAAACAAAATTATAAATCTAACAACTTACTTATGACATTAGCGTCTAAAATGAAGTGATCGCGCCATTTAGGAAACATGGGGCCATCGTCTGGTGTCATCTGGATGACATTTTGAAAGTAGCGAAATCACGCTTTATCTATCGACTCCGAGCACAACTATTAGCCCGTTTGCAAGCCTTAAATTTTCAAGTCAACCGCAAAAAGTCGCAGCTCCGACCTACCACGATTATTGACTATTTGGGACATACATATAACCTGCGTACGATGTCACGAACCCTGGCTCTGAAACATTTACGAACTCTTCCCACGTTTCTACAAGCCTTACATGACGATCCAAAAAATTTGAGGGTCAAAGGATACTTGGCCTTTCTTTTGACAGCTACAACCCCCTTTTATGCCTTCCTACGCTGGAAATGGAAACAACTGTTAACATGGCTACCATTATTATACGCAATCTGGACTACACCGCAACCTCTCCCGAACACAACTTCGCGAATATGGTTTACGGATGCTACTCCGGATACTTTAGCCATCGTTCAAGATCATTCAGCCTGGTTCGCAAAGCTCCCTACCAGAATTAATCAATTTCACGCGGAATGTGTGGCCTTCTTGCAGGCCTGTCGGATGGCTAGTATCGGGGACGTGATTGCCACCGATGTTACAGCGTTGCTGTCCTTTGCCAAAAGATCTCCCTTTCTTCTCTTGGATAAAATGATTCTTTATGGCAAGAGTTTACGTATTGTCCATGTGCCATTTAAACCCAGCGGACTCTATATCTCGTTATCAGTGGTTTCATTCACACTACCTATACTTACCTTCTCGCATCGATCGTTTGTACGATCCAACTCTCCGTTTATCCTAGGATGCCATGCGTAACCGTGTTTTCTTGTTAGTATCGATTAGTTTTGTATGCTTCTTCGTTGCGACAGGGGCTTGGGGCTAGGCCCCAAGCGTCTGACGAACCTTCTTTAGTGTTTCGTTTGAAAAAGTGGTTGTAAGTCCGTGCCGTTCGCGCTATTGCTTAAAAATCTGTGAAAGCAAGCGCATGTATTGGGATTAAACAGAATAAAAAAGGGGGGATAATTTTTGAGGGTGTTACCCCAACCGGTAATCTATAACGTTTCATGTGGATCATGGAGTTGATTTGTGCTAATAGCCTTGCGGGTATAAAAGAAAAATACTCTGTTGAGTAAATTTTCGATTTAAACTTCGTCAGACTCTCACATTTGATGAAGGCATGAATAACAAGAGCTTTTATAAGAAAGATGAAAAGAAAGATTGTCACTTCATAATTAGGAAGATTCTCTGATGCCATCAATCCGGCAGGGTGTCAAGTTACATCACCGTTGGATATTTTCCCCCGCCTCCTGTGATGAGCGGTCAGCAAACGCGGTGAGGGGCGATGATTGTTCCTGTCTATTGTTGACAAAAATCTTAGCGTGACGTTTCCCATGCAGCCATTCATCAGGTTGTTTTCTTTGGCGATATGAAATGCCTCTAATGCTAGGCGCGTACGATTGCACTTTTCTTTCCCTAGGATCATCCATTTGATTGTGTGGCCGTTGTTTGTGCCATGCTGCTGAAGATGCTGGTGGCCATGCGATGAGGGGGAATTCAAATGTTCTAATATTCGAGAACGGGCAGTTCTCTCACCCTGTCCGATGTACACTGCTTTACAAGTTGGGTGGGAACACGTGATTTTGTACACAATATACTTAGTAAAGCACACTCCTTTTGAAATAGATGTCTCGCAGGCTAAGCATTGTTTGGGGCAATTTTGCACTTCCTTCTTTGGTCTCAAACTTCTTGACAGGGGAGGCTCGGTAGTGTAGATAATGCGGATGTCGTCGTGTAAATCAGTCTCTCTGAGTATTTTGCTCATTTGTCTTCTCTGCCTCTCGTTAAAGTAGGGAATTTTTAGGTAGGTAGTTGGTGGGCTTCTCTTTGTTTCGCTTGCGTTTCTATTTTTGACTGATAGGATGTTGTTATCAATGAAGTTCTCAGGATAGCCGTTTCTCCTGAACGCGTCTTTCATCTCTGATAGTGCTTCATCGGCATTCATGGGACTGGTATTTCTGAGGGTGCGATGAGTCTCTGCTGTGACGAGGTTACACTTTCTGCTTGCGGGTACGGTAGCTCCAGACGGTACATATACTCCATTTCAAAAGGAGTGTGCTTTACTAAGCATATTGTGTACAAAGTCATGTGTTCCCACCCAACTTGTATAGCAGTGTACATCGGACAGAGTGAGAGAACTGCCCGTTCTCGAATATTAGAACATTTGAATTCCCCCTCATCGCATGTCCACCAGCATCTTCAGCAGCATGGCACAAACAACAGCCACACAATCAAATGGATGATCCTAGGGAAAGAAAAGTGCAATCGTACGCGCCTAGCATTAGAGGCATTTCATATCGCCAAAGAAAACAACCTGATGAATGGCTGCATGGGAAACGTCACGCTAAGATTTTTGTCAACAGACCGACCCACCTGTGACAATAGACAGGAACAATCATCGCCCCTCACCGCGTTTGCTGACCGCTCATCACAGGAGGCGGGGGAAAATATCCAACGGTGATGTAACTTGACACCCTGCCGGATTGATGGTATCAGAGAATCTTCCTAATTGTGAAGTGACAATCTTTCTTTTCATCTTTCTTATAAAAGCTCTTGTTATTCATGCCTTCATCAAACGTGAGAGTCTGACGAAGATTAAATCGAAAATTTACTCAACAGAGTATTTTTCTTTTATACCCGCAAGGCTATTAGCACAAATCAACTCCATTATTCAAACTCGGGTATGGCCAACGTATTTAGAAATTTTATGTGGATCGTTTATAATTTTCGATTGAGAATTTGTGTCACTCTGCATTTAATCTTGGAAATATCATGCTGTATATTCGATGACTTCTTCTTTGCAGATTGAGTATCGATGATCCTGTTGTGGTGAACACTTTGCTCTACCTTGGACGTCTTATGCACGATTCACTCGATATCCTCAATTCTTCAGAAGGCGACAAGCGCTCCGTCAGTTCTCTTCTCAAAGGATTCATTGCGCGTGTTGACTTTGCATCAAAGATGAGCGCTGGAGAGGCTGTTGAGCGACAATTGGCATTTTACGTCGACTGCCGTGCTGCATTTTTCAACTTGGAAGCCGTCCAAGCCCATCTCGTACTGTGTGTGAATACACTGGCGATGAGCTGTCTTCAGAGAGTAAAAGGAAATCACACAGCGAAAAGTGGTGCATTTGTTCGAGCTTGCATTGCTTTTAGTTTTATCACCATTCCCTCTTTGACAGATGTTGCTACTCGAATAAGATTGTATTTAAATACGTCACCGGTCGCACTATCAAATTCGTGTTTCGGACAATCAGATGCATGTTTCAAATCAGCAATAGGCTTATTGAGAGAATTGCCGAAGACTACTGTGTCTTCAACTGGTGCTCCAAATAGTCAAGGAGGAATAGCTTTTGACTCTTTGCTGGTGGAACTGACCGGTTTGATAGCATCTTCTCTACTTATGGCGCCTGACAACCCGGCCCAAGGTTGTCTCTATCTACTGAAAGGACTGTTGAACGCAGTACAAGAGGCTGCAGGAATGAATGTGGCTTTGAGGACACAAGCATTCTTAAATATTTTACCTCTCCTTGCAGCGTTCAGACAGCCTGATTATCTCTATCGAGCTGGAGGAAAGGTTGATGCCAACGATCGGATGTATGGCAGTGATCCACTTTTCCTAGCTGAACTCGATAAGATCGGAGAGACAGTGATGTTTGAGGTGCACGCAGGATTGCCTGGATGTCCTCTGGTGGCCAATTATCGTCTTATTCTTCTACTCGTATCGTCAGCTCGACTTGGCAATCAGAAAACACGTGAAAGTATTTCGGAACTGTGGAGAGCTGCAGAACAGCGAGGAGGAAGAGAAGGCACAGGTGGGGAAGTCGGAAGGTTGAGGAGAGCAATTACAGGCAGGTTGAAGTTGGAGACATCTCGCGGACAAGATGAAGAAGCAGTGGGAGCAGCTGAACTGCTGAACCTCATGTCTAAAAAGTAACATGCATAATATTCGTGCTAAACGATTGATTTTAGCCCTGATTCCAATTGTGATTGGTGTAAATTACCGCAGCTCAAGAAATAAATCTTCACTGATCATTACAGTGTTTTGATTTTTAACATCCAAATTTTTCAAGGCTCTCAGGGAAGTTTTCCACTTTTTGGAAATTTTCTGTTGAAATGATTGTAGATATCCTAAACGGAATTTTTAATTTTCCTGTGTGATTGCGAATGCATTTTTGGGCTAACTAGGACGGAATCGAAACAGGCCCCACGGGAAAAGGGTGTAAGAATTTTTGTCAATTATTGTCCAACAGAAGGCGCTCTCTTCCGGTTTTAGAATACGGTAGCTACATGAATTCAAGCTGTTCATTCAGTCCATGATCAGTCTAGATCAAGCAGTTGAATTTCAGGCCTACCATATTTAGGGTGGCTTATTCAGGCTGAGTAAACTTCAAAATTCAGTCACGCTACCCCATTCATTGGGTTGTTCATTATAACTACAATTTTACCGTCAGAAAATTAAATCGACATAATTATGGAGCAAGTATCAGGGATGCTGAGTCGCGAGTCCCGGAATCCTATCATTTTTTGCTGGAGTCGGAATCTTATCAAAGGATAGGACTCCGGCCTATAGCTAGACCCGAAATATAATCCTCGTGCAGCTGTCTTGATGTCAACTTTCTCCGTCAAACAAAAGTACACAGACAGCAGTGATACATGCAAAGCTGGCAATAGTTGAGGGAATGAACTGTGATAGTGAAAAAAGGATTGTATCTTTGGATTGTCCTTTCACTCTGTGATTTAGTAGAGAAGACACATAGCCTCGATCAGACAATTACGCACCAAAGGTCAGAGACAAAAATGATGTTTGAGAACATTACCTCTTGCCCTCACGTTAATCATGTGTGATGTCTCCTCCAAAGCGCATATTACAATCGAAAGTGTTCTCATATTTTTTGGAGAAGATGGGGATTTTCCTGCCTGGTAGAGACTGGAGAAAATTCCGTGTGCAGCACACGTCAACAATATGGGAGCCGAGCCGAGTCGCATACATGCAACTTCAAGCTGCATTTGATGAACTTTCATCGAAAATGATTGACAATTGATGCAACAATTATCTCTAAAATAGGTTCAGGTAAGCCTATAATGATCTACAATATGTAGGTTGCCATCAGCTTATTTAAAAAACTAGGCTTTATATACTTGCAACTCGGAGTCGGAGTCCTATCAACCCCCGGAGTCGGAGTCCTATCAAAATGATAGGACTCCGCATCCCTGGTAAGTATATTAGGTAGAGTAGCAACTCAGTAATAATCAAATTCATTTTCTGTATACCATAGAGTAATGGTATCCTCTATGGATATAATATTCTACGGGCAGACAATTCAGCCGACTTTATGAACGAATACTCTATGTCATACGTGAACGACCATTTTACGGTATAACAACGAAACTGACTAAATATTCTACAGGTTTCGGTGTACCGCCGTTCATGAAGTCTGCTGATTTTTTTGCCGGCAGAATATTAAATCGACCCAGTTTTCTGCATGTATAATTTGAGTTAATGAACAGCCCCAATAACCCTTTAGCTAGCAACTGATCGAGGCAAAATTCACTGCATTGTTAGAAAATACCATAGACATCGAACATCAACAACTCAATGCTTGGTGTTCGATGTTTGTGGAAAATACCATGGCGTTCAAATGAAGCACTTACGAATATCATGTTAGACCATTTTCTAACATGACAACAGTCATCACAATATCAACATAGCAACATAGAGAAAACATGTTTTGAGGATGAGACTGTGACATGGATTGTGATGAGATTTGATGAGATTGTGAAGCAAACCTTTGTATCGTTAGAATTGTCATCTATCACCATAGAATTCCTAGTAAGTAGAAGCCATCCACAACCTGAATGAAAATGAATGAGACTGCCCACTTTTATGGAACGTGCTAATACTTGGAGATGCCGATTACTGAATTCCTTGTTAGACTGTGACAATATGTTGTACTTTTATATGGTTTAAAAGTATCATATTTACTGGAATTAGATTTATTTGAGTTTTCGTGTTAAACCAAAATTCTGAAGAGTAATTTTCGCTGAACGGGATGTGACTCATGTTTGCGATTCTGTTGTAAAGTAGGATTTATACTGTTGCATCATTACGGTGTAGGATTTATGCCTGCTGCGGATAGTCTTATCTTCTGAATTGGTGTATAAGCAACTAATCAATAGGTTTTGTGGCATCATTCAACTGCTTGCCACTGGTAATTGAAATAAAAAATGCAATGGAAGTGTTCGATATAACCGGATAAAGGAGTAATAAACATCTGCCTATGTACCAACGGAAGCTGTCCGTTCAGCATGTCCTTGGGAGACGCTCCACAACAAATATTCATCTGTTGCACGTAAAGGCACACGTGGATAAGATGGAACACTAACAGTTTCGGGGAAATAGCGGAGCACTGCTGGTTCTACGATGCTGTGGCGAATCAGGCATTGATTTCAAAGGTCATGGATAGATCTCCGTCTGAGAAAACTTCCGTTTGTATTTGCATTCTATAGTTACCCCTGAAAAAATTGCGTTCTGTGTTGATGATGGAGCGATGCAAAGTTGGGCTGCCTCCTCCAAACAGAGTACTTTGATTCTGTATCTCCAAAACTCCATGGGGTCAAGAACCCTTTCAACAACCAATAGACAGTTCACATTTTGATTTTCACCTAAGAAGATTTCTTTTTTTTAAGTGAGCAAAAATGGCAGAAGCATAAACGACAAAAAAGATACAACATTGATTTAATTAAAGAGCAAAAATATTGCATTTGCTGTCAAGCAGTTAACTTCTTGAGGTCGGGTTGGAAAATTTAACCATTTTCTCGAGGACTTCTTGTCCTGTCATCAGCTAGGGGAACCCATGATTCGGCGCAGACTGAAAGCAAAATGCAGATTGACCGGGCACAGCTCCTCCGCGGCACTTGAGGTTGCTTTTTCATTTCAGCAACGGCAGTTGGAAGGAAGTATCAAGGACGAGCTACGGTGCGTCCTATACGTCAAACAAGCTCCATGTATGAAGTTTTTTCTTCACGAACAGATGATGGTTTTTATATCAGAAGACGAAAGTTATCGGAATCAATAGTTAATGAAATCGTGAACAGCCTTCCATTCACATATGGGATTTCGTAAGAAATAAATTATGCATTTTGTCACGTTTTTTGTTATTATTTAATGAAGACTCACGTGAGACATACATTTCTATGTTTCCGGCAGAAGAATAGAAGGACACGTTTGGAAAAAGCAGAGATTGCGCTCTATCTTCTATTTGAGCAATGAGGTTGTAATGCTCATCAATGATATTGTCATGGAAGCTTTTATTTTGGTCTTTGGATAGTTAACGGATGAGCTGATATGGAATCAATTTGCCTTCACTAAATGACTAATCACGAAAGGCTTTATATAGGCATACACATTGAGTCTTTTAACAGTTCACCAGACCTATCAATGACTGCATGGCCAAGTTCAATCGACATCGATCGTAGATCATTCAGTCGCATAGAAGATAAATGTAGTTAGATTTATAGTGGAGGCATTGAAATTGTACAGCAACTTGCTCATTGTTCTACGCTAGGAATGGGCGTAATTGCACTTGCCATTAGCTGGGGCGTCGATCCTGGCGAGTAGTTGTCTGCCTCGTCCTCCCAGCGTTCGCGTAGTCGGTCTCGTTCGTGCTCTCTCCGGGGCGAAGCAATCAGGCTTGGAGGGCGTCTCCACGTGCTCGTAGGTGCATTGGTTTTCAAAGTCTTCCGACTGTCGTCGAAGTGAATCTCCCGACCTGCGTCGAGGTGAGTCTCCCGGCTTGCGTCGAGGTGAGTCTCCCAACTGTCTTCGAGGTGAGTCTCCGGAACGGCGTCGAGGTGATGAGTCTACCGGCTTCTGTCGGGGTGAAGAAGGAACAGCTGCCTCAGAAGCATAGTGACCACCGGTGCGCTAGTTGCGCTACTTTTTTTGCCTTTACCGGGGTTTCTGCGGTATTTTCTTCGACCGCAACGAATTAGTCATTCTGGAAATCTTTTTACATTTTATTCAAAAGCAGACAAACTGGTTTTTCATTAGTCGGTATTTTCTAGTTTAATGTTCCGATTTGTGTCGAATGGAATAGGTAAGTTTCACATCTTCACAATTCTGTCTGTGAAGACAAAATGCTAATGCTTTGACTAATGCCTTCGCCATCAGGGCAAAATCTGAAGTATTTGAAATACCCCAGCGATATGTGATCCATTTTTAGGATGAATAGCTATTTGACAACATATCCAATTCAATTTTGTTGTCCTGTACATGTCAAGATACATCATCGCATAATCGTTGCAATGTATGATGCGCAAGTATCATGGTCAACTCGGAATCGTTTATCATGCAAAATTGGAAGCAAAATTGGTTATCTTGAGTGTTACACTTCAGTATTTCGATAATACATTGATCGTCGATAGACCGGCATCAGTCATCGGTCATGCATCAGACATTATACCGACCGGACCGCGGTATCCCTATTGATTCAAAAAGTAAAAATTTGAGTGAGTGCCACTATCAAAACGTGCGAGTAAGTGCCAGAACAAAGAAAGACGTAAAACTCTTCTGCCTTAAAACTGGACTTGGATGGTCCGGGACCCTTATTCTCATTTGTTTCGACGTTCTTTCTGCAAACATTTCCGAAAGTGGCGTCTGAAAATTTGCGAAGGCAACTCTGGATCTGTTCCCCCTTTTCTTCGCCACTGGACGTTGAAAATGAGCCGCAGGAGCTACAGTACCAATTACCTACAGTGCAATTACGTGGAGAAGGCAAAGTTTGAGCCAGCAAATTGCAGCAAGTCTTGGGTGTCACTACCGGGGAATGAAGAGCATAACATTTGCCAAACGAGACGTTTTGTGCATTTTCACAACGACCTATTTATCCGAAAAGGCTTTTTCCACGCTGGTAGAGATAAATACTAAGAAAAGAAGCGCTCTGAAGGATGAAGCGTTGGGCGCGATGATGAGGGGAGGGCTCGAGAGAAAACTGATACCCGATTTCGTAGCAACTGCAAAGCTGCATCAGCAGCAAGAAAGCCATTGACTGTGACATTTATGCTCGTGCTACCGATAATGCTACTAATTGCTACAAGACCATTTTGGTAATTCGTGCTCTGATTCGTGACTGATTTGCCGTAATGATTTTGAAAACTTCGGATATTTGTTTTTTGCAATATTGTAAAAAGTGTGTGCTTAAATATCAATCAAGGTTTCTCATTAGAATTCAGAATTTTGCTGGTGAGGTATTATTTCTTCTCTGCTATTGCCCGAAAAGATCGAGTTTAAGACTGATATTATTTAAGGAAATCTACTATCACATTCTGTACTACATTTTCGGGAATTACCGATTAAAAGTTCAGCCCACAGGAAAACAAGGAATGTCAGATTTAGCCATTTATTACCCGTCTATCCAAAACATTGTACAAAAAAATTGCTGAATTAATGCAGAAATGGATTTTTTGTATGAAAAAAGCAAAGAAAATAACACAAACCTACTCTGTGAGATAGAAGCAGTCTTCAAATCTTGAATTGCAGTTTTCTCAAAACAACAAAAATGACATTCCTTGTTTTTCCCTTGCACCCTTCAGTCGTTTTCGTAGGTTTTGAAGAGTGCGAATGGAATTTGACAAGTCAAGGTGTAGTGCGAACGACTCTCAAAAAGGTTGCGGAGCACTGCTCTGAAAGGATAATAAACAAAGTCTCTACCTGCCAGTCTATACTGGTACAATCCGGTCAGCGGTTCGATTTGGAATATTTCGGACCAGCTGCATCTCTGCACTGTACACGCGTCGCTAATAGCGCTCTCAGGGGCCATTTCATGCCAATTGATAAATTCATCTTCCATCGAACGCAAGACTCTGTGCTAAAAGGGCATATCACAATGTATTGTAGGCCTAGCGCAATACAATTGAATAATGTACCTAAAGAGGAAATAAAAATGCATCCTGTATTATACAGGAACATGAACAATGCGTGAAGCAGGCCTGTCGTGCGTTTCTCACATGTAAATTGAAATTTCATCGTTTCCACATACTGGAAAAGGTTCGACATGTTAGTTATGCCGGTCGTCGAAATGTCTTTCCAAATATGATTCGGTGGTCAAAGAGAAATGTCAACAATTATCGAATCAGCCTAAGTTACTTGATGTATCAACTACTTTTGAAAAACACTATTTGAGAGATACAATCACCCACAAATTGATGTAGGACCGTACGATGTATCATTTGCGTTATTTGATCAATTTGAGCTAAATTGCTACATGCAATCCCCTTCAACATATTTGAAGCAGTATCATGAAAAAGTGGTCGACGACAAACTGCCAAATGCGAGCAGATTGTAATTAATGCTAGTTGTCTTAAGACTCTGTAGACTGTTCTAGAAGTAATAAGTGTAATTAATCAGAAATTGCATTAACATTTCTTAATCAACTTACAATAATGAGAGTGAGGTGAATGACTTACTTTTTAAATCTGTTCTTATGCAGCAATTTAATACGTATTATTAAATGAAAGAAAATGTTTGTTTGATTTATACATTAATTTAGCTGAATCTTCTGAAAAAAGCACAATTACATCGTATTATCTGTCTGCTATGAGCACATAATCATAAAAAATTTCATCAGAGTCATTTCATGAGGAAGAAATTAAAATTTGTCTCATGTCCCAAGCGCAACTGATGTATTTTCTTAAAAATATCTCATGCTGATGGTGATCCAGAAAAGAACTAGTATAACCGAATACAGGTGCTCTTAAGTATGTACGCATGTGAAACAAATTTTCAAAGATGTCGTAGCAGAGCAGAAGGCTCCGGTTTGATCGCCAGCTGCTGGGCGCGGGTAACAAAATCCTCCGCCATAAAATATATATCCTTGTAATCATTACGTTCAGACATAATTGTTTGCTTGGAACTGTTTGTGAGCAATTCCAAACAGGATTACAAAAAACTCTGCTCACCTAAAATCCGTCAGCAGGTAGTAAAAACAATACCCGCCAAAAGTACAGTTTATTAAAAATTGGTACAGCAATAGTCAGTAATAGTAGCATGCTTAAAAACGTTTACCTTACATTATCCCCTTCCTTCGTGAAGAGGTCCCGCTCCTGCGAGCGGTGACGAGTTACAGGCGGTGTCGATCTGAGGCGGGAACACGTTGGCGGATGATCCGGTCCGCGTACCGCGCAAGTGATCACCGCTCCTCCGCAGTATAATGCGGGTCACCGGTGTTCACAGCAGAGGGCTTGAAGTGTATGTGAAAATGTAATATTCAACAAAATCGGCTTAAAGTTTATCGCATCGATTGGGGATACCTCATTGCGACGTACGTCGCAGCGACGAACTATGTCCGCGGCTTGGCCACTCGGAGACCAGGTCTCGCAATCGAGACTTGGGGATCACTGTTGAATGGGGGCCGGGTGAAGTTGTAGTCTCCGACCACCAGAAATTTTTTGTGGCTGTTTCGGTTCGCATTTACATGGTGAACCGGATGCCGAAAACGGGCTGCGGGGGATATCGACCTCGCTCTCCGCTCTTGTGCTTGTTCGGCCTGGTGCTTTTCGATTCTCCTCGGAGCGGGATGAATGTCCGTACGCATTCTTGCCTGTCTCGCGAATTGCCGAGGTTGGGTGTTGAGGCGGTGTTTGGGCCTGGAGGACATTTCTCGTAGCCTCGGATGTTCTCCGGTCGATGGTATCCTATCCAAGGTTAGAGGTCGGTGTTGGATGCTCTCTCTCACGCTAGGTCGTCGAAGGATGGGGTGTGGTGATCTTGGCACTTGCGTTCCATAGGCTTCGGCCTGTGAGTCAACGGATCTTGCGAATCGGGGTTGCAGGTCGAGGATGTCTTGGCGCCATCTTTATTAGCTGAGGCTGCGCGAACCGGTCTGCCTGGGTCACTTGTCGGCTCCGAAGAAAATTCGTTATTGTCTAAAAAGCTCAGTTGGCGACAGTATTCATCCAAGTCCTCCCGGTGGTGTAAGCGACCATGAGATGCGGTGACAGGCTTTTTTCATGTAGACAGTGGTTCGCAAGGCTGAACCTCCAGGACTCCAGTAGGTCTTGAGGAATCCTGCCTTCCCCGAAGTTAGTGACTTCGGTCACACTCCTCGTCTGACCGGAATGAGTGATGTATCAAGCACTACCTGACATGTCTCAACTCCGAGACAGAGGCTCGCATGAGCGAGACCTTTTTCATGGGGGAGGGGGTAGTGTAGCACGGTCGATTTTAAGTGTGCTAATATTTTTGTAGTCATATTGGCGCGAAAGTGTTTCATAATGTTTCGATCTGGTGGTAAGTGAACGGAATTCTTTTTGTAAGGCTGATTAAGTGGTAGACATGTGCTTATGGCTGTGGCTTGGGACGTGAAGCTTGATCCTTGTTGCATGTAGTTTGTGATAACTTAGATTCCTCTGTGACTATGCACATGGTATTCTATTTCTATATGATTTACAATTGCATTGCATAAGTACGAGGGCATGTCAAAGTCAGCTGTATCATTCTCGTTCTCGCTCGAGCTTCTAGGCATCTGAAAACTGGTTATTTCAATAAGTCAGTGAATTCTAGTGACAATGCATGTATTCTCGTTCAATTAGGCCTAGTCATTTAGAAATAGAATATAAAAGTCTGACGAATATTTGTTTACATTATTATTTAGATTTGTATTTATTATGTGTTTATTATATATACATGCATCTTTATTGAACTACTAAACCTGCAAGTGCATAAACAATTGGCTTAATATACCCAGTATTTTAAAGTCATTCTTTTGAATTTCAGTACCAATTATTGTGTTTGCTATATCCGCCCAAATAAATTCAAAAAATGCATCGAAGGAGTTTCAAAAATGTCATAAACACTCTTCATATGAAAATTTCGAGGATTCATAATAATTGCTTGATCATTTTGCTACTTGCTAATCATAGTCGACTTTACTAACTTCTAGAGGATTTCTTATAATCTTAGACGAGGGCTTGCAGCTGGGAGACCCTCTTTCCCGAGCACTACTTTGTCTTGGTCTTGATGAAGCTTTAAAAAGCCTTACTTGCCCTCTTAAGGTCACTAGTCTGTACTCGTTGATCTAAAATATTCTATTCCAGCATGTATGAACTTTGTTTTGGAGCAAATACCTCCAAGTGTGAATTGACTAGTGTTGTTTGTTTTGACTCGCTGCTTCTCCAGGAGAACATCTTCCTCCCAACTTGAAGCTTGTTGCTATGGACAAGGTCACTTTATTACGATCAGCCTTAGGTGAGTAGTCGCTCGAGACGTGGATTATTAGATTCCATCGCACCTTCGAAGTCCTGTGTTCCAACTTGAAGGTGCCGTCATTCTTTTATATCCCCAAACTTTTACATGTATTGCGAACTTTCCATGCATTTGCTCGAATTGATGCTTTCCAAAGAGTTGATAATTCTATGATACATGAGCTGTCTTCCATCTTAAATGTAAATTGAAACGATGACCGAAGGCAACAAATTATTCTCCCTATGAAATTCACTGGTTTGGGCATCTCATCCTCAAGTTTTATAGCTGCCCAAGCCTTTCTATCGTCTGTCTATGTTGCGGATTCCACTTGTTAACGCATTTATAGTGAATGGGAAATCCAGGAAGTAAAGATGCACGAGCCAGCATTAAATCACTTGCTCTCACAGAGTCTTGCTCAGACTTCCTTTCCACTTCAATTACTGCATATACAGAAGTCGTGGACATTTCCTCCTTTCAACATTTCACATTTTCACATTTCACTCCCCACCGATAACTAGCTTGACCGTACTCGAATGATTTCCTGTGCAGCAAAATGATCAGATGACTAGATCAATTTTTTACCGTCCTCATCGCTCGGTCTTCATCTAGCAGGCAGTCAACTTCGCATTGCTTCCGCCATTCGCATCGGAGCCGCCGTTCCTATTGCGTACATGTGCATTCGTTCCGGCTCAAAAGTGGACTGCAATGCGCATGGATTCGTCTGCCCTAGAACTACGGGTCATCACCTTCGCCATTCCTTGATGAACGACGTGGCAGGCAGGGCAATGCATTCCATCTAATTGCCAACTGTGTTGAAGCCTGCTGGACTGCTGATAGATCCGAACATCAAACACGACGGCATCAGCCTATCACCTTAAGAAACCGATTGCATGGGAAGTCACTTGTGCGCATCCGTCTGCGAAACCATGGGCCTCGACGACCTCCAGTGGATTATCTGTGGCGAACTCGGTTGAACGAAGAAATGTGACTAAATACAAGTGCCTCAACGTCGACTTCTTCCGCAACCTGTTTCCGTCAAGACTTATGGTGACTATGGGTAACCTACTTCTCCGTTCTGAAAGAGCTGGGTTCTCGAATCGCCACCAAGACTGGTGAAACGAACGCATGGCTGTATTTATGGCAGCGTTTAGCAGTCGCCATCCAGATAGGCAACTGTGCCTGTATCTAGGAAGCTTTTCCAGGTCCTGGAGTTGCTCTCCATCCTGATAAGCGACTTTCAATTTTTTTGCATGTAGCTTTGTTATGCAATTACTTGTGTTGATTGTCATAATATATACCTTACACTATAAATTCAAAATGATAATTGATTCATAAATAGAATTCACAAGATTAATAGATATTCATGCATTTCATTATATATTATCTGACATAAAATTATTTTTTCAGATGATCTGTTCTCTGCGGCTACAACCATTTAGACGTAAGTCATGAGAGCAAAAAATATTTTTTCAGTTTATGTATCAATGTAACAAATTGCAGAATTCAGTAGAGCTTTTGCTGCTGTGCCACGACACCAACAACAAAGGAGAGAGCCGAATGGACCAAGCGTGATAACAGAAATTCCTGGGCCTAAGACATTAGAAGTAATTGGCAAACTTCGTGGAAATTATCAGGTAATTCTCAAAGATTCATCGCACTATCATACTTGAAATTGCAAAATTTGTAAACAAATGTGTGTGATGAATTGATAGCATGTAATAAGTTCAAATTCAGAGAAAATTTCAGTCTACTCCATGTTATTAATAAACTATGGGAAGCATATTTTGAACAGCATTTGTCATTCTCATCTCAGTCTGTATATAGCATCAGCAGACGGATAACGAGACCTTGCATTTCTGGCAAATTCTAATTAATTGCAATTTGCGTTGATATTTGAATCAAATGATGTTGAATTCAGCAATGATTATGAAAACATTTCTTTCCAAAGCCGAAGAGGTAGTCAATTCTTCTACCCGAGGACTATACGTAGTACATGTCAACAATCGAATACAGCAAGCAACTTAAAGACTTCACTGCTTTTTTTCTGATCTTCTTTTGAACTAAGAGTACCGTAGTGGGTGAAAAAGAAGTACGTTCAGCATGTTCAGTGATCATACAAGCTTATCCAGGAAATACACGACTCCGTATGCGCATATCTCTCCTGCTAACCGATCATAGATATTTGAACTACCTAATGTCGAATCTGGCATGTATCAATTCACTAATAGTACGTAAGTTGTTTGCAAATCATGATATTGTACTAAATATGTCGACAGATACCCGGCAATCTGATCCCACAGAAAATTGACATACGTATTTGTGCTATCAGAAATGTCATTTATTCATGGGTCTTCTCATGCTCAAGATGACCAGTTCTCAAAAAATGGAGAAAAAACGTCTCAATCAGCAGCATTGGCATATTTCACTTTTATTTATGTATCCCTGGCTCAGAGCAAATAGACAAATGGAGCTAAAACTGTGATTCTAACGGTGGACCTAATATGAACTTTAAAAGCATTTACTAGTATGTTAGCAGGGACCAGCTCAATTAATTTATGATTTGTTAGGGCAAGAGTTCTAGATTCCTTTGTTTCCGATTTAGGTCACATTTTGTTCTGAGGCAATGATAGGTAATTGCATATTTTTGCAATTTTACAGCATGTAGCACTATCGGATCAATTAATGAGAGAAAGCTTTTTTTAGTGCTTTGAAAATATTGATGTTGACCACTTTATTAACAGTAATTAGCGCCAATATACTCGTGCTTATAATATCCCCGATGCATTTCGCCGTGGATAGTAACTCATGGATAGCTCCAGAACAAAATCAAGCAGCAAATGTGAACTTAGTTGACAATTGAGAGTATAACCATTGAGATATATGGAAAGGCACACTCTACTACATACAGTTGTACTACATAGAATATTGCGGAGTGCCATTTCACCTGAGCATTGAATAGAAGGATGTCATCCGACTTGAACAAATTGTGCACTAAATTGCTTGGCAGTCAGAGACATCGTGTTTCGTCCGACTCATCAGTGCGGTTCGGAATGGCCCAAACTAGCTTATGACGACCACAACGGTTTGACACGCTGTAGAGCTGCAGAGCAGCTGCTCTGCGTTTATTCATCCTGACTTTGCCGTACGACTCAATCATAAAACACTATGCAGCACCAGTTCACGTGGGCAAAGAAATGAAAGCAGTCTATGCATGTTTCTCTATTTAATCTCTGTGTAACCATGAGATATCAAACCGATTTTTTTGTAGGCTGCGTATCAGCGTGGCATTGATTGCGCCAACTGAGGTATAGTAAGGAAACATTCTTTATATAATTATAGGTTGCATCATGGGTTGCACATCGAGCGATTGCACGAGCGCATAGCGCGAGTTAAGCCGGAACCTCTATTTTTTAGATTCAATGAACTTGATAGACGATTCGGTATCTGGTTTGATGTCCTCTTTTGAACAACCGACCCTTATAATTGTTGCACTAAATATGAAGGATTACAACATCGGTTTAGGCAGCACAGTCACACAGTCTATACCATTTCCAATCCAATTTCGCATAAGTGAAATTGAATTTCTCATTCGTGAAACTCTATTTCTCATTCGTGAAATTCAAATTCTCATTCGTGAGACTCTATTTCTCATTCGTGAAATCCTATTTCTCATTCGTGAAATTTCATACATTATTTTTAAGACAATGTTTTCTCTATTTTAATGCATCTGAATCCTTTGCTAGTCACCAAAGTTAGCACTGCCTGCTTTAAAATCAAATAGACTTCAGCGCACTTTTGTCATTACTTTAAAGATGTCATTGCGGCTTGTTGTGGCGCTAACATCTAAAAATATACTTAGAAAAGAGCACCAATAATCAATTAAGTACAATTCATGGACTATAAATTATTTGATTACTTAGTCATCTTATTTAGTTACCACATTGAAATACAAGCGCTGGATATTAACAAATATATGTACAGGGTGCCCGCGACCTGGAAAAACCTGGAAAAACCTGGAAAAACCTGATATTGCTCCATAAACATGGAAAAACCTGCTGGGATATCAAAAACCTGGAAAAACCTGGAAATTTTGAAAATGTTTTCAATTTTCTTATCGCTGAACTGCACTTCTTCAAATCTGTCGCATTGCAGATAGAACCATTTCTGACACAATTTCAGTCTCCTAAACCAATGTTTCCATTTTTGTATGAGCATCTCGATCGACTCATTAAAGACCTCATGAAACGCTTCGTAAAACCTGAAGTTATGAATTCTTTGACAAGCTTCCGAAAACTTTCAGCTGTTGATATTTCATTGAAAAGTGATGCTTTATTGTTTCAACCTGACGTTGGGTTTGGTGCTAACAAAGCACTTAAAAACTTGCAGCAACGCCAGAAGAATCAGTTTTATAGTGATTGCAAGATGTTTCTGTCTGCCCTTGTCAGAAAGTTTCTTGAACGATGTCCATTACATTTTCCAATCGTACGTGCAGCAAGTGCATTGTCTCCATCTTGTATACAAACCAGTAAAGCTGCATGTCTTGCACGAATGCAGATATTGTTAGAGAATTTAGTAGAAGCCAACCGCGTTTCTGAAGAAATTGCAGATAAAGCAAAGCAGCAATATTCCAATCTTCTTGAGGATATTGTTTTCGGTGAGAAAGTGAATGCCTATGAAGCTAATTCCAAAAGACTCGATGATTTTTATGCTGAGGCCATTGGAGAAAATTCTGATATGAAAGATCTCTGGACGGTGACCAAAATGATTTTGATTTTGTCACACGGAAATAGCTCTGTCGAATCCAGCTTTTCAGTGAACAAAAATTTCTTAGTTGTAAATTTACACAATCAATCTCTCATAGCTCAGCGCATGGTGTTCGATCACTTGAATGCTTGCGGTGGTCCATTGAACGTTGCAATTACACCTGAATTGAAAAAGTCCGTAGGTCTGGCTAGGCAGCGGTATCGGAATGCACTTGAAATGAAAAAAACGACTTCACATGAGTCATATGAAAAAGACAAACGAAAGAGGCACGCTGAGGAATTAATGGAGGAGTTGAGATGCAAGAAAATGGCTGTTTTGGCAAATGCGAAGGCAGAAGAGAATGCAATCAACAAGAAAATGGCAGAGACTCTAAAAATAATGAAAAGCTAAAGTGACCTTTACAACAAACTGCAACTTTCATCACAATAGATGTTATCATAATCACTATCGTTTTCCTTTTATCTTCATGTACAATTTATATACATATATATCGTAGTTTTGTAGATTTTATATTTTATAATTTTTTGAATGAGGAATAAAATAATATGAGTTATCAAATGTTGCGAATACATCAAATATCATTAAATTGATGCGAAAGAAATACCTATATCTGACTTTTTCTTCTTAAGAACATGATAGAGTAGATGGTATCCAGTTCATCGAAAATCAACATGAAAAAATAACGAAATATATAATCTTGAAATACCTGGAAAAACCTGGAAAAACCTGGAATTTCATGGTCCAAAAGCCGCGGGCACCCTGTATGTAATAATTTACATATGTCATAGATGCAAGATTTTAGGGCCACTTTTTTTGTATAAATTACTAATATAGTAGTGTTCGTTCTTATCTATTAGTGTCTATTAGTTGACGCAATATTCATAACAATTTTTACAGAATAATCGTGTCATTATCAAAAGATTTACAATTCAGATAAACTATCACTCCGAATGACACGTGGATAATATTTCTCGACTTGATTGGAAAACCCCAGTAGTTTATTACCGGTCAATGTATCCTTTGCTTCCATGGCGATGCCCTCCATAGTTTGTATCCGGAATTCAGCGATCGTTGGACCATTTGTTTGTCGTATACAGTTGAAAATTTCGGGCATTGCTTCTCGTAATTTTCTCTTCACTGCCGATTTAAATACACTCCATGCCAGCTTGATGGGATTTAAGAGATACGAGTATGGAGCCAACCGAAGAACTTGAACATTTTCATCCACGCACACCACATTCTCCGCTCTAGTGTGAGCAAGGGCGTTGTCGATCACGAATGTAGGGTTTTCAATGCCTTGAACGTTGCATAAGTCGATCAGTCCACGAAACCATTCATTGAAATTTTCCAACTTGACTGAACCACGCCTAATTGTAAAATTGAGCAACTGGGAACTCGACATAGCTGCAATACAGTGCAAGTTACTTCCTCTCGAGTTGGGTGTAACTACACAAGAGCCGATCCGATCTTCGAACGGCCCTCGGTACGACCACAAAATAAATTCAAATTTGTTTCGTACAACCAAATTATTTTGATGATGTTCTTACCTACGATGACGTGAAATTGTTGCTGAATACGGTCACCACACATGTGCAAAGTTATCGTTGGTTCGTCTTCAATCCATGTCATCAAATTTTCCATAATCTCGGGTATCTCCTGTGTTGCATTTGATCCAGCTTTTGGCTTTGGCTTATCTTGTTGATTCTTAAACCATTCGCATGCGGTTCTGGTGCATTCGCATCATTTCGCATGCGGTTCTGGTGCATTCGCATCCAATACACGTCACATCAACTTTCAGTCTCCTTCATCTTCATGACATTTCATGATCTTTTCTCTAACTGTTTGACACGGTTGTATCGTCGTTGTCGAGGCATCTTCAGAATAGATGGCGGAAGAGACATTATTTCATCAGCAGAAATATTGAAATCTGATATTATGTTCAGGCATATATTGTTGGCACATCCGTACGTCACAGTGATGCGACTGGGCGGATACCGTCACTCGTGTGATTTTGATGGTCTTCCCGAAGATTTTTACAAGTTAACGTTACAACAAGCCGCAATGACATCTTTAAAGTAATGACAAAAGTGCGCTGAAGTCTATTTGATTTTAAAGCAGGCAGTGCTAACTTTGGTGACTAGGAAAGGATTCAGATGCATTAAAATAGAGAAAACATTATCTTAAAAATAATGTATGAAATTTCACGAATGAGAAATTGAATTTCGCGAATGAGAAATAGGATTTCACGAATGAGAATAGAGTCTCACGAATGAGAATTTGAATTTCACGAATGAGAAATTGGATTTCACGAATGAGAAACAGAGTTTCACGAATGAGAAATTCAATTTCACTTACGTGAAATTGGATTGGAAATGGTATAGATTCTGCAATGGTTTCGCAACCTGCGGTCTTAAAACCCTTTCCATGCCGGAAGTGGAGGAAGGGGTGATTCGACCCCACTGCCGCATTTTTTCTCTGGTTCTCTTAAAACGAATCCGCTTGATCTTCGCTTCTGTGACTTTTAGTTCAAGTGCATTTTCAATTTCTTCAACAAAAATCGCAAGGATTGGCCTACATGGAAAGTTAAATTCATGATCTACGTTGAATGGTAGACCTACTTATGTCAAAGGTCTGACTTTTGCCACGCCTTGTGTGATAGCTTTCAACAAAGCGCCAATCAGCACGATCTGATACAAATGCGACTTGACTCAACGGGGCATCTGCAGATCTGGAGACCACTTCCTACCGATGTGATCAATTCTCTCTAGCTTTCAAAAACTTTTGACGTCGGATTAGAGGTCATTGAAAATTGTAGAATAATGCCATTCAGTATATGTGTATTTGGATGACTTTTTTTGAAGGAAAGTCTTCTTAATTTCAAATTCGACTGTTTGTCGTTTTCCATGCACAAATCAATCCTATCTATCTCTTTTGTACTCCTAAGTAACCATTATGGAGCTTAGCAAATGCAGTTAAAAGCATAAGTAACCATTATGGAGTGATATTCAAAAGTGAGTGAAAAGTGCAATTCGAAATTGTCGAAATAAATCATTTTATATCGCTTAAAATATCACAAAATTTTATTTCCTTGTATGGGAAGCACCAAGCAAGAATCAACCTTTGGCTTTTTCTGTTGGAGTCGCACCGGCACCGAGTTTTGATACAGTAGTAAGCGGAATTTCTCATCGACTCCACCCGTCATAGCCGAGAACCGACATGCCTGACCGCAATCTTCAATGATTTTCACATATTTTTTGGCATGACTGTAAAATGGAAATTGATTTTCGTGATCATACACTTTCATTGCTGTTTATAAGCATTCAGTGCATGATTTTAATGTGCATTAAACTATGTTTTGTGATTTCTTGCTGTCTCTTTAATGTAATTGCAAACATAGAATAAAGGAGCTATTATTTATATTTTCAGTCCATGAATAATATCCAATTTGCTGTGAATTATGAAAAGTCGTTTGGCAACTATATTGTGGATGCAGATGGAAACTGTTTGCTTGACTTGCATCAACAAGTTGCGTCGCTACCTGTCGGTATGTAAAGTGATCTTTCCACAATGTTAGTTGGAAAAAAGATTATTGCATTCAAAATTGCTCTTATTATGAAAATACACTTATTTCAATTCAATTATTCCGGTATATTACATTATCAGGTATATCTAATTCATTGCTCATGATATTACAGTTTATATGTAACGTATTTCTTTGACAGATAGCCGCATTTCTTCTCAGAAGTTCGCGATAGTAGCCGCGACTGTTATTTGAAGCTATGAATCTAGGCAACTATAAAATGCTGTTTACATAGATGTGTGCATTTACAGTTTGAGTTCTGAATTGTTGGTCACTATGCACACTCATGTACAATTGTCATATGTCAATTGTGTGGCTGTGTAATTGTGTTTACTTTTAAAATAATTGAATAGGCTACAGCAAGGTAATGTAGTGCTAATAATACATGCAACACATCTCATTTTGTTTTCTGATAATAAAATCTTAGACAATATTATAATATATCTTAAATTGAATTGAATTTTTATCAAATAAAAAAATCTGATAAAATACCGGTAATAAGAAAATCCTCTTGGATTTTGTTAGGCGACCATATTATATATTTATGAAACCTACATTGATCGGACAAAAAGGACGCATACTTCTATAAAAAATCAACTAGTTAAGGGAAATTTAGCCAAACGTGGTAAAAAATCGTTTCGACGCCCCTGTTCTTCTCGTGTGCTTCATTACTTCGCCCATCACATCGTTCCTGAGTTAGACAGGATTTTGCCACTGACGTGAGATAGTGACTGTCTGCGCATGCGCACAAATCGTGAATTGGTCTCCACGCCTTGTTAACGCAGCAAACTATCGAATTCCATGAATATCAAGATTCAATATTTCGATAATGTTCATTGTGTGTGAGTGGTCTATTGGTGATCTACTTCAACACTTAGTTCGAGGCTAATGACCGGACAGAATTTGTAATGACTGTCATCGACGACATTATGTCTCCGAATGACCAGCAATTACTCGAAGCATTTGATCAAAAAGGATGATCTTTTGCAAGTACTAATGCAGCTCCGATCGCAGAAATGAACTGCGAACGATGTGAACAGTGGTGATTTTGATATTATCTCGAGTGTACTGGAACAATAACTCAAAGAGAGATAAGATCCTCTTTTCCGGAAAATTGCATGTCTTCCTGATTAAGTAAAAGTCTTGAAGCAAAATTACAACAAACTGGAGATAATGTAATTACGGAGTGTTGAGGCAGACGCATGTTGAAAAAATGCAAAAAGGACCTATCTGCTGTAATTTTTATCTCTCGTTTTTTACAAACTGGAGACTGAGATATCACAAATGCGATCAGAAAACACTGTTTTTAAAAATGGCATGTTTTACGAATTCAGTTTCAATTTACGACAGTGGAAGAAAAATGTCATTGTATTTGGAGTTAATGAGCTATCAACAAAATCATTGAACGCAAAGAGTATGACTGGAGAAATTGCGACAACATACTTAAGTTTCTCGATTCTTCAATATCAAGGTTGACGAAGTTCAACACTTTGGTCGGCCTGTTACTACAAGCAAGCGCCATCTCGTTGTAAAGCTCAAATCCACAGACCACAAATAATCTGTCCTACGAAACACTAATAAGCTTAAAAGGTGTTTTGAGTACAACAATTACGACTCAACAAGACACCACAGTTGCTGAAGATCGCAAGCACTCAAAAGATGGCAACAAATGCCGAGAATTGGGTTGAGTTTGCACACCATTCGCCATGTTATCTTTGTCACTAATAAGATCAAAGTCGCAGGCCATCACAAAGCGAACGGCATGATCCATCGGCCGTGCCGAGATTCTAGGATCGTGTTTGTAAGCGGCTTCATATTTTTCTTTCCCGTCTCAACTTTTCAACCATAATAACTTTGGCCTCTTGTAAATTATTCCATGTTTTATAATTATAGATTTCTGTGTTCCTACCCATTTGTCATTAACCCTAAACTTATTGCCGAGGAGCTCAGGTATGAGTCTCGTTTGGAATTGTGCTTGCCGAAGCCGATTTGCCATCTCCTATAAAACCGCTGCTGGCATACCAGGTCCTGACGTGGCTAATCTTGCAGAAGACAAAAAGCGGGAAAACATTTGAATCTTGCCTCCAACCAAATATTCCAGCCGGTAGCATTGGAGACGCGTGGTAGGACGATGCAGGCTATCAATTGTGACTTCAGATCCACCATCTTCCTCCGACAGCGATTATCTATCATCATCGAAAGAGGCAATGCTGCTTGCATTCGCTAGTCTGTTGTAGTGTACATTCGATGAGTCCATGATTGCATTCGATGTGTCCCCTCTTATTTAGTTGCTTTTTTAAATCTTCGTTTTCTCTTTGGTCACAGTCTTTAAAGACTTGCAAAGGAATTGTTTATTTCCCCACACTTTGGCTGTATTGTTTCCAAAAATATAATATATCCTACCCAAAATTGACGAGCTCAGGATCATCACTGCCATGAAACGTCCGGACATAATCTGCCTTGTCGAAACATGGTTGTAGTGCTATACTCCGAAGAACTAAATTGACATTGATCAATATTGTGAGACATGAACGAGAGGGGAGAGAGATGACGAGGGGTGGAGGTACTTCAATTTGCGATAATTGTAAATTTTCATTACAAAGTTATAGCCTTTTTATCCTCCTTCGTCTTTTGAAGTTTGTGGTGCAACTCTGCTTGCTAATAATCTGATTCTGAACAGCGCTTATGTTCCTCCAAACACTCATGTTTCGTCGTCTTTTCTCATCCCCTCATTTTTTGCAAACGCGATTGACCATCTGCTGTTAAATCATCCAAATTTTCATGTCGCTATCCTTGGCAATTTGAACACATTAAACAGTTTTTATGCGAAGAACTTTATTTCTTTAATGTTGTGACAATGCCAACAAGAGGGAATAACGTCCCTGATGTAGTTCTGCTATCTCATCTTTTAGTTGAGCAGTATGACCCAGATAGTGTAGGATATGAATCGACCCTTGGCAACTCTGTCCGTAGAATTGTGACCGCATCGCCCAAAGTTCCTGCTTCTCCTCGGCAGATGCCTACTCGTCATGTTTGCGTCTACGATCTTCGACCTTCGAATATTGAAAAGCTGCGTCATGCCTTTAAAGTCTTTTCATCAGAGAGCAATGACAAACTTCTGCATACCATTGACGTCAACATGCAATGCGATTTCTTTATGAGATCCTTACATGAGCTTGTCGAAGAAATAATTCCAACTGATGATGTTATCATGACCGAACGTGACTCTAATAGATCTAAACGTGAGGCACATCATACATGAGAAATGTAAAGCATACTGAAATAAAGATTGGTCGAATTTTGTGAGACTGAAGGAGAGGGCAAAGAAAGAAATACATTTTGCAGAGCGTATATGGGCATCGAAGACGAGGACGTCTCACGGTAGCATTTGGAAGATCACAAAAGGGGCAACTGGTGGTTCGGCTCGAGCCAAAAATCTCCTGAGTTCCTCTCTGCAGAGTGCGATGATGAGAACCTTTTGAAAGCTTTATGTCGAACATTTAAGTCAAGCACGTCTCATTAGAATTGCTTCAACTTAGAATCACCGTCTGACCCGACTGCTGATAACTGGGACGTGAATGTGCCTACATAACTAGTGGAGATCTTTCTCAAACGTATAAAGCCAGGAGTCTCTAAACTGTATAATAACGTTCCTAACATCGTTTTTCGTGAGTTGTCTGACCTTCTCTCAGCATGCATCGTAATTACGAGTATAATTCGTAATAAACACCAATAACTTGCGGCCTATCGCGGTCCTGCCAGCTGTCGAGAAGATTATGGAGCGTTGCGCATATAAATTCAGAACATATAAAAACAGAGTCTTTCAAACATTTTGGAAATGGTCAAGGGGGGTTTCGGCAAGGGTACTAAGCAACTGCTGCTTTGATGGATCTACACGAGTTTGCGACCCAATTACTTTGCTTGATGGATGCGTTATAGAAAGCATTGACTTTCCGAAAGCGTTCGATTTTGTGTCCCACGCATTGATATTACAGAAGCTTCTTGATAACAGCTTCCCATCCGCTTTTGTGTCATGACTCCAAAGTTATTTCCAAGGGAGCTCAAATGTTATTCTCATTGAAAACATATTGAGTGATCCGCATTATATCCCTTGCGGAGTTACAGAAGGATCCACTATTGGTCCATTCTTATTACTTGTATACAAATGACCTTGAACCTGTGTATCCTATGTGTGTTAGCTTCCACTTATGTAGCTAAGTATGCTGACATTCCACTCTCATTGTTCTACTTTCCAAGAACATTTATATTCATAACACGATCCGCTGTGAATTGATAAATATTGAGAAGTGGTGCTACAGGATAGGGCCCACCTTGAACACATCAAAAATGTTCATGTTTTGCGGACAATTTGATACATTACCGGCGTTGGATGACATTCAAGAAAATTACATGAAGATTCTTTGAGTCACTTTGGACGCAAACCTGTGATTCTCACGGCATATTGAATCACTCAGATCAAAGTCAGCATCAAGACTTCATGGCCTTCGCATGCTTCGACTTCACATGTCCGATTATATGATCTATGTTTCTAGCATGTGCGCTCAATAATGTTATGCACTTATCCTCCATTTTGAGGCATCAACAAGGGTCTCGAGCAACTTTTAGAGCGCGTCGCATAATTTTCTTTGGATTTACCATTTTTTTGAACTTACCATTTCTGTCTTCGTGCCCCCAATTGTCTATCAACCAAAAGATTGTCATTATCAAAGAAACGTTTTACGCAAATCCGCTGTGATTAGTCTCACATGTACTAACTGACTCCTCAGACATTACCTCGCACATAAGACCCTTTTATACACGGACGATGACCCGGTCCCGTTCATTCTCCTCGTTTTTAACACAAAAAGTAAACAACGCTCCCTTGACTTTAATATTTAAGTTAAACCTTGCATTGCATTTGAAATTGAATTTTATTGGATGTTGTATTGGAACTAGATTTGTGTTGCATGCTTTTCAATCGACAATAACAAACCACTTCTACTCATCAATATGTCTTTCTCTAGTAAAAAATACACTGGTATAGCAACATACAAATAAAATCCATCAAGAGTGCTTGAGAAAAAAGTTTCTTTGTAAAAATATGCGGTTGGATTTATTTATGCGTAATGTACTTCAGGTACCTATAGGCCCATGGCGGCGAGATTTGCTATCTATTGAAACATGGCATTAAACACCATTTGACTAAGTATAAACTAACGCATTTGATGTATATGTTGCTTATGTTCATACTGAGAAGATATTTATCAGGAAAGGAACATGGTTTGAATGTGAATTTTTGTGTCATCTTATAGCTCATTAGGGCATTAATTAGTTAATGATTTTGCAAATTCTAAGTATGATCCTTCACCCTTAGATGCTCCTTTTGAAGGCCAAAGTCTTGGTGAGCAATTTTTGAATCACAGACGCACATTATGTCCGCGGGCCGCATCAGATGTGCGAACCGGTGGAGGCGGGTCACGCGTTGCCCACAACTAATTTATATGAAATTAGCGTAAAGAGATTGCCTTACGTCATGAACTTGAAACTATAACTAGTTTCAATAATTTGATTCTTATGATCTAAGAACATTTACATAGATCGGAACCTAGTTGAGGTGCTAATCATCAACAAACCGCTGTTGTCCATTCTAGTTTCACTAGCTTAATTAAGCAAAGTGAGAAATCGAATTTCTATTTAGAGAGCCATCTTTTAAAACGCATTGATACGGTAGAAACTTACATAACTCTTGTTCCGTGTATTAATGTTCTAGTTCCTTAGTCAATTAACCGACATAACGTTCCTTTTTCAGTTCTGGATTTCTGTAGACTGCTTCCGTTTCCGCTTTCTTCCCTGACTTTTCGCACTTTTCTTAGATGTATTGTACATGTGTTGCGAACGCAACGAAGTTACTTTGGTTACTAGCTTTGTTTTGCTGTAATATGTGCATTGTACTTGAATGACCATTGGGGATTGACCTAGATTTGATTTTTAATGCACGAGTGAAAGTCGGTTTTGCAAGCGAAAAATCTAGATGTCATTGCAAACCTACTCATTCCACTATTTCCTGGAGATAAGTCGAGGATAGATTCTGAACTGTTAATCTATCGATAAATGAAAAATGTACTGGTTCTGATAAATGAAAAATCTCTCCCTCGGATCGAAGGAAAGTAGTAGTATCATTTGATACTGATCATTTAACTGATGAAATCAGTAGGATAGCATATTACAGTATAATACAGGGGTGCGCATTTTTCGGCCGCCATTTCGAAGGCCGAAAGAATCACAGTCGCACTTAATATGTGTGCAAACAACTAGGTCAATAGCCAATCCTCTTTATAATCCACCACTCAAATTAGCTTTGGATTATAAATATGGACTCAAAATAGGCTTACTTCGTAAAGAATGAGTTATCAAGTTAACACAACCGATGGTCATTTTTTACCCGAAAATATTTTAAGCATAACCCTTTCATTCACATTGTACTCTCTTAAGGACATTTTGACCCACGTCTTTTGGGTCAACATTGCGCGGCAATGCTGCCACCAAAGCGGCAAAAATTTGTAACCAAAAGAAAGATGAGATCAATGCGCTTCTAGTGGCACATTCTTTTCAAGTGCTGATAACACCTTAACCCTTTGATGCTGTTTTAGAATAAGACTTGAATAAGAATAAAGACTTGCGCCTAACGCGCGCGAACAATTCGAGCAAACTACAATTGTCTCTTTTGCTTCTTTTAGCTGATGACTCCAGTCATGAATGCACATGAATGTAACTTCCTAAAATATTCTATTCTGAGTTATCGAACTGCTTGAACGCCTTCATCGCGCCTGCGGGCGCGCATTTTTCCAAGCAGCATGGGCATAAAGGTGTTCAACAGTTACAAGGTGACTGGCTTGCTACTATAGTGAAGATTGTTTTTCGATTGCCTTGAACTCCAGAAATATCTGCGATACATATGTACAATATTCTTTTCCATTTGCTTCTCATTGTCACGGCCGCACTTTGCCTCTGCTACGGCCGCAGGTTGCGCACCCCTGGTATAATACATATTTTAATGCACAGTAGACTCTCTGTAATCAATAGTTCGCTTGTAAGCATACCTTTTTTATATTCTTCATTGACTGCCTATCTGTTGTTTAAGTGGCCTGATCTATCATAAACACCTGAATGATTGTTCAAAAGAAATTTAATGCAAATTGACGTTGGCAGGGACATCCCCGCATCCACACATTCCCTTATCGAAGGAATCAAATTTTGTCTTTAGAAATGACATGTACACCGTGCTTTTAGACAAATAGCTTGATGCCTGGATGCTTTGTTCATAGTTCGAGAAGACTTAAGTCTGTGAGTCAATAATACTGCTGTCTTTCTATGACATTATAGGGAACCAATTCAAATGCTTAGAATTACACAAAGAAATATAGTTGATTCCGACAGAAATATCATGATGCAATGCAAGCATGCGATATGAAATGACGAAAATACCAATAATATGTTATGGACATTGCAGGTGCTTTGTTTCACGTCGTATCAAAGCAGCTTTTGCGGCTGCCAGTATATCTTTATACATTTATCAATTAAAAAGAATCAAAATTGAATGGTGGAAGAAAACCAAAACAGAATGCACCATATTTTTCGTTTTAAAGCACAAGAAAAACTTTCTAACCCTATGCACAACCATGATTATCGGCGACAGATCAGCACAATGCACTTACGAAGGCTGGTAATATGTTGTTAGAGCCAATATTTATCAGTTTACATAAGTAAAATTTACATCGCATCTCACAAATTGCGCACCATGTTTGACGAACAACTATGTTTTTTCTAACTAGTCTGTACTATTCATGACTCAGATTTCGATGATCGCGCGGTGAAAGTTGTATATCAATAAATACAGATTTCTCGATATATTTTATCATCGATCAGCTTGATCATTTAGATCAACTGAGAGGTGAATACAGGTTAAACTATTACTTGACACGAGTATCGATTAACTCCATCAGAAATCTCGATTATGACCCTCGTCATTTTTGTTATCTGTCTCGGTGTAGAGTAGAAGAGTATGCATGGGGTAACGTAGGCCACATGCATGATTTTAAGTTTGAAACATCACAGTCCTAATTATGACACATGTATGGCATGAGATTGAATCAAAAACGAATTTGATATGCTCTTTTCATTATGTCTCATAGTCAATATAATTAAAGAAAGTTTTCGAGACGTCGAGACGGAGAAGGTAGACTATGAGATATACAGGGTGGCGCACGTAAACCGCCGGATTTTAAACTTTTATTACTCCTCAAATATTCATCCGATCGTCATGAAATTTCGACTCATAGTAGTTTGGAGTATACGATTTATGATGATTATGCCTGTTGTACTGAGAATTGTCAGAAAATTCTGATTCTATTGACCGAATGACATGTACTCATTTTGTTGACATCGAAAATCTAGATCAAGTTAATTAACTTAACATGAATCGTATTCTGCACAACGAATTGTGCGCAGTCTTGAAGTGAATATTGTTCAGTTACTTCCATGGTATATAAAATACCATTCGACGATTAAATCACTATCTGAAAAGAATCGAACATAGAAGAATGGATGATTATTTGATTGCAGAACGAGCAAAATGCGCGGCTTGATACGAATGGCTCAAGAGTCCGCTGGAGGTACAAAGGCTTTATCATTCAGAGTATGGCAAGAACGCGAGAGCACCGGAAGCCCGTACCATAAAGCGGTGGCACACAAACCTGTTGACCAGTGGTAGTGTGGTGACTGTCAAGCGGGACCGGTCATCTTCTGAACGAACGGAGCAGAATGTGGAACGAGTTGTGCAGGACTTCGAGGAGGACCCAAACACATCTACCTGTCGTGCATCTAATGCTCTTCAAGTGAATCGCCGCACTATGCAGCGCATCCTCCATGACTATGGATGGCATCCGTACAAGGTCCAGGTGGTGCAGCGATTACACGAAGAAGACATGGAAACCGAATGGAGTTCGCAGAACAAGAGCTACAGTGCATCCAAGCCAACCCGAGCCATTTAGTGGAACTAACCTGGTCCGATGAAGCTCACTTCCATCTGGATGGTGGTGTGAATCGCCACAATTGTCGTAATTGGGCCAACCAGAACCCTCACTGGATCAAGCAAGAGTCTATGCACTCGCCACGCACCACTGTCTGGGCGGCAATCAGCCAATCAGGTATCTACGGACCTTTCTTCTTCGACACCTCCGTCAGCAAGGATCGGTATCTCAAGATGCTACAGGAGGAATTTTGGCCAGCGGTGCAGTCGTACAGAAGAGGCACGAGCATCCATGCAGGATGGTGCACCTCCACACTGGGGACTTCCTATGCGTGAGTGATTGAACAAGAAGATGCCTAACATATGGATGGGACGTTCGTGAATCGCAGAATACGATTCATGTTAAGTTAATTAACTTGATCTAGATTTTCGATGTCAACAAAATGAGTACATGTCATTCGGTCAATAGAATCAGAATTTTCTGACAATTCTCAGTACAACAGGCATAATCATCATAAATCGTATACTCCAAACTACTATGAGTCGAAATTTCATGACGATCGGATGAATATTTGAGGAGTAATAAAAGTTTAAAATCCGGCGGTTTACGTGCGCCACCCTGTAGATAAACTTTTAGTGAAACCATGACCAATGTGTGTGTGTGTGTGTGTGTGTGTGTGTGTGAGTGAGCCATAGTTATGAGCGACCTTTGAATGAAGTCCTAATCAACTTTTAATCAATTTAGGGTTTTCTACAGACATCACGATAACTGTTTTCCACTTTCTTTTCTACATATACATTCTCCTCACTCAGTGCCCATAAATTTTATCCCTCAAATGTTAAGTAATTGAATTTTGAATGCTCATGTACATGTTCTTATTTCTATACTGTAATACATGTACATGAGTTGCATTATCTCACTTGATTTTTCTACAGATTTCTGAAAATATGATCAGTCAAGATGTGAGTTTACTGAAACATGTATTATTTGCAATTGCACATGCACATTGTGCGCGTATATACATGCTCTATACAGTAAGTGTGCTTCATATTCTATTTTGAATGAGACATTCAAATTCGGCTTCCAATTCTTTAATTTATGTTGTAATATGCAGGTTCTAACCCCGGCTAACAATTATGTAATATACACTACGTGTGCACACATATACTCATACACATCCTCCTATGTCATCATCACCAATGCAGCTTACATGCTCATGTACGAGTATGCTAGTTGCAGAAAATCAATTTTGGCATTCAATTCTCAGATCAATGATATAACCATATAGTCATGTCATGCAGCTAATATAAAATCGTTCTCTTCGCTCACTGGCTCCGCCACTGCGCGGGAAAACCGGATTTTCCACTATCAGTTAAAATAGTTCAGTAAAATATGGCTTTTCAACTGTAAAATAAAGAAATTCTAATAATTGATGGCAATAATGCCTAAGAGCAGTGAAACTTTTTCCATAGAACAACTTGTTTGGAGTAAAGCTTGGGTTTTTGTCGATTCTTAAAAGATTCGGTTTTTGTAAAGATGAAGAGAATATCTACTTGTGAAATTTCTGCCGATCACTTCTGTTTTCATGTAACTTGAATTAGGCATGGCAATTATGCAACTAATAACTGCAAGCTCACTAAAGTTTACTAAGTTTACTAACAGACATAAGTTATTTTGTAAAGTTAGACAACAGTCCTAGTAATTTAAAGGTTAGGCTTACTTAAAGCATGAATTTCTCGTCATGTTTAATTATAATTTAATTTATGATGCTCGACTATGAAATCTTCTATAAGCATTATAGATTGGGATGGAATACAAATTGCATTTTTGTCCGGCATCGAGATGGTTAGGTAATTTAACCCATGGCTCAGCTGCTTGTGTTACAAATTCATCACGTAATGAGCAATGATAGATAGTACGCTCGTGCGATTATTGTGCACAGAATCCATTTAATAAGGGCTTGTTCGGATATGACACAATTGTACTCTGTACATTGATGCGTGTACATACGTATGTACTCAAAAAAGTAGTATTTCATTGTGACGAGATTATCAATATGCAAGTTGGAAAATGTTCGTACAATATGTCGATTAATTTTAATGGCGCAATGGAGTCACTGTGTTCCATTTCCTCTCACACGCATAATTGCGGTTATATGTATACATACAGTTGCTAATTTAGAAATCATGATATTTGCTTTAAAATGTATATACTTGACGTGTGTGACTGACTATGATACATGCGTAATTAAGTCTACACAACTAACCACAGTTCATGCATAAATCATGGTGAACATTGCATACATTTACACATGGCCGACTGAAGTCTAAATTATGGCAGTAATACAGGCCTAATGGTGCGTAAAGTAGAGGGATGCGAAGAGTAATAACTATGCAAGTATACTTATATATATCCAAGAATCTAGGATGTTTCCATGAAAATACTTTTGTCAATGACTGAAAAGGATTGGCGAAGGATAATTGAGTGGCAGTCGGTGTCTGATTGTCGTAGTCTAAATGCTTTTTATATATATATATATTTCCTTTTACTTGAGAATGGTCATGGAATACAGCCGAAATAAATTGTTATTGTGCGTAATTTAGCTATGGTACAATGTGGAAAAAGAGGGCAACAATACATCTCGTAATTATTATGTTTGTATCGATGCTTGTGAAAGATATTTCAGAAATTTCAGTTAATGTGTATCTACATGTGTATTCATAGCATTGCTGCCCGTTTTTTCCTACATTGCTGCGCTGTCCATTCCAATTGCGAACAATATTATTGACATAGATTTTTCGGGCAACAATGTAGGACATTTTCAGTCGCCTACGCGCCCTCAAAAAACCAGTTTAATGTTATATTGTCGAATAAAAATAAGACCATCAAATACCGGTACTTGATTTTTCCAACCATAATGAAAGTTTCTCACTTCATTTATTATGGTGACGACCACTAATGGCACTAATCACGTAACTTAACTGACTCGAGCCGATATCAACCTCAGTGGTGACTTAAGTCCGATTGGTAGTCTTTTCTTGGCTGCTATGATAGATATCAGATATCTATGCTAGTCAAGAGAGGACAGTAGAAAACCAGGATGGCACCAGTCTGCACTCTGACAACGGATCTTAGAGCTGTTTCACACATGCGATTTTTGCGATTGTCGTTAAAATTTGGAATTGGCCTTTCACATCGGACTTCGAATTCTGCGACTGTCAATCATCGTACAAACCATTTTGATCTCTCGATTTCATGAGACATACATGTAGAAAGTGGATTTTAACTAATATTACTCTGAGGGCAGGCTTCAGTTATATTTATTCTGGTTCTCATCGAAATAGGTCGGAAATTTGGTATCAGAAAATCTAAAATTTATTACATGGTTCGTTATAATATTCAGAATCAGCATAAGATATTCATATTTCATCTATTTTGTGTCGCCGTGTGCTCTGTGTAATAGACATGTAAGCTCATTTGAAATACATAGAAATCTCAGCAACCTATTCAATCAGTTCATCGATAAAAGTGGTCGATTACGTCATCTATTCATATCACGAGTCAACAACATTTTTTCACGAAGCGACCATTTTCATCATATCATCAAGAAAATAACCACTTTCACAATCTACTCCAGGGTTCCGCAAACTTTGAACCTTTACCGGCCAAATTCAGGTAAATATTTTTCGTTCCGGCCGCATTTTAGAATTGTCATCCTCTACATACACATAATAGTAAAAAACTACTATTTTATTTGCATCATTCAATTATTGGATTCCCGAACTATAGATTTTATTATATATTGGATTTTAAACAAACTAAAAGATCTTATTAGATATAAGTATTCATTAAACAAAAGACAATTTGAACGAACGAATTATAATTGATTACAGAAAGAAAATCAATGTGATGGATGCGCTTGAATTTCAGAACAAAGTTTATTCAAATTAGGTTCGAATTTTGTTACCACAGCTTTGATTAGATCCGAAGTGTGCTCGCATGAAAGTCGATTTCTGTGTTTATTTTTTTACATAATTAAGCGACGAAAATGTTTGTTCGTATGCAAATGTGGATCCAAGCATGGAACTGACAATCGTGCTGACATTGCGTAGATTTTTGTGATGAACTTTTTTCCAGAATTGAAGAATCGACTCCAAACTGCAGTGCTTTCGCTTTAATACGTCATTTGCTTGTCATTCAATTAAATTCAATTGACATTGTGGAAAAGCTTCCGCAGATACAAATGGTGCATATGCGATCAATTCATCTGGTTGAACCACCCATGGATCAGCCAGAAGAGTAAAGAATAATTTCTGGGATCTAAATTCATTGAATCTTGTTTCTGAATCCCACTTCTGATTGAAATGAAGACAATGGGAAATCATAAATCAGACCTTCTGGTCGCAAAACCCAAATTTTTGGATCGAGTCGAACGGCCGCACATCATCGTTCAGCCGGAAAAACCTAGTTTGCGAAACACTGACCTACTGCATCTATTGCCAATATCCGCTGCGCTGACGGCTGCGAACGAAGTCAAAATATAAATTGGTGACATGGACTTACTTCAGTCATCGTCGATTGTACGCGCATGGAAGGCACTATTGTTTGACATATGCGAAGGTCAATAGCTTCAACACTTCGAACTGCAAATGTATTAGTTGTGATAGAACCTGTTATACTGAACGAAATTTAGCAATTCGTATTGCGTTTAAATCCCCATAACATACTGCACTCAGAAATGTTCTCAGATTGACTCTATGTTCTAGATCGTCAGTCGGTCAAAACTCAAAATCGCCTCAAAATCGCGCGATTTCCAGAAGAATTTCTGCGACAATTTATCCGCTTTTAAAACGCGCGACATGTGTGAAAGGCTCCATAGGCTGTTATGTTACCCCCTGTTCTGACGAATAGTCTCTAGCCTCTATTTGCATAGATTTTCAATAGTTCATGGTTTTGTGATGTAAGGTTGGCCTAGCCAGTGACATAATTTTTTGAATGTCTGTATGTCTATGTTACTGATATACATGTACATGTATATATATGCCTGATCTAATTGTTTCTAATGTATGTAGTCATGATAATCGTTATGAATTTGAATGAGATGTAACTATAACTTGACTTGCCGTGCGAATGTGCAGATGAAAAAAGATAGGTGTGCTGCATATTTCAAGAAATGACTTGCAATCTGTAAATTATTTATGTTTGTGAACTATATCTTGTGTGCAGCACAAATAACACCAAAGAATTTTCCAGCACAGATTATTGCTATTTTTATTGAACAATAACATTTTTCTTGAAATATGTGTGAAAAGACAGTGGTGATTTAGTTTTGTGAATATTGCTACAAGTCAACTATGTCTACCGAATCGATAATTGATGACGTACGGAACGAATCTTTGGATGATTATTTATCATCATGGAAAAGTGAATTACAGTCAAAAAGCAAATCGGAATTATCAACAGAAGCAAAGAAACTTGGTATTAAGTCCTCAGGAGACAAGGCAACTTTGATCGACAGAATAATAAACGTTCGCCGTAGTGAGTGGCTCGCATCAAATGAAAGGAATGATGACAATGAAAAGTCTCAAGCTACAAGTATTACCAGTGGACCTACCTCATTTGCAAGATGTACCGGTGATAATTCACGAGATTCAGTGGATATGAGTATGATACAAGTCATTTATGCAATGATGCAGCAAGAACAGCGCAATGATAAAGAACGTCGCAGACAAGATGAAGAGAGAAGAGAAGAGCGTCGCAGAGAAGAAGAAGAGCGTAAGAGACAAGAAGAAGAAGGAAGAGAAGATCAAAGACGATTTAGTGAAATCCTCCTCGAATCTCAAAATAGATTCTTGCAAGCTGTTGAAGCTCTAAATATAGCTACAAATACATCACGCTCTATTGGACCTGGTATTTCCTGTGAACTAGACAATGAAATGATTAAAACTCACTTTCAGATGATACTACAGGAACTGCAAGAATTATTGCACAAATTAAACGAACATGTATGTAGCAATCAGTCCTACTACGAAGTAGAATCCCTTTTGAAAAGATGTGAAGTTTCAATGAACAGTTTGAACAATTTTCAGGAACAAAAGGTCGTGTCATTCAGCAATGCTTGTGATAGAGAAAAGATGGTCGAAGAGTTCAGGAAAATTACTGATGACTATTATTCGGCTTCTCCACATGCAAAAGCTTACCTTGATCACTTACGAAGGATCGAAAATGAGTAAAAGAATGCTGGACCTTTGCCTCCAAATATTGAACTACCTCTGTTCTATGGAAACATTCTATCCTTTTTTTTCTATTTTTGGGATTATTTATTTCATTCTATCTATTTTTGAGATTCATTCGAACCGATTGTCCACAACAATAAAAGCGTGTCTCGTTTCTACAAGTTGAAAGGTTCTGCATTTGGCGTACTCGACTCTTATGAACTAATTGCGGAGAATTATGATGCCGCGGTTCAACACATACAGAAAAGATGGGGTAAGCCAGAAGCAGCAACTCGCAGGCTTATAAATTCCTTGTTAGAAAGTAACAAAGCGAATGAAGATTTCAGAAGTCTTCAAAAGTTGCTCGATAACCCAAGAGCCAAAAAAGCACTTCTGGAAAAAAGTAAGGTCAAAAAGGATCAAATCATTCTCCAAATTATTGAGCATCAATTGCCGGTAAAACTTCAAGAAGAATGGATCGAAGGAGTGGTCAGTTCCGCAATTGAGAGAAGTGGCATTCTAATGACCGACAATCTTTTCAAATTTATTGAAACAAAATTGAATGCCAAAGAAGTTCTCTATTCATCTCGCAAAAGCCTCTCAGAAAACAAAGAAAACAGAAATAATGAAAAGAAAAAAGACAACGGAAATCCGTACAAAGAGCCGAAAAGTGCTACCTGGAAAAATGATGATTATAGAGAAAAATCCTCCGAACATGCTCTCGTCACAAATCAAAAGAAACGTGTAACTCCAAGGAGAATCACATGTCCTTTCTGCCAAGGTGATCATAGTTTACCTCAGTGTCCAGACTTCACAACCTTGGATGAAAAAGATCGTCATTATACCTATCATTCAAAGATGAGGTATCTATGCAATAAGTGTCTCCTACCAAAGGATCAAGATGGTCACCCAAAAAATCCATACAAGTGTGAAGGCAAGTGTGATACTTGCCAAGGTTTCCACCATAAACTATTACATTTATCGAATGGAAAGTCATCTGAAGACAAATCAAACAAAGTGACACGAACATTATTAACCAAAAGGCATGTGGACAAAAATGAAAACAATGGCACTTATCGAAGAGAAATTGATTCTGTCGACACTATATTGCCAACTGCAAGAGCAAGAATATACAACAGTGATTGGAGCAAAGAAGTCAGAATCGGACTGGACTCCCTTAGTCACATGACATTTTTCACTGCATCCTTAGTGAAAGAATTGGGTCTGGAAATGGTTGACACAAACCACTTCACGGTACAAGGATTCGGAGGCTCAGAGTTTAGTGAAGTCAAAGGCAAAATGGTAAAGGCTACAATCGGACCCCTGGATGCAAACTCCACTGAGAGATTTCTGATTGAAGGCCATGTGAAGGATGGATGTATTTGTTCTCCGTTTGAAGCATTAGACTTTGATCTTGAGCAATGTACTCATCTAACCAATCTCCCTTTCGCTGATCAATTTCCACAACCCAAATCGTCAGTTGATATCTTGATTGGTTCACGGTACTACTATCAATTAATGAATGGGGAAGTGGTTCTTCCTTCAGAAAGTGAAAGGGACATCAAGCCAATTGCAGTCAAGTCTCTGTTTGGGTATGTAATTGCTGGACCTTGCCACAAGCAATTGATGAAATCTTGCGATGATAAAAGCAAAGCAAGCAGAAACAGTCTTCTTATTCAGAGAAAAGAACCCAAGGTTACCGATCAGTTGTCTTTGCTGGATAAGAAGTTAGAGAATTTTTGGGAATATGATTCAATTGGACTGACTGATAATTCAACTGTGTATACCAGTGATGAGAAAACCGCGATGGAAATATTCGATAAGAATACATTTTATGATGGTGAAAGGTATGTAGTCGATTTTCCATTTCGTCCTGACAGACCTTGTTTGGAAGATAATTACACAGAGGCTCTTCGAAGACTGGAATGTACTGAAAACAGCTGTTGAAAAGACCAGATCGAATTGATGTATACGAAAAGGCAATCATGGATTACGCTGAATTGGGATTTGCTCGCGAGCTCTCAGGGAAAGAAGTCAAAGATGTCCTGAAACAAGAACATTACTTCATACCGCATCATGCTGTGTTCAAAGAAACCAGCATATCAACAAAAACAAGAATTGTATTTGATGCAAGTGCGAAAGACCGTAATGGAGCATCTCTGAATGATGTGCTCCTTCAAGGCCCTAATCTATTACCTGATATTGCATCAGTTCTATTGAGGTTTCGGATGCATCGAATCGCAATAAATGCAGATATACAAAAGATGTTTCCACTAACCAAGGTCAATGAAAAGCATCAACGCTATCAACTTTATTTGTGGCGTCATTGTGATAAGTCAACACAACCAAAAATATTCATGATGGAACGAGTACTATTTGGAGAAAGTTCAAGTCCCTATTTGTGTATCTCAACAGTGCAGAAACATGCCATGGATAATGTGGATCAATATGGAGAGGAATTTGTGGAGTCGATCAAAGCAAACGTCTATATGGATGATGTTCACGAAGGCGCACAGACCGAGGACGAAGTGATTGAAAAATGCTCCAAGTTGAATAGTTTCTTCTTATCAGGAGGTTGGAATTTAACAAAATTTGCCTCTAATTTTCAGAAAGTGATGCAAACTATTCCTGAAAGCAAAAGACTTCCTAATCTGGTGATTGACTTAGACGACAATAAATTTAGTCTAGCTGGATCACTAGGCTTGAAGTGGCATACTGTCAGAGATACATTTTATTGCAATGTGAAGGATTCTATCATTAAACAGGACCAAGTCGTAACGAAACAGTCAATCCTGAGTAAGCTGAGCTCAATCTATGATATCTTTGGATTTTTTTCTGCCTTCATCGTGAGAGCAGAGATTCTCATGCAAGAGTTATGGAAAGCAAAAGTCGAATGGAAGACTCCAATTCGGGATCAATTGAAACTCGATATAGAAAGTGGACAGATGAAATCCGTATTCTTGAAACAATTGAGCTTCCTCGGTCTCCTTTCCGAACAATACATGGGAAATCAATCAAATCAATCCAACTTCATGGGTACGCTGATGCCTCACTTGAGGCCTACGGAGCAGTTTTCTATCTCAGAATTGAAGACACAAATGGAAATGTTGAAATTACCTATTTGATGGCTAAGACTCGGGTGGCATCATTGAAAAAACCTCCAATTGCAAGGCTTGAACTCCTGTCTGCTCATAGTCTGGCAAAACTTAAAGATTATATTGTGAAAGCAAGCAGCAAAAGCATTCACATCGATGAAATTCATTTGTGGCTAGATTCAGAGATTGCTCTTGCTTGGATAGCCAAAGCTAGCTCTCGATGGAAAGGTTGGGTGAGAAACCGTGCCCAGGACATCCATGATTTAACTTCGATTGCGGATTGGAAATACTGTCCAGGAAAGGAAAATCCTGCAGATTTGCATAGCAGAGGGATGAAGTTAGCCGAACTGAAGCATAGTAGGTTGTATTGGAAAGGACCTTCGTGGCTGTCCAAGGCCAAATCAATTTGGCCTCAGAAATGAAGAGAACTTGGCTGAAAGTGTACGAATCGAAATCGAGAAAGAAGCTAACTCAAAGAAGTCACTGATAGTCAAAAGTGGAAATTCCGATGACAAAGATTATCCAGAATACATTGAGAAATTTGAGAATTATAACAAGATTCTTCGCATCACAGCCAGGATTATTCGCTGGAGAAATGTCGCTCTGTTTGACAGAAATCATGACAGTCTATACATTGGCGCAGATGAATTATTGGAAGCAGAAGACTTCTTGCTAAGAAGAATTCAACAAATCAAATTTCAAGATGAATATACCTTATTGGAATCCGGAAAATCAATGTCTAGACAGTCAAGCATTATTGCCCACGATCCTCATTGGGATGATTCACGCCGTCTAATTGTTGGAGGAAATCTATTGTCAATGTCTGATTTACACAAAGAATCACAGCATCCAATAATTCTTCCAAACAAAGATCCCTTAATTGAGAAATTGATTCTTTATGTTCACGCTAGCAACTGTCATTGTCCGCAGGATACAACCATAGCATTGTTACGACAAAGGTTCCACATTGTTCATACAAGAGAAGAAGTTCGAAAAGCGATTAAAAAATGCCTGATCTGTAAACACGCAAACACGAAACCCCTGCATCAAAAAATGGGAATTCTTCCAGAAGAGCGAGTATGTGTTCCTGCGCATTCTCTGAGCATTTTCCGAGATCGGACTTGATTTCACTGGGATAATTTATCTGAAATCACACGACAAAAGAATCACTCAAAAGGCTTACATTTGTATTTTTACCTGCACACACAGTAGAATGGTCCATTTTGAATTAACGAATGATATGGCCACGGAAGAATTCTTGTCAGCATTGAGAAGAATGATGAATCGACGGGGATGGTGCAACACTATATTTAGTGACAATCAGACTACGTTCAAAAAGGCTGATAAAATACTTCGATTTTCGACAGCTCACAATGCCAAAATTGATCTGAAAAGTGAAGATATCAACCAGTTCCTTGCCGATAGTAGTATCAAATGGAAATTCATTACAGAAAGAAGCCCTAATCGTGGTGGATTCTACGAAAGAATTAATCGCTCTCTGAAGGAGCCACTTCGCAAAGTTTTGGGACATGCAAACCTCGGCTATTCTGAATTGAATACCTTGCTAACAGACATTGAAGCTTCACTCAACCAAAGGCCACTGACTTACCTGAGCAGCGATCCAATGAACCTTCAGCCGATACCTCCCGCACACTTGGCTTTTGGACGCACCCTGAAGAATTTCCCTGTTTTGAATGATCGGAATATTCCAGTATCCATCAACAAGCGATACAAACATCTTCAAAATCTCCTGAATCATTTCTGGAAAAGATGGTCAACTGAATATTTGCCAACACTAATGCCTCGAAAGCGATGGTTGACAGAACAGGAGACACCTCAAGTCGTTGACGTTTGCCTAATTGCAGAAGATAAGATATCTCGTCCACAATGGCCCCTGGGAAGAATAACAGAAGTGATCAAAGGAAAAGACGGTCTTGCAAGAACTTTCCGGTTGAAAATAGAGAAAGGATTCCTAACTCGACCAATTCAGAAACTGCATCTTCTCGAAAAAGATGATTCTTGTCTGTGTATTGATGAAAAGTGAGACAATGATAATGATGACATTTGGACGATCCGTGATCGGTCCAAGGGGGCCAGGATGTTCTGACGAATAGTCTCTAGCCTCTATTTGCATAGATTTTCAATAGTTCATGGTTTTGTGATGTAAGGTTGGCCTAGCCAGTGACATAATTTTTTGAATGTCTGTATGTCTATGTTACTGATATACATGTACATGTATATATATGCCTGATCTAATTGTTTCTAATGTATGTAGTCATGATAATCGTTATGAATTTGAATGAGATGTAACTATAACTTGACTTGCCGTGCGAATGTGCAGATGAAAAAAGATAGGTGTGCTGCATATTTCAAGAAATGACTTGCAATCTGTAAATTATTTATGTTTGTGAACTATATCTTGTGTGCAACACAAATAACGCCAAAGAATTTTCCAGCACAGATTTTTGCTATTTTTATTGAACAATAACACCCCTAATCCGCGCGACTATGCTATTGTCTTCGATGGACATAACTTTTCAATTGCCTCTGTTGATCATTGTTCCTCGGAAAGGGCATTGCGAAGGCAAGAATTTCTCGCCATGGTGGACGCCATGAGCACCATTAACTTCTTCATGCTCTGGGGATCAGTTTGGTGTGTCTGACCATTGACGGCTGAGAATGAGATCAAGATGTAAATGAGTGACAATGACTGAGTTCAGTCATGTTGTCAGCACGCGCATTGGCTACAGTATTGATTGATTTACACGAAGTTCCAGAACATCAACACTTTGGAAATCAAAGATGCTATTCCAGATAAAATCGGTTCTACTGAACAAAAATTAGCAATTCGGAATGCGTTTTGATCGCCACATAATGCTGAACTCAGAAATGTTCTCAGTTTGGCATGATGTTAAAGATCATTGGTAGGTCAAAAACCAAAATCTCGCGATTTACTGCCGACAAATTGAAAACGGGCGACTTGTGGGAACGGCTCCATAAGCTGTAATGTTAGCCAAACAACCGCGCGACTTCCACGCTGCAAAAAGTCGCATGTATGAAACAGCCCAATTAGTTCAGAACTTCTGTGCCTTTATTTTGAGATACATGTCGTATAAGCAAACTGATTTGCAAACTACGCAGCATCAAATGACACATTCTCAGATGAGTACGCTTTGAATCAATATTGTTTCCGTTATAAATGCATGTTGAAGATATTTCTTTTTCGCTCTATATAGGATAGATATCTAGCAATCCGAACTCTATGGTTGCCATGTCCATAATGCGCCATCACGCTGCACATCATGTAATGAAATGCTCCACTTCAAGGTAAAATTCCATTTGTGAGCGATCATGTGGTTGGCTCGCACTCGAAATAGGAGAGATCGCATCACTAAGGGCGCTGCGCGTTCGCATCAGACCGATAACGACAACGACGAAATCGTGACGATATTACATTTTATCGTCGAGATCAGCTGTTCACGTTGTAACTACTTATCGCTTGGAAAATCAGAATGTGAACAGTAGCTTAAGTTGCAGATAAAGGACGATTTTATTTCAATTTCCCATTATAGTTGTCGTTATCTTTATCGATCTAATGTGAACGCGCTTTGAGTTGTGAAATCAACTGCACATCCTCCCTAGAAATGGAATAGGAAAAGCATGCATTTCATAATGGATTCAGACAAAGTTTGTGAGCTTTTAACTCTTCCGCTCTTTTTTACTTATTCGTTTAGTTTTCTATCCGCCTGATTTTGTATGGAAGAAACTTTGACCATAAAGCTATGAAATCGATCAAGGCGTGTCAAGATAAGACTTTGAAGTATTCTTGACAATTGGGCGAATAATTAGACTTAGAATTCTACTTGGAGTTACTTCTTAGAAGCTTAGAGTTACAATCTTCAGAAAATGATTCCAAAGTCATGATATATAATTGTGACCCATGCGCCACAAGAATCCATCGGCTATTGGCACACACTTTGACGCGATTGACAGAAATGTCAATCGTACCTCAAGCTAGCATAATTTTGAGAGTATATGAGATTGAACCTCGATGCAGCGGAAGTTCGGATGGTTCGAGGTTCAAAGCGCCTGAAAAAATCAATGTTGTGATTCACTGTATCTTACAAAATACTCTTTCAAGGAATTGCTTTCTGTTGTTACAGTAGCTTTTTTCACGTTTTTCCTTTCTAGCTTTAGGAATTCATTTTGTAATTCCCTGAAACTATTCGACAACGTTCCTGAAAAAAGTAAGGCGTCCATGGAATAATTTAATTGAGATGAATAAGGTTTTGCACGTAAAAGTGCTTCAAAGCATTGCACATTAACATTTGAAATGCCAATTGAATTCGTTGAATTGATTTTTGTCCGACATTATTGATGGAATTTAACATGCCGGTATTGTGATTTTACGAATCAAAAGAAAAAAGATGTGATGAGTGAGCAACTACAGAATGAAATACCAAAATGAAAAACACCAAAACTGTGTTCGAGAGGCATCGGGAGCTTTCGTAGCTTCATTAACAAACTGTGTAATGCAAGAGATACAACAACAGCAGAAGCTAAGCTATATCATACACCAGCTGAAACCCACAATGAACAGAAAGTTCGAGCTTTCAGATTACAACTCGGCCTTGCAGTTAAAAGATTACTGGGCCTTTTCATTGCGTCACATCGCATTACAAAGCCTATATAATGAATGCAAATAAAGTCACGCAATGGGTGTAAAATAAAATGCCAAATTCCAAAGGAAAACTCAGAGATATCTTATTCCCTGACCGGATTCTGCTGTTCCTGAGCTTGTCAAAGGGAATGATTTATATTTCAAAATAATAAAAGCATACAAATTAGGACATGTATTGACAACGAAATACGACAAAAACCCAAAAAGTAATTACTGCTTGTTAAGTTCAGGATTAAGCATAGCAATTAGATGACCCTCTTTCACCTCGCGATGGAATTTGCTACACTGTGGCGGCAATTGGCATATGGGAGCCGCTCTAAATTTCTTTTGTTTCATTAATGGCGCATGAGGCTATGTGCCTACCTACAGGGAGCATGGCATAGTTGGTTTTGTTTATGCAAAGTTAATCGTTTACGAAAGATCCCACCAGTTTGTCCAATGTAAAACCTATTGCATCCGTTACAAAATAAAGCATAAGTGACATTATTCGATGTACAGTTTAAATTATTGCGTATAATAAAGTTCTTTGTTGTTCTCTGTGCTTCAAATTTATTTTCTTTTCCAACTATTATGCAGTCGCAACATCCGCATCTGGATTCATTACAGCGGGTTACTCCTTTAGTTGTTTCTTTATTGTTTTAGTTCAAAATTCTCAAAAGATTCCTCAGTTAAAAAGTCACTTCGATGTCCAGCACTTCCTGACGGTCGATGGAACGAAACGTCATGATGGCTGTATGATTTTTCGGTTATAGCATTAAAAAAGGTCAAACTGCTAACCGTTTCTTAAAAAATATGTTGTTAACATACTTTTTTTTCAGCGTGTTTTGAGCAATGTTTCAAACAATTTGTTTAAAACATCACCCACAATGCATGTAAGTGAGACTTGCAGCTTCTAACGGGACAATATAACCATTTGCTTTGTAACAGCTGACCGCGCTTCTAAATTATTAACTCGTTTGATGAACTGTCTTTTGTCTTTCAATACTTTATCTTTTCAGGATACAATCACCCTCGGATAATAGAAGCATTAACAAGCGACGAATTTCTGGTAAGCTTTCGTATGTTATTTAAAATTTGACGGATTCTGTGTTTCAAATAATCGTTCATAGATAGCAGAGTACCACGCAAACAAAATATTCACGTCATATGAATTTGTTATATAAGATTATAAAATAATTTGAAATTTCTACATTTAATACATTCAGTAATACATTTACTAATCCACATTTAGTTGCAAGATGGAGAAGTAAAGCTCACGCTTCAGGACAATGCTTACGCGGAGTGAGATGCCTTAGCAAATACAGTTAAAATTGATGTTAAGATATGATGATGCTAGATAATGATCTTCGTTGATACAATTGCGATCAGAGTTGGAACCGGACTTGTTTTTAATTCAGGTTTCGACGGGATCCAAATCCACAGGAAAGATGTTCTATGTTGTTTTATGCATGTTTTAGCTTTGGATGAGTATGGATATCCATATATGAATAAGTGCTATTACTATCGTTGGGATCCATCTAGTCTCATGGATCGTTTTTTACTGTGATTGCTTTATCAGACGGAGTCGTAATAGACCTAGGCCTACACAGCATTCAACGTATATTGTAAAACTCACCAAAACACTGCCGACGAAATTGTTGACACTTTTTAAAAATAATGTGATGACAAAGAATCAACAAAGACTTGAATTTAAGTGTGCTTGATGAGACATCTGCTTCCATGAAAGGCCTCTCCAAAAACAGACACGGAAGACATGTGCATGCACATGTAGGCCTAACAGACACTAAAAAAATGAATAAACATAAGTGCTATTCATCAGCAAAATATGCCAAAATGTACAATTCGAAAGCTCAAGCTCGTTGTCATGCTGCATATTGACATTCAAGATGGACTTTACTACTCTACTATTCTGCGATCACATGATCGTGATCCTTATATGATAGGCACCATAGCAATGGCATTTAATCTACAGCATCAAGATACAGTTGAAGTGATTGACAAAATCTAACATTATGTCTATAGCATTTGAGTGCAGCATGAAAAGGATATTCGCAGGGTATTGTAATTATTATAACTTATGCTGTGTTCTTTATTAAATTTCAAAGGAGATTTGATAAAATTAGCTCTATGCAAGTCTAGGCCTACTTGCATGCTTGAAGAAATTCCTATTGTCTAGACTTGATATAAGCCGTGAGACTTTTAAAGAATATCGACCTTTATATAAAATATGTCAATTACATATATTGTATTAAAATAAACTAGGTAGCCTACTTAGGAAGTCGAATGTCACATTATAAGATAAGCTACTCCTATAGTTTTCAATATCAGCTGCCATGACAGTTGCTGATCTCTCATGTGCTTTCGGTTATCCTCATGTTGTTATGCCATTCTCAGACTCTGACACCTCATTCGGATTAACTGCAAAAAATCTTCGGAATCGGTGCCGGAGTTTGTGATCAATAATGTGATTCCTTCTTTTGTCATCGTCCTCTTTGAAAGGGGTGACTCGTTTATTGAAAGATAAAAAGAGGAAAACTTCAACACTACTCGATTGATGCACGGGGTCTGTTTGCAGGGTGTTGATGTAGAAACAGGGCAATCCGCACCTTAGTCTTCCAAACGGTACACTTTTTCCGTGGCTGGTACCTCAGTGATCTTCCAAGGATATCATGTCAAGCAGTATAGATTAAATGGCGACTTGAATTTCCATCATCACATCGACGCTGAAAATCATTATATCGACGGCGTCGATATGATGACTGTTTGTGCTGTTTTTGAAGCGTTGAGTAAAGTCGAAAGGTCGAATGACAAATCCAATTATGCCATTATGGAAGTCTTAGCGCAGGCTATTTATCATGAAAATATTGGATCCATTGAACATTAATCTTCTAGATAGGAGATCACAATAAGTAGCCGTCGATGTGATGACGAATTGTGGTCACTTTTTTAGAGAAAATATGGAATTTTTCAAGAAAAATGATGCAATATCAATGAGCATTAGTCAAACGACTTTTGATTATCAATTAAGACCAATTCAGCTTTCTACAAGTACAGTTTCGTTTGAATTGTACATTGTACGTTTGAACATCCTACAACTCAAACTTTCGTGAAATATTTTACTGACTGGATTAAGACCAAGCGCCTATCCATAAATGAGATGAAGACGAAATGTATGACATTCCCTGGCAAACATCCTTTCCCTGTCTTACCCCCAATTTGTGTAAATAATGCTGTAATTGAAGATGTAGACTGTCTGAAAATCTTAGGAGTTGTTTTTTCCCGAAATTGCTCATGGGATAACCACTTTCATGATATCTACACCAAATGTTGCCGTTCATTATCCCTTGTAAAACGTTTGAAAAACAACAATAACCCCTCCTCTATCATTTGGCAGGCATACAGTAGCTTTGTCTTCTGCCACATGACCTATTGTTGGCCAGTAGTGTGCGACGTGAGCAGAAAAGCTTTTCGCAAGTTTGAACGAATTGACCGCTTAGTCAGAAGATGGACACCCGATTTGGATAAGCCATGTCTTATTGAAATGTTGAACTCAATTTGTGTTAAACTGATGCGTAAAATTGCACTGCACAGAGAATCACATCCTCTATCTCAATTTTTTGTTATTAGAGAAGACTCAGTGAATGAGAAGACTCAGTGAATGTTCGCCATCAAAGAACTTTGTTGCCTTTTAAACGTAGCCGCGCATTGTACAGAAACAGTTTTGTAAAGTTTTCGTGTTACACTTGATTTGAATTTGAGCTTGTGAAGAATGTTTAATTTTTGTCACATACTGCTATTTGTAGTAGTAGTAGTAATATGTCTTTATTCAAAATAATAGAAATCACAAGTCACAGAAAAAACTCACATTATGCAGATACAAAATAAGGAATTGCAAACAGAAAAATTCACCGTTGGTCATTCATAATTCTTGCAGTTGACAGAATAAAAGATGACTGTCTTAATAAAGTTCTCGAAAGAGGCATTTCGTACTGCTGTGTGCGATCGAACTGTCTAGGGACAAGGTGCTGCAAGAGGTTGCCGTCTTTTGAAATGTCAAGGAATAACTTGATTGCAGTGTTGATTCGACGAATGGCTAGAGGCACAAATGAGTTACACATGCATTCACATCCACAAATGATTCGATGAGAACGACGTTGTATTGACATAATAAAGATATTATTATTATTATTATTGATGCAGTCAATCCAAATTTGGAGGCGTCGATGTGATGACGGAAAAAGTTGTGGACAGCTATATATGTCGACCTAGCTCTGATTTCAATGAGTTTTATTTCTCAACTCTTAATATTTCTTTGATTCAAGGGTATTAGGAAATCCTTGAGCCAAAGTCCGCTTAAATGTATGCTGTATTTCTTTGTTGTACAAGGATCCAAAGAAATGTACTTTCCTTGTGGATATGCAAAAATGGGGTGTTTTTGAATTTCAAATGAATTTTTGTGCAAAAAATCCGGCATGAAACTTAAAATGAAAGACATTTTCAGATAGAGCAGACGAAGACCATTCGAATGGTGTGTTGAACATTGACAATCTTTGCCACAAAAATGCAAAAAACAAGAATCACTCCAAAAAACACTAAAAAATTCTGGATTTTACCATTTGAAGCTGATTTGCATGATGAACGCAGGCGGAGCATCATTTTCCAGGTCTGCAATCGTCGCTTCATTTGATCCATGCGCTCCCGCTGTGACATTGTCATTGCAGCTTGAGGGGCTGTTGCAAGGTACTGAAGTGATAGATTTTGTCATTGTACAAAGTGAGTAAATTTGTTTAGACGTCATCTATTATGTAATACTATTTAATCATTGATACTGAACTTCGCAGTTTTTGCTTTGCCCGTTATTACTTCTGGGTAGTGTTTTATAACCATTTTACCCGTGCTATGAAAGCTTTGATGGGGTGAACCTGTCCACACTTACTAGCCTTGTCACCTAATGTCATTATTTATATCTAGTATGTCATAGAAAGAGCGAAAACTTTAACTTTGTGAGTGGTGCAAGACTTTGCCCACAGTACATTTCCTTTATTTACGGAACACAGTGCGTGCCGACATTTATAATTATGAATTATCTTTTTTTAATGTGAGCTAGTACCACGCAACTGTAGCCAGTATTCGTCTGCAGATGGGGCGGCCAGGTTTTCAGATGCCTGAGGAGGACATGATTAAATAATATACGTTGTATGAGTGCCGATCTGTTTGGTATACAATATTTCGCTGTATCATGTTTATGAAACATCACCACATTATGTTTTATTAATGTTGTAGTATAGTATTATTTTGCTTATGTGAGAATGTTATGTATACCGAAAGCCAGGTAAATACGTTTTAGAGATTCCATCGATCTGTGGTGATTGACTTTTCCGAGACCGTTATTTTGAATTTATTCCCAAATTTTCGGTGTACACCTTCTTCGGGGGAAGCAAAATTGAAAAGGAGACAAATCAGTTCTCTGATTAATAATGGCCATCGCCATAAGAAATTCGTCATCAGTCAAGAAACGTGTGCAATGGACCTCCGGAAGAGAAATATTAGAAGCGCGAGGTACAGGGCGTAGCGATAATCGAATGATATCCACTCGAATGTGAGATTTCTCATTGCCACCCAGTATCGATATTTTTCTCTACAGTGCGACACCTTTGCCGTCTTATTAGCTGGTTTTATTATCTAAGGCTAAGGCTCGCACTGGAGGAAGAGCAACTCACTACTCAATAATTGTGTGAAATCACGATATTAAAAAGATACGAAGATTCCTGAAAAGAAAGAATGAAAAGGTTAAATAAAACCCTAATGGAAATACGTAGAAGAAAGTAGCTTATTTGAAATTTTACATATACAAATGCAGAGTTAATTCTGAAAACTTGAGATACAAGCTATTGATAGGAGTAAGTAACATAATGAGAAATTGCTCAAATTTAGATCATGTGCAATGTATACTCAAAATGATGCAATGTGATTAAAAATGACTTAAATAATCAACACCAAGGCAGAGTCATCAAGGGATTCATAAAAACAATGCTACGGGCACTAACATTCGACCTATACTACATGCCGGGGGGCACACTGACCAAGAAATAGAAAAATAAATTTATTTTGGTTTAAGTGCAAACATACATATCTCTTATAGCATGAATGATACACACAACATGAACTGCATTAATTATTTCCTAAATTTCTTATTATCAGACATATCGACATCGTCGGTATATCCACATTTTCTTTTCAAGCTTAATCTACTCGTATAATTTTGGATTTCAAACCTTTTTATGCTACTCTCGAGAATGAACTGTGTTTCAATGTCTGGTAATGATATTTATGCTTTTCACATTTTTAAGAACCTATGATTTGTTTACTGTGTCAACGCCGTGCTATGTTTGCTCCAATTTAAGTGGCCAAGAACTTGCAATTCTGGACTTCCTTCCTAATTTTTCACGGGCATTTTTGTGTGACTTGCTTTTTAATCAATATACACAAAAACATATTCAATTATTGCTTTCAGATCGTTGGGCCAAGAAGGAAGGTTCAATATCAGCAAAAAATTAAGGTTTTAAGTTACAAAATCATAAGCTATTCAACAACGTTTGTACGAGTATGTATTCATTCAACACCAAAAAGGAGTTAAAATTGTAAATCGATTATATGATCACTATTCATAAGTCAATCCAAGCCCATGACATGTTCCTGTCAACAGCGCACAATTTTTGTATTATTAGCACTGGAAGAGAACAAAGTCACGTAATCTGCAGGCTCTTAACCGTTACGGTGGTCCATTTAATTGGAAGTGTTCGAAATTAATAAACGGTTGTAGTTTGCTAAACAATAACTTTGCAAGTAAACTTGCAATAACTTGCTAAGGAAAGCTAAGAGATTGCTTTTTGGGCCGTATGCATAAAAATGAGATTTTCTCAAAAAGAAGTTCTCAGATATGAAGCTAAAATATTCTCATACTTAAGATTTTCTCATTTATGTATGCATAAAGTTCTGCTCGGAGTAGAAGAAATTCTCTTTCAATGCTAAGATATTTGCAGCGGTTGATTGACAGATTTTGTCACCACCTGCAATGAGATCGTGAGCAATATCACATTTAATGCAAAACAAACGAGAATTTCTTTTTCTCATGCTCCTAGTTTAATACAATCACAAGCGAATTTTTGTTCATGAGCCAATCATGTAGTCAAATACGAATTCCAACTATGCATCACTTATTTTTGTTGTCGTAGTCCTCATTTGTGATTGTTCGATCGCGCTGTTTCCATGTTGCTAAACGAATATCTTCTTTCGTCGGACGTTTACAATTTATACGATCGATGCACTTCAGTGAGATGTTTACTGCAAGCACAGCAGAATTATTGGAGAATGAAAATGAAATTCTCGTCGATATACTGAAGACCTATCCAGTTTTACTTGAGAAAAGCAACACACCACAACAAAAATCGAAGAAAGGTGAGGCGATTGCTTAAGTGTGTACATCTATGACGCAATTGTTGGGTCGACCTTTTGATAAGGAAAAAATGATCAAGAAAATAGCAAATTTGAAGATGCGCGTCAAAAATAAAAGTGACAGAAACAAGACTGGTAACAAACCAATCAATTTATTAAAGTGGGAGAGAAATCTGCTTAATCTTCTTATGCATGACGAAAATCCTACCTTCGCGCGCTTAGAAGGAGCTGTCTCAGCTGGATTTGAATCGTCCATGGAGAATCTTCCTGAATACTCATGCTCAGCAAAGTCATCGGTACCGGGGAAAAGGAAGGAGAAAGATCTCGCCGGTGAGACTCCAGAAACGAAAAATCTGAATAATCCGAGTTGCAGAGATTGATTTTACTTGAACAATTGTCCTACGTCCGCTTAAAGAAGAAATACTTAGGAGAGAAAAGACGTCTTGTTGATGTGAGTAATAGTTGCCATGATGAGCAAGTGACTGACTATACCTTAACACAGTTGTAATACTTTCTCTGTAGTGAAAATAGCTTATTTAAGTTTTAATTGAACTATTTGGAATCACTTGTGTTTTCTTACTCATTTGCAAAGTGGACTGAGTCAGTTAGTGGAAAAAGTAAACCAGGTTCTTTATATAAATAAAAATCATGATTTCAATCAATCCTGATGTAAACTGATATGTGCCATTGAAGCGAATTATGCCTTTCTGGTCAGACATAAGGGACAGATATTTAATAAAAAAATAAGATTCACTGAAAACATCTGCAATAGAAATTCTGAAGCCATGGAATTTAAGTTATTAACTGATAAATTATATATTGATCACTGTTTGAGGTCTGTGGAAAGCCATATGTCCACCACATACAAAATAGAGAGAACCTCCCGTTGCGATGCTGAAAACGTACATATTATTCCTCATGTCGGAAAGCATGTTTCACTAAAGAATGATGTTACATGTCATTTAACGATTACAGCCGAAAGTCGACACCTAAGCATAACACATGAGACATATGAGGACGGGCTGATAAGAGGTCAAAGAATTTTTATGCAAGCGTTCACACGATTCAAGAATTTGAATTGATATCTAGAAGTATACTAAATCATCGATCGTGGTTAACTTGTGTCTGCTAAATCGGTTCAAGTTTTGTCTGACATATCAGATAAAAACTTTTTCCTACATTCTTCGACATATGAAGTTATTATAAATATACATAAGCGGCCCATCTGTGATACTCAAGGACATTTTTAGGCCGCGGACACCATGTTTCATGTTCTATAAACAATAATTACGATATGTGCTTTACCATCAGTCGATCCCTCCGAATGTCCCGACGAATCTCGACTCACTAAGCTCGATGACAACCGACAGTCTCAGGGTCTATGGTCTCATGGAGATTTACCTTTAACATCTTCGTGATTGTTATTATTGCTGCTATTTCCTTTTTTCTTCATTGTTCAGTAAAAAGTATAGTTATGCCAATGCTGTGAAATTACTATTTACTTTTGATTGGATTAAGTTTAGTTTTTAAGTGAGTCTTTTACACTTTTGTTGGAGAAGTCACAGAAAAGATCCCTGCAGAGTACTACATGTATATGTCCTTTAAATAAAACGTGGGTTACTACTAACCTGTACAGTTCTGAATTTTTGAAGATCCGGTTATCGTGAACAGATCCAGGTCAACTTACGTCGATACTTGTAAACATCCATTTTTCGTTACAAGTGGCTTGTACGTTTAATGTTGGTGTTCCTTTGAGGGTTGATGTATTCATCTCCAAATGCACCCTTAGGTTTATCGATTCTGATGTGTGTACAATCAAGTGCTCCTATACACGATGGAAACCCACCTCGTCGAACCAACTGACTTTTGCCTTTCGTTTCTCAGCAGCATTTACGGGAAATTTTGTCCATTGTTTCGCCATTGCGGCTATTTAACGGGACTGTTTCGTTTATTGTTCTCGAAACTGTACATTGGTGAAAGCCAGTTTGTTCAGCAATATGAGTTTGAAAACCTGGATTGGCAAGATATCTCAGAGTTATCTCCACCTTCTGTTTAGATGAAACTGTACCACCCCTTGTTTCTGAGGTTTGGAAGATTATAAGATGCCAACCACTCGATATTTTCTTCGTCAAAGCGATGTAAAGCTTTATAACGGCTACTTGCTACTTCCCGACATTGATTAAATATCCCTCTGCTTCTTACATGTCCTACGCTAAAGCTCAACATGATTGTAAATGAAACCGACTGAAGATATATTGTGTGTGCGAAAATATAGACTAAGAATTAGTCATCCTTCAGTTTCCATGACACTAATTGATCGGTCTTGAGCGACGAATTTGTTGCTTATGATTTTATGAGATTTTCTAGCAAGATAATCTCAAAACTCATTTTTATGCATGCCTTTTTCTCATCTTTGAGACGACTAAGAATTTCTCTATTTGAAAAATTGCTTATGAGTGTTAGAAATTTTATGCATTAATTGATAAGATTATCTCACAAAATTGTGAGAAAAAGATTTTCTCATTTTTATGCATACGGCCCAATGGTATGAGGTATGAGGAAATAATCGCTCCTTTTTTGAAGACGATTTTTATTTTTATTGCTCAAAATTCCCCGACGCGCTTTTTCTTGGTTGACAGTCTCAGTGGGCAAGCAAATTGTATTAAATATGGCATCTTTGGGTAGTGACGACTCATTGGATCAGCTCATGCTTTCGGTTAATTTCTGGCTTATTCAGCGCCTACTCGAATGTATTTATTTGAATATTTGGGACGGAAAGATGGAAAAAAATCTGTGTTCATTACTCTATCGGCATGGTCAATCGAACTATGTTCAGATGATTAACTTTTACGGTCTTCACAGTTTAACTACGTCTACCTTCATCATACCGAAACTTCAAAAGTCGGCAAATTGACCAATAATGTAATTCTCATGACAAATAATGCATTCAAAATTATGAATGATATATTTGTCACTACAAATATTTTCAGGCCCAATGTCTTTGTATACTTTAAAATTGCATATATATTTTGTGACCGTTAATTAGTATTTATGCTGATAACTAAAATTCGCCCAGGCCATAGCGCGAACAGGAAATTCAGTTATTCGGATCAGTTTTACGAAATTCTCGCGGCAGTTTCAAGTTTGCGAATTTCACAAAATGTGTTCAATTCACGAAAATATTTTTTCTATTTTTCCTACTTAACCGCTTCGTGTAGGCCATGTTTTTAACCCTCATAATTATGTATTAACAAACAACAGGTATACACAGCATAAAAACATGCAATAAAGTATTGCAAAGCAAATGAAAAAACAGTACAAATCGCAGACAACCGATGGATAACGCATCATCACATGAGCTGATTTCCAAGAAGTGTGCTGTGCTCTGAGCTTGCACAAAATTGACATTGGTATGATTTGAATTCATGCAGTCATGGAAAAAATATAGTACCCGGTGAAAAAATGAAAACTCAAGACTTGTTCCTGCGTCACTTTCACATAACTATTATTACTCCGATAAATGAACATCATGATAGTGATAAAAGTACAATATTAACAATATTAAAATATTGTGATGCCTCCGTCAGCACGCATGAGTTCTTCCACACGATCAGTCATAGAATAAATTAGGGATTTCCGATAACTTCGTACTTCCATGAGTTCTCTCAAAATTTCTTCTAAAGTTGCAAAAAGTTCGTCACTGTTAGACGGATTTTCATATTCCCTTTGCAATTTCAGTTCCATTCTGCCCCACACTTTTTCGATAGGGTTCATATCAGGGCTGTAAGGAGGCCAGTCAAGGATGTTGACATCATTTTGTTTGAGAAATGATCGCATTCGAAGGGCAGTATGAATAGGCGCATTGTCTTGTTGGAAAATGCCGTTTCCTTGAGATATGGGCCAAACTGGCACGAAGTGCTCAGCAAGAATATTAGTGTACTGTTCAGAATCAATGTGGTTTCGATTCTGACTAAATCCGTGAAGCCGTTTACAGTAAATGCTCCCAATACCATTGCATGAGCCACAGACCTATTGGAAATGCTGCAAGCATAGAGTTCGGAATATCGGCATGCGAAGGATCTTCGAACATACTGCACATTCGAACATTCGAATTCATGCACTTCGAACATTGTCCAAAGCAGAATCGCGATTTATCAGAAAGCACAACTGTCTTCCATCTTCTAGAGCTTCAACTGGATACTTGCCGAGGCCATTCAAGTCTGCAATCTTTATGGTCTTCAGTCAGTAGAGTCTTCCTTGCCGGTGCAAAGGACTTGAGACCAGCATCTGAACTGTTCGAAACTGTTCTTCGGTCACATTCAAGATGCGAGTCCTGCTTTATTTCTCTGGCAGACATGAAAGGATTTTCTGAAGACATCCTGACAATCTTTTCATCTTCTCGGTCACTTATCACCTTCTGCCCAAAAACACCTCGGTTGCTTCCTTCAGCTTGTCCATCGACAGACAATCTCTGAGGATACTTTTTGACCGTGTTCTCTGAAATGCTCAAGCACTCAGCTATTTTTGGCTTTGAAGATAATGCATGAGTCCTTAATGCATAAATTTGACCTTTCCTAAACTTAGTTAAGTCGGTACCACGCGAAGCCATAGTTGACAGCGATCTAGAATGAAATGAACGAAATGACACTTCCAAACCCTTATATTAACATCATGCTGCTTTCTTTGTGTAGTTTTAACTCAAATCAGCAGATAGTTATGGTCTGTCCGCATTATCAGCATGATCGCATTCGTTCGTTTAGATCATAATAGAACACTGCTGAATGTTGATTTGGGGTTATTGACATCGATTGCTGCCAACAATGTGTTGGCAGCTTATCGGGTACTATATTTTTTCCATGACTGTATATGCAAAGCTCTACAAGTTGACTGACTACTCAATTATTGAGAGTAATGTGTTGACATGTTAAAATCTTCGTAGTGAGTGTTATTATTCTAGTGGCTGAGTGGATTCGAAAAAATATGTATGTATGTACAGTATTCGTCTTTCTCAAGTAGATTTTTGTGATCTAGTTGGGACTTAGGTTTTATTGAATGAGGTCTACATCCATTTTCAAAGAGACACTTTTCCATAACATTTACTGACTCAATAGAAGTGTCCGAACGACGACGATTGTGTACATATTTGATGCTATTGAGCACAAGATTATTTTTAATGTGATTGGGTAGCCAGCTGTCTTTTCGTATAGCGATTGCTCAATGACGTATACATATATACAGGGTGTCCCAGAAAAAACGATACCAAATTTTTATGGAGTTTGAGTGAATGATTCAAGAGATGAGGCATTTAGTAATTCTGTGATATGTCAGCTAAGATTTTTAAATGATATAGCATTTAGTGTCATGTATTTAATACACTTGTACGTACATGTATTGATAGCCAAAGTGTAATTATAACTGTTAAAATATTTTCAATAAATAAATGATAATGTTAGTTTGAGTCTGTTAATGATGCGTTTGAATATTTTAATCAAGTCTGTAATAAACAATAATCCTCACGTTTTTTTAGTTTGCCAAGTTCTGACTAATTTATGTTTTAGCCGAAAACTAAAATTCAAAAAATTTTACGGTTTGGTATAAAAAAGCATAATTTTTAATTAATCATTTTAGCCAACTCATTTCATAAACTTATTAAATATCTATGATGTAGAATCTCTTCACAAGTAAATTAACCAAATTAGATATCTGTAATGCAGAAACAAGAAATAGATTTCTATGATGTACAATCTCTTTCAAAATATAGATATCTAGACACTGTTCTTATATGGTGCCATTGTGGCAACTTGTGTCAATTCAATTCAATTTCAATTTCAATTCAATTTCATACTTCACTTTCGACCATAGAAGTGGATAATAGTACACTAGAATGGAAGTTTGATATCTTGCCTATGTACAATGATGGCACATGGAAAAATCTATGGTTTGTAGATCAGATTCGATCTAAACATTGCATCATAGTCAAACTATTTGCCAAGTTGGTTGTGGAAGTTGTTGATACCTAATTACAGGATTTTCATGAAGAGAATTTCCAGTGAGATGGCGGCAATGTTTCATGTAAAATAGCCTACTATTCCATGGATTAATATAATGTGTCTATTTGTAGCAGTTACTGATAACAATTTTCCAATTTTTCAATATTGGAATGCGAATTAAAAATTGGTTCTTAAAGTCAATTGAAAGTGGTCGGTGTGCTGTTTGTAAGAACATCTCAAGAATTAACAGATAGAAAGTCTAATTATTGGATAATTTCTTCCTCAAGCGGCTAAGAATTCCTGGCGCTTTTCTGGAATAAACACACTGAAAGTTTCTTTACCCACAATCATTTCTCAAATAAATGAAATGTCACTGGAACTTTTCAATTAATCATTGAATGACACATGTGATATTTTGGAAGCTGATATTCGAATGCATGTAGAGATTTTGAAAATTATTCTAATTTAGTGAACAGGGGATCCCTTTAAAGTAAAATGAATACTCTAAGATTTCTTGGCCTCTGATTTCAAGTTGGAGCTATACATGCTCTTGAAATCGGCATTACAAGTTGCATAAGAGTCTGATTATACTATTGATAGATTATCGGAGCGATATGTCAAAATGATGAACGTACAGAAAGTTTAAAAGGATTTCCTTCTTTGTCATTCTGTCGGCGCAGCATTTTGTAAATTCACTATTGCTTTTGAGTACATGGTCTTTGGACAAGGGCCAACAATCCAGATCAAGAATTGGTCTGATAAATATAAATGCCAATCAAAAAACATGGAAGCCAGATCGCACAAGTTGCATTTTGCCCCAACTAAGTTCCCCCGGCGTGTGCCATAATTTTCATGCAATTTCCATTCTAGGACTTTCTATGGTATTGTTAATTTCTATGCTTTCGACTGTTTTATAATGGAGCGCAAAGCAAAATTGGTCGCTTGGGCTGTTGCATATGAGAATGTTGAGAAAGCCAGAAGAATATACTACGAAAAATTCAATGAGGAAGCGCCAGGTAGAAGTACAGTTCACAGATGGGTACAACGCTTTTTGGAATCAGGTGACATCAATAAAAGAGCTGCCGGTAGTGGACGCCCTGCGAATGCATCAGGGGATCATTCTCAAAATATTGTGCAAGAGGCAGTTAATGAAGATCCTAATGTTTCAATACGCCAGATTGCATTGGATACTGGTATTTCGAAGTCAAGCGTCGGTAGATGTTCGAAGAAATTGAATTTGCATCCTTACAGTTACACTATGGTTCAAGAATTGACAGGTGATGATGATTACAGGAGGTTAGAGTTTTGTGAGTGGATACGACTGAAAGTGAATACCAATGAGAACTTTTACAAGCTTATTGCTTTCTCCGATGAAGCAGTTTTCCATGTAAATGGCACTTTTAACAAACACAATTTACACTACTGGAGTGATAGCAACCCACATGTCAAGCTAGAAAGATTTCAGGATCGACAATCAGTGACCGTATGGTGCATGATAAGTTGCACAGGACTTATTGCTTACGACGTTGACTATCAAACTATGAACGGTGAAAGATATTGCCAAATGCTGTAGCACAAAGTAATTCCTTTCTTTACACAAAGAAGGCACTCACAGAAATTATATCAACAAGATGGTGCACCTCCCCACTATAGTATAGCAGCGAGAAAACTTCTTGACGATAAAATGCGTGGTCGTTGGATAGGTTGGAGAGGTCCTACTGAGTGGCCACCTCGGTCACCTGATTTGTCGGTTTGTGACTTCTTTTTCTGGGGTGCCCTCAGAGACAGAGTGTACAGGCATAGACCAAACAACAAAGATCAACTGGCTCGCAGAATCGAAGAAGAAATTCAAAATTTTCCTCAGGTGATGTTTGACAATGCTTACAAATCATTCCTAAGACGAGTTGACGCTTGCATAGGATCTAATGGTTTACAATTTGAACAGAACTAGAGTTTGAAATGTGTATTTGGCATGTGACTTTGTGATGTATACACGTTTATGTAAACTATCAACCTTAGAGCGAGTAAAAATATAAAGTTCTTAATGTTGATACAAAAATCTTTTTGGTATCGTTTTTTCTGGGACACCCTGTATATATCTAAAAGTTCAAGCAATCATTTTTAAGCATTTCAATGCGAAATTAGTGCTGTTACTTGCTGAATTGAATACATCTAAGACGTCGAAAAGAAGCCATATTATGTTTAGGAAGCGGTCCTAAGAGTACCGGTATACAATCGATATGCGACTTACAAATGAGAGATGCATTATTCAATTTCTAGAGTAGTCACGTGTTGCCAGTATGAAGGGTTTTAATAAGCTCGAACTCGATTGACAATCATGGTCACTGCTAAAAAATTGACAATTTGAATAATTTGCTAAGTCAGCAACCAGAGATCGTCCTATTTACTAAAGTTGCATTGTGTAGAAACTTATTCGTTCTCATGTAAAATCCAAAGGTTCTATAGATTAAGCAGCATTGGTCTGTCACTAAGCCCAACTGCTGCCAAAAAGGATAATCTGGAGCTCGCTTTATTTAATTTTTGCCATGCGTTTGATCATTTCTCATCTTATGCGCGCTAATTATAATGACTGCCATAATTCGTTTACTATGCAATTATAAATATACTAAGTACATTTTTATCAAAGAAAAAGAGTGAAAACAATGTGGCTTGACAGGTTTTAACATCCTCTTATCGTATTAACTGACGCATAGCAGGTTTTGATTATTGCACTTTTACCAAACGTCCTTTTAGAATTAAAGCAAATGCCTTTGACACCATGTGTATTGATCACAAAAGTATACGTAAATGAATGAAAACAAAAAAGGAAGATTTTGGGGATAGCAGGTTTTAACACCCGACCGACGATATGTATCTTTATTATTTTATCTATCTATGTTTCGTTTTCCCCATGATGCATCATTAAGTAGATATTCAATTCTCTAAAGTTAGTGATGCCGAAATTACCGATATGTTATTATTTAGCGTAACTGAAGCCTTACCGAACAGTATATTTTGGTCGAATACCTAATAATGTGTTAGATATGATAGAAAAGTCGACGGCAGATCATTACACGTTTTTCCAAATTAATTTAAGCAGGTCGAAATTTACAAGTTTTTAAAAAGTTTTAAGTATACTTTCTTTTGACTCTTTAATCTTTTAAATTTCGATCAAACATTGGGGAATTTGTGTTAGGAAAAATGTGTTGGATACATCGCTCTGAAACAGTGTGAAGGATTTCTTGGTCTTTTCTGTAGTTTCGGTTTATTTCCGTGAGATGCAGTACTTTTTGATTGTTAAAGTCTACCTCAAGACAGTTAATAAAATTTCCCTTTTGTTCGAAGACGGTTAGTCGATGGCAAATCCATTGAAATATCTTATGAAATCAACTTAATATCATGCTCATTGAATTTCAGAGAACTGAGATGTCTAATCTTTTATTGCAGAGTGTGTCAGCGAGTCGTGCGGCCATCGGGCTCTATCCCTCTCATGACTGGGCGAAGATGATATCCGACGTACTCCTTCGATGTGCGCCTCCTGGAATGAACACTGTGCAGACGCAGATATGTGGATCTTGTGCTGTAGAGAATGCTATGAAATCTGTCTTCCTCGCACACATGGTGAAGCATTTATCTTGTAACTGTAACTCCTAACCTGAAATCTGTAGAAACTCAGATCATGTCATTTCTCTTCCTGTAGGAAAAGGAGAGAGATGGAAGACCCCCGTCAAAAGAAGAATTAGATTCGGTTTTGCAGAATAGAGAGCCAGGCGCTGTTAGACATGCATTTCTCTCATTCCAAAAATCTTTCCACGGTCGAACAATGGGTAATGCAATTTGCTTCAATTCTACATGCTTATCTCACTCTGTTTACTGATAATAAAACCTATCACGAAATAGGAGCTTAAATTTCAATCGCAATTCACACATTATCGAACATGAGCATATTATTTGATTTTCCGGGCAAGATGCCACCCTTGTGAGCGATCAGTTGTAACTAATCGAGCAATGAAGTTGAAGCTTACCCGATTAAAGTTTGTTGTTGTTATGAACTAAAATTATGCCAAGCACCATTGTTCCTTGACTATTCTGCATATGCTTTTATAAATTGGCATTTAGAAAATTTATATGAAAGTCGTCTTGCCCCAGGGTTCCTCAGATAAGAACATGTTTCCAATCCCATGATATTCTTAATTGAGTCCTAATGGCTAGTCCACTCAGTGAATATGCAGGCCTACATGCAGCTAAATGTGAACTAGGCCTATTCTGTTGTTGGCAGACATCAAGATGACGCTGATCTGTGACTCGAATAAAAAAATCTTCAGCTCGACAATTTCTGTCACTATGTGCTCCTGTCTTTAGTCTTGTCTTGTGAGCTGCAATCATTAATGTGATGCAACGTTTCGTGATAGTTACTGAAGACGATCCATGCACAAATCGAAGTCTCCGGTACATGCTTAAATGCTTAAATTGCAGTCGATCTCCAGGCCCAACATCGTGCAAGCAATGGAATTATTTGTAATATAAAGAAATGATCAATATTTCTAGACCTATTGACAAATTCGTGCAAGTACGTATAATGTTCACACTCGTAGCTTACTTTTCACGAGCCCTGCATTCTATATCGAATGTAGATACAACCTCATCGTTACAATAGACCAATATAGTTGTCTTCGAGAACAAGCCTATAGTAAAACCAACTTTATTAATAGTGTGCCTATTTGATTTCCCCATGTAACATTCTTTCCTTTAGCCAAATCTGATAATGTGCCTATATCTATACTAGCTGTTAGATATAAAAATAAACATCCGTGAAGGGAATTTGCATGAATATGGCAGCACTTTTCTTAAAAAGATCGTGAATAAATGCTCAACAAACTTAGATGTGGAAATTGCATGTAGTAGGCCTATTGTGTCAGGTTCAAAAACACTGGAGATGATAAAATTTCAAACAGATAATAATTTTTTGAAGATTCGCTTTTAGTTTTTGATAAAATAAACATAATCACGGGCATGATGTGTATGACTTCTTGCCGCATCATGAAAAGGAGTTGCCTCACGATCATGATTACGCTGATGTTTTTTTTATAGAACAATAATAATGCAGCGATTTTCAGTATCAGCAGATGTTAAAAAGATGCCACATGTATTTGTATGCTTGAAAAGGTTTTTTGGCAAGTTACTACTTACTATTTCATAGATATCTTAATTGATATCCAATAACTCTCAATTTCACAAAAAAGTGATAAAAATGAAAAATTGCTGCAGGTCGCGTTCAACTATGGAGACAGATGCAAGCGAACCGGTGCGATTTCATAAGCAAGAGTTTGGTCCCAAGGAAATGTGTAAAACGTCAGTAGCGATGTTTTAGACTGTAATCCTAGAAAATGGCGGCTTGCCGCACATGGCGCATTGCCTCACCGTACCCTCATGTATTTGCGCCACTAAACTGGCTGGTATTTTTCTCAATGTGAAGTTATCATATTACATGCTTTATTATGCTCAGTATTGGTTCTACGCATATAATGCTTTTTGTAAATGTATATCTATGCATCAACTACACTGTGACGTTTCCCGCTTGTGAAGTGAGGAATTGCAGTAAAATGCAGCATGATTTTGGAATTACATTTGTATGACATGAAAAACACACGCACCTGTAATCGTCTCACTCACCAAATTTTGTTTGCATCATTCTGCGGCTGTCATAATTGAATTAAGTATTAATGGTGGTATTACTTAACAAGTGGCATCGGTACTTATGATAAACATTGGCACAAATGCTTCAACCTTTATTCGTGTTTTATTAAGAAAATGTGTTTTTCAATATAATTATTTGACTGCTATTTTTGCGCAACTCATTTATTTTTCCTCATATGTTGATGATGTAGCCTTAGCTCATTATTATCATTAATGACGATTATAAAGTTAAAAATTTAACTTTCATTCAATGCGATTGTGATAGATAATCATCGATTCCTATGGATGACTTTTCGAAAAAAATTGCACCCAACATTTGAGGTCGCAGAATAACCTTGCAATTATAAGTTGCAGGACAGTCTTGGGATAGTAGAAATGTATTAATTCAAATTCGTCAAAGGAACTTGAGAACCGATCTTTTGTGGAAAACCCGACAATTTTATAAGTGACAGGATGTGATTTTAAATTTTTAAAATATTCCAGATTCTTTATATTTATAGGTGCTCTGAGTTTGACGCGGTCAAAAGCACGTCACAAACTTGATCTTCCTGCTTTCCCTTGGCCCGCTGCACCTTTTCCTCTCTACCGCTATCCTTTGTCTGATTTTGAAGCTGAAAATCTTGCCCAAGATGATTTGTGTTTAGCTCAGGTGGAAGAATTGATGGAAGAAGAAGAGCGAAATGGTGGAAAAATCATTGGATTAATCATAGAACCCATTCAAGCCGAGGGCGGAGATAATCATGCATCTGACGATTTTTTCCGCCGACTGCGGAATATATGTTCTGAAGTAAGAGATAATTTTTATCAACTAAATAGAGTCTACTTAGCATTACATCTGCGTTTATATTCTTATCTCATTACCTACAAGCGTTTTGATTATATTTTACTTACTGATTTTTTTGTCTTGATCGCATTTACCGTTAGACTTATTTGCATTTGCAATTACATCTTATTTACATCTGCCTTGCGTACCTGTGGTGCTGTACATGTGTGAGGGTGGGGTGAGGATCGGTGAGGTAAAGTGAGGGGCGCTTTATCTTCACGCTTTGAAGTTTTGTGTTGCGATTGTGAATAGACCGATTATAATTTGACCGACGGTGTAATAGCATTTTTCTTGATTTTTGGCATTTCTGATCGGAAAAAAGAATCAGAAAAACAAATTACTTCATTTCCTGCTTCGAGAAAGAGAGACTAGAGTCAAATGAATTCTTCTAGAAGCCACACTTTCAATCTTGGTAAAGATGCAAAGACAAACTCAACATGGCATTCTAGAAGCCACAAGCCCCAAGAAGACAATGACAATGTTTCAGTGTTAAAGACAATGATAGCAAAAATACAATTTGTCAATAGAAAGGCAGTTTGATATGATTACATAACTATGTGAATTACAGTTCGATACAGCTCTTGTCTAAAAAAATTTCGGGGACTGAGTTTGCCTCGAGCATTCACTCACTCACCATCCAATGAACGTCGGCTTGTCCCGGCTCGCAGGATTGGACGATTTCCCATTTTTCGGAGAGCAGCACGCCACATATCTGCCAAGATTTAACCGTGTCTTGAAGCTAGAATTTTGCACAGCTTTTAGGTTTTCCTTCACCACTTTTGACTAGGTCCTCTTCGGTCTTCCTCTATAATTTACACCATACTCATTTAGCTCCATAACACTTCTGACACATTCTTGTCGACTTTGCCTCACCACGTGCCCATACCATCGTAAGCGGTTTTGCTACAGTGCATATTGAATCGATTTCAGACCCATCGCAAGTCGAATATCCTCATTCTTGCGGTGATCTCGCAATGACGCGCCAGCCATCCATCTTATCATCCTCATGTCAGCACTTCATTCGTTCGCTGCCGTACACAAGCGTCGAAAACTTTTCCTTCGCCCTTGAGAGATGGGACTCGAGAGGTTATGAAAGGCATCAGCTCTCTGAACAAACCCCAAACGCACTTCACTCTCGCAACCACCGCTCTGACTTAGATCCTCTAGCGCCACTGATGTCATCACCCAGGCAACAAAGCTGCTCTACAACCGCAAACTTTTCACCATATAAGTAGCTCACCATTGTGACTGATCTCAACTGGCTTATGCATCTCACCTTTGCAACGCTTACATGCGAAAGACATACTTGTTTGATCGAGGCTTCCTACAATACCAATACACAATACAATACACAATTTGCTGTGCACCGGAATGGAGCTTGTCTAATAATTTATTGTTGCTTGGTGTCCAATATGATAACAGGCTAAAATGGAATGACCATGTTATTTGTGTTTCTATGCGGCATGAAACCGAACTGCTAAGGATTAAGCTCAAATTACGCTCTTATCCTATTCTCGATTACTCGTTCGTGAATCTTCATGGCTTGCTTTAAAAGCTTGATGGCTCGGTGTTAGTTGCAGGACATCGGATCACCTTTTCCTTTGAGCAGTGGGAACATAATACTTCTTGACCAGTCCGTAGGAATGGTCTCCTCGGCGATGATGCTATTGCCTAGATCATTCAAACAATCTACGCCAACTTCGCCATATGAAGGAAGCATTTCAACAACGACATCTGAGGCACAAAATTTCCCTCTCATGCTATCTTCAATAGGCGGATTATTCGGATAAGCTTTACCTTGAGCCTTGCACTGGTTCATAGGTTGGAGGGTCCTTCATGTTTTATGTTCAACATTCTTTCCATGTGAGTCTTCTACACTTCAGTAATGCCTTGGCGGTCTGAAACGACGTTGCCTCGCATGCATGCTGGGACTACGAGATCAGCTGAGTCCTTTGCCATCTTTTTCGCAAACTTAAAAGCGTCATTTTTGCCAGATATACCATGCAGTTATTCAGCAAATTCGCACCTTTTTGCTTATTGAGCTTCCGAGACCGCTCTCTTGGCTTCCTTTTGCCGTTGTGTATGCAGCTCCTTGTCGAATTGGTCAACAGTTCGCTTCCACTTCAGGTACACCATTCCTTTTTGCTGTAATAGCCTTTTCAACCGCATTGTTCCACCATCATGTATTCTTGTGTCTCGCTGGACCTTTGGTGCGTCCGCAGAGCTCTTCCGTTGTCTCGATGAGCTCCTTCTTCATCGATGTCCATTTCTCATCAATACAATCACTTCTGATCTGATTATTGTACCTCGACGTGATTGCCTCAGTGAATTCTGTTTTGCGCATCGGGAGATTCCAAACGATATACACGCAGTTTTGAGACAAATTTTCTTCTCACCTTTTTTTGGAGTGTTCACGCAGACATCTGCACAGAGAAGTCGATGCTGAGAAACGCATTCCTCGCCAACAATCACTTTGATATCGCCGATGATGCTCATGTCTCTTCTTTGAACCATTATATAATCAACCTGAGATTTTCTACAACCAGAGGAGTAGGTAATGAGATTATCATCCTTCTTCTCAAAGTAGGTGTTTCCAACGATTAGCTGAGTAGCATCCGCAAACTCGAGAATTGCTTCACCCTCAGGATTGCGTGAACCAAAGTTCATGACCGCATGAACTTGCTCGTATCCGTCAGATCTGCTACCAACTTGTCCATTTAGATCACCTCCTAGTAGTACTAACTCGTCACTTGTATTTTCACTCAGCACGTCGTGCATGTGATTCCAGAAAGTTGTCTTTCGGTCATTGATCTTCCTGATTGTGGGGCGTACGCAGATATGACATTCAGGAAATACTTTCCCGCGTAAAAATTTGATGCGCATTATTCTGTCACTATGTCTGCTCACCTCCACAATTAAATTGATCCATCTTTCTGACATGATGATGCCAACGCCACCAAAGTCATCTGATCGCCCTTGCCAGAAAAACTTAACTTGGAGTCATTTACACCATCCAACGAGCACTGTCACCTATCTATCTTGATTCCTGGATGCCACTGTTCTTCTCATCACATCAATCACTTCGCCAGATCGTCCACTCATGCTGCCAACGTTCCGGGATGACATTCTACATCTTGATGCCTTCTGACTTTCCCGCGTCTTATCAAGCCATAGGCCATCATTACGGTTCACGGTACTAGTCGCCTTCCTCGCCATTCTTCTTTTCGTTGGCTGACGAGGTTGCCCACGGGAAACACCAAACTGTTCCTACCTTTGATAACTATTGCTAAACACGAAAAATGGGAAAATGGAGTAAAATATTTTCACGCTGGATTCCCTTCCTGCCGTAACCAACTCACGAGTCACATCCACTGGAAGCCGTTGGACTGTGAGGTGCGGTTCATCCGACACGAAGACGTGCTGTTGACAGACTACGCAAAGATAGTTATTTGAACTGGCGCCCTCTTCGCCAGTGAGCCTTAGTTGCCAGCATTACCAGGGGGTACCACGTGGAGGTAACTGTCGACTTCTGACCCGAGCATCCTAGTGACCATTTATGAGAGACAAGTAGCCAACTTGAAACTCGGCCACGCTCAACCAAGGCTTTCCAATCCGGTTAATAGATCTAACTATCAACCATCATTATACCAGCGAATCGATAGTCGATGCAGTCGATCGAGTTTCTGAAAGTCCTTGGCATTAATATCACAGATAATGGGCCAACAAATTGTGATACGACAAGGTGCAAGGCTATCAAAGGCTTATAGCTAATTGTTGTCTGATTGTATATTCAGTTTGAATTTTGGCTGATGTGAAAGGCGAGATAATACACCTTGGGGAAGAAGGAAAATGTAGTACTTTAATGTCAACACCCAGTATTCCTTCTGATGCACGATAATTTCGACTCCGGTTCTAAAGTTGAACTTTGAAATGCGTGTAGTATTTGATGGAACAAGGCATGCTGTCAAGTTTAGATGAAATTTTGTTGAATAATTAGATGAGCTGTTTAATGAAGCTTAGCCCTATGATCTGTGGAACTACAGCAATGCGTTCGAAAAACACGTCCTGAAATTTCTGAATAGATTATTTGCCTTTGAGTATGAATTACCATTCCTGGAGATTTGGCGAGGTTCAAAATAAGTGACATTTTAAGAAACGATCGTTTACTGTCACAAATAACGTTGAAGGTCTTGATAGCATCAAAGTAAAATCCTGCCCTCAAAAATGAACTATGGGAAAATGGTGAATTCAACAAGGCTGTTGATCTATCAACTGCGCCCTGAAGTGTCGTGGTCAGATCGAGTCATATGAGGGGAAATTGGATCGATATGAAGAGTTGATGGACGAGTGTAAGAGGAAAGGGTGGACAGTCAATATCTGACCACGGCTTCGTCGGACGCTAGATGATGCGGTTTTTGAGGTGTCTGTGGTTAGGGTAATAGTCCACGAGTGGAGAGAATGAGTTCAGTGAAAGAGCGATGATAGGACCTGCGTGGATGTGGAATCGTGCAACGCTTTCTCCCAGCAACAGCAAGTCACTTTTGATGAACCCCACCAACCGGCCAGTCGAGCTTCAAGTCCAATAGATCGGTCGACGTCTGTGACTACGTGTGAGCGTGGATATAACGCATAGTCAGACTACTAGAGCGAGTATCTACAGGGAACGAGGCCGAAAATGAAACTTTCACAGAATGATGTACACCCTATGCCTACAACGAACCTGCGCGTCTGCCGAGTTCTAGTTAGCTCCTCTTCTTATCAGACACGATCAAAGAAAAATACATACAGGGGATGCAGATGGGATGCAGATTGAAAGTTTTGGTTAAAATGAAATTTTCTGTGGTTTCTCCTAAGTTGCTACTGGTGCCGTCAGGTCATTTCCCATCATGTGCAGTTGCTATTATCATGCTTCTGATCGGCGATGTATGCAGGAATATGACTAAATGGAGATAAAATTGACCGAAATGTCTGTGTTTGCCGAGATTAGGAGGCTTGCCAAATCTGAATGAGTCTGCCATCATAGATAGATGTTCTTGAACATGATGGAAAATGACATGAAGACATTCAATGCCAAAAATTGTGACTCCTGAGTTTATACTTTTCAATTAATAAGAGAAAACATACAAAATTATATTTTAACCAAAAACTGCAATCTGCATCCCATTGAATTAACATGTTCTTTTCTTTGTTCATGTCTGACAAAAGGAGGAACCTAGTACAACATGGCAGACATGTTCAGATTTGAAGTTGGCAAGAGGTGTATAGCATTCTGTGAGAGTCTCATGTTCAGCCACGTTCCCTGAAGAAGCTCGTTCTGGCTGCCGGGCTAGGTGTCGAATCCCGCGGATGACCTTCGGCTGACGAATGGAATTTTGGAATGCATTCAGCAGAATTTTTTAGTATTTCACTCCACCTTATTTCCATGGCATAGAGTATTATTTCCTTTTTCTTCATTTCTACAAGCAGCTCTTTATTCAATTTATGCGGTGCTTTTTCATAAAATATGTTTCATAATTTCTAGTACTTTTAATTGTAGTATGTACTTCCACCATGATGTCAAAAGTACAGACCAAACCGTTCACGAATTTGTGATATCCGATCTTGACATGTTAACTAATAGCCTATTTTAATTTCGACAAATATGTCAAAGCTTTGTTGAATTACTTTATTACTTTTATTGACAAAAATACGACCGAAAATTGAATCACAAAGAATATTTCGAACTTGCCATTTGACTTTGGCATCATTTAATATTAATAACATATCACCCAACAGTTTGTGATATAATGGCAATCGCAATGATTTGTTAAATTGTTAACGGATATTCTACTTATACCATTAATCGCTATGGATCAGGTGTCAGAACGACTAATCAAAGACGATCTCAGTATTCAACCGGTTCTTATATTTTCAAAGTCCCATTTGTGAGTGACAAATTTAATGACAGACTTCAGCGTGTCGTGAGATCTTGCATCCAAGCGATTTAAGTCGTGTTTGAAACGCTCTTGTCTTGTAAATGATCCCCTATATGTAGCGCTAAGAAGTTGCTTACAAAGGCACATGCACTGTACATACTGTATGTAGAGCTTTCTATATTGGAAGAACATGCCGTTTATTACTCGACCGTGTTGCAGAGTATTTTCAGGCTAGTAGGGATACGATCATCTTCAAACATGCTTACACACTAGGGATATTACTTTTTGACTTTTTTCGAAATTTAAATTTCCTGTATTACAGCTCGATGAGTTTTTGTTTAAAACTGATCAAAATATTACTGCAAAAAAGTTTACCCCAACCTCAAATTTCTAAAACGATTTTCACAAGAGGTAGTAGACCTAGATTTTCATTTTCAGAGCTTCAAAAATGTCTCATTGCCAAATATTGCTGCCTCTAACTTTGTTTTATAATAGTTAGGAATATATAATTATTCCCTGCTAAAACAAAGCAATGAGAGAGATCATGATATGATGAGAGATGATATGAGATATCATTTGATGCTAAAATCAACAGAATCAAAGACCATGCAGAGGCTCTCAGACATTTCGATAACCATGACCTATGAACTTTATTTGTGTTTATCCATTTTTAATGATCTATCCATTGACAAAAGAAAGATGAGGAAGCCGACTCAAATTGATGATGCAGCAATTTTCTTGGAATCAAATTATCAAGGTGACGAAGCCCTTACGGAAACTGTCATGATAATTTTATTAATAATGGCTCATAAAGACTTATGATAATTTGGAGCCAACTATCATGAGCTTATCATAAATTCATGAATACATTTTCGCACAGGAGGGAATATGTGAATGTTCAAACTACGATAGTATCAACAACATTGGTGGTGGGGGAACAAATAAAAAGCCGTAATTGTTATTAACTTGGTGTAAATGACCTGTCTGTCTTTGCCTGATATTTGCGTAGAAAGGAACTGCCACATATTTTGCTGTACAATCCACAAGAACAATCTCTACACAACAACAACAAGATACCGCTAAAATTCCAAATTGTTGGTCGTTATCTGTTCCTTGCTAAATCTATCAGATGAATAAAAGAACGAATAGGCCTGCGTGAAATTCGAAGAGAGATGTCGCATTTATGGGAATACAAACTGAATTTTCTTGTTTTGTCTACTCTAACTGTGGAAATCAAACTTGATAAATTATTGAAAATATATGACGATTGTGTGAAACGACAGAAATATCCTTGAAGTTTTGATATTACGAAAGAAAATGGTGTTTAGTTGTTCAGAAAGGATAAACGTCTACACCAAATTCAGATAAATCGGGCATACGACGTAAAAGGCTACGAGTCCCATTCCAATCCATCCTTCCAAAAGTAGAAAGAAATTCATTCAACAAATGTCCTTGAATTGGAATTTAATATCATCTGAAGAATTGGAGACAGATATCGATAGCGAGTCTCAAGAGTCAGATCATCCAAGCAATCGGTCCACTAAAACTAGAAAAAAATATCATAAGACAAATGCAGCTACCAAATTAGTGGCATCTTCGAAGTTATCAACTTGCAAGGCAGCAAATTTGTGTCATCACTGTCAGAATCTGGAGCAGACATTCACACAGTCCGGCATGTAAAAGTCCACCATCAAAGAGACGAGAAATCTTAAAGATGAAATGAAAGAGACTTTGAGTGGAACATTGGTAGCTACATTTCGATGGCAAGCGAATTGACAATCGAGAATATCAAGTATTGGTTTTGAAAAAACGAGCACAGAGAAACCAAGCTAGATAATTATACTTGAACTACCCAGTGGAAAGGCTGATACGGCTGTCCAAGAAATAACAGCAGTCCTTGATGAATATAAACTGTGGAGGAGCATAAAAATGATTACTGCTGTATGAAATTATCGTGCCGCCTTTTTTTCGAGTGTGTGGGCTGATCTTTGATTTATTAGCCAATTGCACAATGCAACTGAGTATCAAACATTATGTAACAACAGCTTGCAGAATCAGCAAAAAGCTTTGACATCTGTTAAAAACTCTTGGAGTCAAGAACCTTCAAGACTGGAAATTCCAAGAAGAAAACAGTGCTGAACAAGAATAAAGTGCCTTCAAGATATCTATGACTTTTGCAGAAAAAGGAGAACGTTCAGTTTAAGCTTATAGTTCGTAAACAAAGAATGAAATGAGTGACATTTTTAATTTGAGTATTCAGGTAAGATTGTGAAATATCCGAATTTTTGATCAATGAAATTAGATGATAGTAATGATTAAAACAGAGTTTTGAAGGTAAATCATATTACTTCGTATATACCTCTTAATTATGTCAAAATAACATTTTGTCATTAACAAAACAGCATCAAAAAATAATCAAATAATTATAATAGAAGAAAAACTGGCAGAAATCACTTTTTTGCTGAAAAAATGCAATTTTTAAGATTTTAATTTTGAGTTGGGAGTGAATTTTTTTCGATAAAATCAAAATAAAGCATATTTTTGCTAGTTTTGATGAAAATTTCATCGATTCATGATACAGGAATATAGACTTAGAAAAAATTCATTCCCCTAATGTACACACAGCGAGCTCCCAAAAAAACTTTTTAAATTTTCGATTATCAGCAGACATAGTAGTCAAATCCGCTGTCGCAAAGCTGAAGCTATGATTACAAAAATCTAAATCCTTCTTTGAATAGCCGGGAAGAGTTCATGGACTACGCTATGTTCTTGGTATGACTTGCATGACCTTAACCTTAATTTGCGCTATTGTATCTCTAAACTTGCATTTTAGACTTATATCTCTTTATAATTAATCACTTTCAGTTATCATATGACTTGCACTACTGTTGTTCCGGATGATGGACTTTTCACTCTATAACTTGAAAGCTAATGCTAGAGTTGTAGTCATTTATTCTTCGGATATCGATGTCATGCTGTATTGCATGTCAGATTATCATTTAACACTAACTTGCCTTATGAAGCAGCAGGTCTGCGACACGTTGCGAATTATGTCAAAATTCGGGCAGATTGGTCTTTTATTTGACTCCGCTTTGACAGTTTGTTAAATTGTTGTCAAGAAGTACGAGTAGTACACCTCACTTTACATACAAAAAAATCAAAAATCCACACAATATAATGTACTTAATTCGGTATAGAAATGGGACTGGGAAAATAGGCGGAGAAAATAAATAATTCGGTCCGCATGATAATACTTAAGACTCTAAGACCTTCAAGAAAAAGGTATTTCAAATATGAAAAGGGAATGTGAATCCATCCAGAAAACGTAGAAGTTTTGGAATTTATAGTTAGCTTTACCTTGCTCTTGGTTGTGTAGAGACAAGGAATGACTGTGATTACCTAATTGCGTAATTTGGAAGGATTGAAAATAAAATAATTCTATACATCTTTTACGATTCGTGTAAAATTCTTTTGATTTGTGTAACATCAATCTATATATAGGTGTTGGCTTGTCATTGATCTTAACACGCTTATTGATTCGTAAATAGAATTGAATTCTGCTATCCACAGTGGTTATCAGCTGTTTCAGATCAGACCCGATCCCCAATGCATGCAAAGTACCTTAACATTTTCATTTTTTGCAGCGTGGCGTCCATTTTGTCGTGGATGAAGTTCAAACAGGCGTCGGTCCGACTGGCAAATTTTGGGCTCATGAACACTGGTGTCTTGATGAGCCTCCAGACCTAGTCACATTCAGCAAAAAGATGATTTCTGGTGGATACTATTTGCGAACGGGGCGATACATTCCATCGGAGCCCTATCTCATCATGAATACATGGCTGGGAGAGCACCAAAAACTGATCATTTTGCAAGCAGTCCTAGACATCATAGATGAGAACAATCTTCTACAACAGGTTCAAGAATCAGGCACTGTCATTTTAAATGGACTGAAGGAGCTAGAGGTCAGAAAATGTGCCATTTTTTTAATTTTCCTGATTTTTCTAATATTTGATACATCAGCATTACGTCTTATACACGCATTTAACTTCCGTTGCTAATGGTTGACCGTTTGGCAAAAGACTCTTTCCATCAAATTTCTTTACTCTCATGTTGAAATAAAGTAAATTCATTTTTTATTCTACTCGAGCAGGATCTATAGAAGTACAGTGCGTATTTTAGAAGTACATTACAGTGCTATTTAAATGGATGCATAATTGTTAGCACAACATTTTGATATGAAAGGTGATCGGAAGCATTGAGGACAATCTGCAATGATACTGGATGGTAGTGGAATCATTAAATATCGAGTTGCACCTTCTGTTGAATAATGGAAATTGGGAGCAGTCCTGAATTGCCATTTTACGCAATATCAGAAATCATCATCGAAGACCTAGTTCACAGCTCTCAATATCAATATCAAATACCTATTTAGACATGCAGTCAAACCTGGAGTAAATTTGTACCAGTGTGCAGTGGAGTAAAACAGTACAAGTGACTGTTTAGGTCTGTTCATTTTCACAATTGGGGATGCAATTAATAATCTAATTATTCTACTTTTGCACTGTGTTTTCAAAGAACAGCATTTAGTAGTTACTACAGGTGGACTAACTTAAACAAGATGTCAGTAGTGAGTCAAAAGTAGTATTTAGTGAATATCCACATCAATTAATATGATATGCTAATTACGTGTCATATTGGATTTATCACATTCTGTTTGAAGTTTTTCACTAACTTAATGCGGCCTCAAGCTGCATCCTGGAGCAGTCTATTTTCGTATATTCTTGTTCAATAGAGCATGATTTGTTTTTACGCACGGTTGAAATAGCTATCGCACAAATTGTAGGAATCGATTTTGAGGGTTAAGAACCACATGGATTGCATCAATTTATCCTTAACTTACAGTCATTGCACCCAGAAATAATCAATCGCTCTCGAGGACGAGGAACTTTTATCGGGTTTGATTGTGCTACGACAGAAGACCGCGAGAAACTAATCACGAAGGCAAGAAGTCGAGGTAAGGTCTATCTTTCATAAAGGTCAGAAATGAATTTTACTTCGTGTTGTACACCTATGTATTCGTTTTCTCAAGGAAAGCACCATCACGTATATTCCTTGAATATACAGTATAACAGATTTAACTCATTAGTGAATTATAGACTAGCGTAAACATTGAGCGGAACAGAAACTGATGAAAGGAAAACTTAGAGCAGTAACAACGAACTTTTACTTGCATAAATTGCTTTTCCCCTTGATTTTTGTAAAAAAACGCTCAATTTTGTAAATATGATGAATTAAACTGACACGACTTATAAGAACTATTTTGTTGATCCAACTTCTTTTTTATATATGTTTTTCAATGATTCATTGCTGATCTATTAGTAGCATTAGTTTCCTTGGCCTGGCAAAAATATATGTTGTACATTTGCTATGAAGATGTAAATCAGCTTCTTTATTGGATGAAGCTAAGAAATACGTCCGTTGTAAACTATTATATACATAGGACTCTATTTTTTAGCCATAGTACTAGACTAATCGAGTAAGTTACGCACATGCATGGCTTTCTATATTTATTATCGGGAAATGTGATGGTGCGTTTGCTGTAGTATGACTCAATAATGATCTTCGTATTGATTCTGTAGTTACAGTAATGGATTATTTGCTCACTTCATAGGAAGATTCAATGTCGAAAAAAAGACGAAGCTAGAAAATAGCTATGCATTAGTACCATGCCTTGATTTAATTTAATTGACATAGAATTGTTGGAGAGAGAGATGCTAAATTTATATACAAAATTGATTACGGTAGTGTCGAATTAAATTAATGTTCTTTCTTTTTAGATTAGGGTCTTACAGGTTATGTCTTACAGGTTTTAGGACGCGTTGTAGAATGAAGGCAAAGAAAATGTTAACAGATTGCATGATAGCAACGTTGCATTTAAGTTTCAGCTCAGGTTTACAGCAACTGCGTCTGTGGGGACGGATTTCTTTTCGAAATATCGTATTTAGCTATCCCACTTCATGTTGCTCTTCAAGAAACTTCAAAAAGGACACTGAAGTGGGAAAATGAATGGACTTGATGAAGAAATGAATTACTATCAACACAAACAGGAGAAGTAGTTTGATCGAATTTAGTGATTTCGTCCATCACTGATCTTTTCATCATTCAGAGAAAATAAGGAGCTTGACCAGGATGCAACATGATCACGCGAATGTCGAAATCAATCCTCCGTCGTCGATCCGATAAAGCAACAGCAGTGTGTCATCAGCGCATTTAGCGACACAAAATTTTCACATAAGAGGGGAAGTTATTGTTGTAAATCGCAAATAACAGAGGTACGATGACACTGCCTTGGGGAGCTTTGTGCAGGAGACGTGTCAGAAAAATAATCTTTACAAAACAAAAACTTCACCGAAGATTCATCACCGCAGTACAGTTATAGTGAAATCAAGTATAGGCCAAGTTCAAATTTTTGACATGGATCAGGTTAATGATATGTAAATAAGAAAGTGCATCGATTGGTTTCGAAATGTTGAGTGACAAGATTCCAACCGCACTTGACGATTCTTCCAAGAACTTCAAAATCATGTTATGAGTCACCACGTCAGCACAGGTGACTTAATTGTGATACAAATTCAATTAAAAGAGCAGCTGACCGAATATTCCATTTTTTGCAAAATACATTATCGACATACAATGCGTTCCGAAGAAGGAAACTGCTATAAGACAAGTTCGTCACAGCTGTTGGATATTCAGATTTTGGTGTTGAGCGCACATTCGCATGTTTTAGGCAATCTGGAAGATCTTAACCATCACACAATGGCAAGTTCAATAACAAGTCACAGCCGAAGCGAAGTCGCGAAGAATCCACGACGGAATAACATCTGGATCAATGAACGTTCTGATCAATTTCATCGGATAACTGAGCATCAGCACTAGGAATGAGTGGAGCATCTACATATCTATCACAAATAAAATCGGTTGTTTCTGCAAATACGCCATTGAAGGGATCAACAAGGACACAAAAGATTACAGCCTGTTGAATATCAAGTAATTTCCTGTCTAAATACTGAGGGACCAGTACACTGACACTACTTCCTATTAGTAGGACTGTGAATGCAAGCCACATACACGCTGATGCACATGCTAGATAGGCGTTTTGGACACAGGATTTTAAGATATCTCTTGCTCCATGATGTTGTTTCTAAAATATACACAAGCATCACCTTTTCGTCGTCCAAAATTGCCAGCATTCCATGAAGAAGCTCACCAACTTCGTAAAATAGATGCGAGCACTTTCAATATTTCTGGTCTCCTTGTAAATTAGGCACTTCCTTTAAAAAGTATGCTTCTTTACTGCGTCAGCATTTTATATTATTTTCTTTTTAGTAATGTAAATTTATAATAAAAATCGAACATAACCGTATTTTCTGGAATTTTGAGAGTGTCCCTTGTTTACTGGAACTTGCAGAAAATAGATTTCGCAAAAATGCAACATTCTTCATATTTTGCGCATGGTGATTTAGTTTTTTTGGGAGCTAGTGTGTCCTTTCCACTCGCAGGAACCGCTCGTGACTTTGGCGAAGGGGAAAAAATAAAGATCTATAGAAATAGGGATGGATACAGGTCATATGGAATGCATTTCTGCTCTTTCTAAGCTATCCGATGAATCTACGTTACCCTTGAGAAGTTCGTCCTGTACGATGCGTGGTCCCACTTTTTTGTAGCTCTCCGACTCCGGGTAGTAGCAATTAGTGGAATGATGTCGAGATGATGTAGTATGTACTAAGTAGGCCTATATTAATCAAAATGTCAATTTCAATTCTCTTTTAATTACTGGTAGGTCAAATCTTGTCAGACTACACAACAATTGGGTCATCATTATGGTGTAAATGCTTAAAGAAAGTGAATGCAGGAGGCAATTTTATCTACGTGGTTGCGACTGCTGCGTACCCCTTGGTATATATCTATCTATCTATCTATATATATATAGAAATAATATATATATAGAAATTAGAGAATGTTCAAAAATGGACTGAATATAAATAAGATAATGTCCCTCGGAATCAATCAAAGAAAAACTCAAAAGACTGCCCAAACCGGTTTCACCATTCTGTCTGGCTTCTCACGGGCAAATGTATTGAATGCAAATGAAAGATATCACTAAGGTGACACAAAATGATGAGATCATATAGATTACTGAAATCTAGGAATTTATGCACATGAACATAGTAAACAATATCACTTAATTAATCTGTTCAATGAAGGCTTGAGAATTTTAATACATAGATTTTCTTTGTCCTCACGAGTATATTTATCACTGTTATTTGGCAGCTTCAATATGGGCATAGCATGGAATGGATGGTCAAAGTCCGTAGCACATGATGACACATGTTCACTTACATGTAGTGTTCTGTAATTTTGGTCACGGATCAACTGGCGGTGGACTCTGATGCGTGATCTAAAAATGTCACCAGTCTGTCCCACATAAATTTGATGACACCCACGACATTTCAAGACATAAATTACATCCCTTGAGGCACACGATAAGTTCGATTTTATTTGGAAGGTCTTCGTTTCATTATTAAGCAAATAAGAAAAGCAAGCCCCTTCTAGAATGCATCTACAACATTCACATTTTTTGTCTCCGCACTTTTTAACTCCAGTTACTGTTGTCCTGTTATTTTTGCCTAATAGATGAAAAAGTGAAGGTGGCTGACGGAAAGTGTTGATCAAATCATATTTATCGAAAGGAGAACTTAGCTTTAATGATGAAAACGCCGGGTTGATGATTCTGCCATAAATATTCGGGCTATTCGGATTGTAAGTTTGTATGAAAGGTAAGATTTTTCGAGAATCGTGTTTATTTTTCGATATCACTGAGGATGCACTACTAACTTTCGATTTGGAGATTGCATCACTTACAATGGTAGACGGGTAATTCAGTTTCCTCAATTGAGCTCTCAATTCATTGAACCGAATTTCTCTTGTCTCTGGTCTTGAAACTATTCTCATAATACGCTTGGCAAGAGTATAGGGAATGTTTCGGAGAGTATGGTTCGGATGGGCGGAATTAAAAGGAACAAAGCTGTGGCTGTCCGTTGGTTTACAATACAAATCAGTTTCAACTACATTTCCATCGATAATGACTAGAACATCCAGAAAATTCAATTGATTTCGATTGGTTTCCATTGTAAACCTAATTTTCCCATCCAATTCATTGAGAATTTTATAAAAATCATGAATACTTCCGAAAGAGTCGTTCCAAATCACAAAACAATCATCTAGAAATCTGATCCAAGAATTATAGAAATAGTCAAAATCATCAATGGTTAGAATTTCTTTCATGATTATATATCCGTACATCTTTTCCTCTAAAAAGCCCATAGTCAATGAGGCATAGGTAGGGGCGAGTTTGGTGCCCATGGCAGTCCCGGAAATTTGTAGAAAAATTTTGTTGTCGAAGCTAAAAAAGTTGTTTTTAAGAACAATCTCCGTCCCTTCCACAATGAGATCGATAGAAAATCGATCAGGGATCAAATTGTCATATTTTTGTATCCAGAAATGTATTGCTTGAAGACCAAGATCATGACTAATATTCGTGTATAAAGACGTTACGTCAAATGTGGCCAAATTAGCGTTGTAAATCGAATCGGGTAGTTTTGATATGAAATGTGTGGAATCTTTACAGAAGCTAGGTAGCTTTGCAACTAATGGCTTTAAAATTTCGTCGATGAAAGAGCTCAGTCTACTAGTCGGAGCATTTGTGCTCGAGATGATAGGTCTGAGTTTTAGATTAGAAGGAGGGGGTACCTTTAGATAGCCATATTTATCTATTTTTGACAAACTCAAAATTTCGTGAAGTTTGTGGATTTTTGGTAATCCATACATGAATGGCAAGTCTGGGTTGAATTTACATAGATACCTCCTCTCTTTTATGGATAGACACTCATTGAAATGATTGCAGAACTTTTCTATTCGACGCATGGTGCTGTTTACATCGTATTTGAAAATTGGTCTGTATGTTTCTGAATCTTTTAGATGCCCACTGTATATGGAGTCCTTGTAGTTATCATAATTCATAATTGCAAAAGTGCCGCCTTTATCTGAATTAGTGATGTGGAGAGAATCTAGTTTCTTCAATTTATCAAGAGCTTGAGTCTCTTCAAGAGAAATGTTGTTCTTCCTACCTCCATCAGATGATTTAGGAAGAGAGAGAAGCCAGTCCGTGAGAAGCCAGACAGACTGGTGAAACCGGTTTGAGCAGTCTTTTAAGTTTTTCTTTGATTGATTCCGAGGGACATTATCTTTTTTATTTATACATACATATATATATATATATATATATATATATATATATATATATATATATATATATATATATATATATATATATATATATATCATTATTCGTGTGTCTCATATTACGTCTCACAATGCAGCGAATCAAGAAATTGTATTACTAATGCACGTACTTGTCATATTATCTCTTTATCGTCACTCTCAACCCACGTTGGGCTTGAAATGATCTGACATAGTCTGGATAATAATGATGGCAGTAATAAACATGAAATGATTTGGTGGCAATGATACTGACTGATTTATATAAAACTTGTATGCAATTAATTTAATATGATAAAGAAGTAAAATTATCATCACAATATCTTCAGTTTGACTGATAGTCAAAAATGCCTGTGCCCTGTGACGCAGTTTCAAATATAAATGTCGAAAAGTTGCTCAGTAACTAAACGATGCTAAAAGGAGTATGTTCAAAATGTAAACTTCTGGATTGTATCCAGAGGGACATGTTTTTGAGGATGGAGCAGATATTATTTCTTTTCAGCACAGCATGTCGTTTCGTAAAATACTTCTGGTCAATTGATTATCGATTCATTTGTTCGGACGTAGCGAGTCAAATAGAACTTAAAAAAGCACGTTGTGTCTCTAGCAATAATTTTGATTTGCTGCATTTTAAAGAATAAAAAATAAAGTGAATTTAAAACAGATATGAGCAAATTTGATTTATTTTTATCAATTGAATTGAATTGTATGGAGACTTGAGCAAAGTAACTGTATATAAAAGAATGAATTCATCTCAACAAAATGAGTAATCGAGCAACATTCTGTCAATGCTACTTCTTCATACTTGCTTGTAGTTTGTCGTGTCTTGCTGCGAAGAAGTGAAGCTCTTTTCATATTTGGTGATTTTAAAATTATGGTTCCTTAAAAAGCCAAGTTATTTCTCACATCTGACCGCCAGAATCGTTCGAGAAAACTAGAGCGTCCAAAAAGATCTTAGATTGTTTTGGAAGGATTTTCCCTTTTCTCAACGGTTTTGCGAATTCTTATAAATGATAGTGTGAAACACACAGCTCAATCTTGTCAACAGCGATCCTCCATATTTTACTTTTATTTTAACGATTTTTTTCGTGATAGATACATTATTATGAGACAGCCTAAAATTGCTCTCTTTTATTGCTGATGTAGAGAAGAGATAATCATTAGAAAGTAGATCGTTTCTTCTTCTTGCTAATGTCCCATTTTTCATGTCATTTGCAGGCATCAACATCGCCGGTTCTGGCAATCACACCATTCGTCTGAGACCGGCACTTATCTTCACGCCTCAACATGCAAATATATTTCTTGACAAACTTTCTGATGTCCTCCGCGATTTCTGAGAGTAAAGCCGTCCTTGTTCGATTAAGCGCTCTTAACTTTTCCAATAACGGACTCACTTTGTCTTCCGTTTGTTTTGTACTTTTTAGTGAACTGCTTAATTACTGAAGATTTGACCTTGCCAACTATTTACATGACTTTCAATTATTTGGCAAAATAACGCTTTTTCTTGTGTATCACGTTCAAGCATCAATTGCTTTAATCGAAATGCGATTCTATCCCCTATTACATTTATTCTACAGGCATTCCACGAAGTATTACGCGCGTTTTACAAATGTATTTTCCGTACAAATGTAGCTGTAGCTAATGATTTTTCCCATTTTCCTTTTTATTCAAATTTTAGATTATGCCTTTTTTGGAAGTTTTAATAGATCATGAGATTTTCATTCAAATTGTTCTCATTTGCGCAAGATTTCAATTATGCGTGGAGTGAATTGATTTGAGAATACAATTGGTCATTTCGCTATTCAACTTTCTAGCAGAATTTTAAATCACACAGTATGATGTACTCTATTGCATGACTTCTTCATAATCTACTTGATGAGTACGAGTACATACATGTATTCCTGCATTTCCTCCATGCGTCTGATCTATGAGATTTCAGATAATTATTGTATAATTCAGAACAGCAGTTTTTTTACCCGATCTGATTTCTTCGAATCTCTGAGCTGAGTTGTATCTGATTATCTTCATAATCTGCCCATTTGTGCACCATTTGTGATTTTGTTTCATTATTTAACTGCATCTCAATTAGTTGCTTCCTTTCAGTCACCGTTTAGTTATGGTATTTTACCATATGAGTTTGTTTTGAAACTGTTTTCCACTGATGCATTATTTCCGATGGAAGACCTTTTGACTTCATGAAAATGTGGAAAATATGGAAATACTAAAACTAATTTAGTTGCTCGTGGAATACACAGTCAGTAAGAAGTATCACAATGAAAGGATATTTTCTTCATTTCAAAGCTGAATTTGTTGACCTTAGATCAACTCGCAATTAAGAAATATTTATCAATTACTGAGAATGATAGCTGAAAAATGGGTTATTACTAGAGCAGTGTTTTGAGGATTTGCCAACTCACTTGTCAGACATTGAGAAGTCGAAACCTTTGCTGTGTACTACATGTGCGCAATATAGAAATTTTCACACGCACGTTTGTGCTCTCGGGATTTCTTTAAAAACACTGCTTTGGAGGATATCTTAAAAAAACAGAACATTCTGACTATTTGGGGAATATGCTAAATACATTTGACCTATTGATAAGTGAATGACTTTTTTAGTCGCTGATTGGAATGCAGTGTATTGTTTTGAATTCCATTTGTAAGTTACTGATTTTTGCCATTTTTGAGATATATACATCAAAATATTACAGTTTAATCCTACTTGAATTGTCGTACGTAACATAACGTGTGAGTGAAAATTTCAATTGTGCCAAAACAAGCTTTTTCGGTGCCTGAAACTTTGTCTTTCCGTGATTACATCCAGCGTGTTTTTTCTTGATAAATGATGAATTAGTTAACAAGATTGCTTCTACATTTGTTTGTTCTGAATTCTATACTTGCGACTATAGTGCCATCATGGTTACTATGTCATCAGAGGGATTACAATTACTGGGGCAAGTTGTTTCATACAACTTGATTATAAAAATTCTCAATCTATTGGTCATATTCTAAAATGAATTACATCTCAGAGGAATGGTTGTGATTGTCACGCATATTCTATCCTTAAAGATCGACCTATTTTATGCATAATGCAATGAGTCGACAGCGCAAGCACTCTCATCTGCATGGTGTCCATGCACTAGCTTCGAATGTTAATTTCATCTATAATAATGGTATCACATGCGAAAATCAAGTACATGCAATTATGGATGAATGTAATGCAGAAAGCACAACCCTATGTTTTAAATTTAAGAAAAACATGTTTAAGAAAGTTAATCATTATTTATTTAGGATGAACCATAAAGTCTTGTCGTTATATAGAATAGTCGTTATATATATAGAAGCGCGCCCATAGAATTATAAGAGGCTGGTCGAATGATGCCCCACATGCAGTGTTTTGTAATTGCAATGAAGAGACATTAGACCTGAGAAGAATCTGTGCATCTGAGCGACTCTACAAAAATGCTGAAAGTGACTCCCAGCATTTGCTCCACTCTTGTGTCCCCCGTCTGACATACTCCCAACAATATTGTCAACCGCTGATAAAGTCACTAAAATACCAAAGATCATTTTTCCCTTTATGACTGGTTATTTGAATCGACAGTCTTCTTTATGTTGAAAGCTTTACATGCTTTGACTATTTGATGAATACTTGCTGTTTAACTTTACTTCTGTTGAATTTCTGCAACTGTGTCTTGTCAAATGATGATTTTCAATGACTTTAAATAAACACCTACTTACTTACTTACTTATAATATGAGAATAAAACGGCACATATGGCCGCATCACATCACCTAAGTGTTGCGTGTTGCGTTTTGAACCTCTTGTGGAACTAAAACATGTACATTATACTTGTAGGCGAACTATGGAAGAAGCTATTGTGCGCAATTTAGCTATGGAATAATGTGGAAAAATGAAGGCAACAATGTACCGCGTAATTATGATATTCTATCAATTTTATAGCATTGCTGCCGGCTTTAATCTATTTTATATCTACGACTTTGAACACGTAATACCATGATGTAACACGTAGGTAGGTGATGTGATAAGACCTTTATTCTAGTTGCTCTTCATGTCACATGCAAATTTGGAGTAATAGAATGTCATCAAATTGATTAACTTTCTTCTGACGTTGCATCTGTCGGCTGAATCTTGGACAATACACATGAACGCCAGCGTAGTGCAACGACTGAATGTAGGTCACATGTTTAGCTTCTTTGCTATTCATTGTGCGGTTATAGTCCAGCAGCGAGTTTCCGCATAAAGGGAGCGAGGCAGAAAACAAGACTTTCACAGAATGATGTGCAACCTGTGCCCATTACAATTCTGTGCGTCTACCGAGCTCTACCTCGTTCCTCTTTTCAGACATGATCAAAACAAAACACATGATTTAATCCAATGAGAAGTAGATTGAAGATTCTGGTTAGAAGTAAATCTACGAGTATGTTTTCTCTGATTAAGTGAAAAGTACTAAGTCTAGAGCCATAATATTTGTATGGAACATCTTCATGTCATTTCCTATAATGTGTGTGTATGTGTTATTATCATGTTTGTGATTGGTGATGCATAGGAGAATGTGGAGTAGATTGCACAAAATGCTCGTGTTTGGCGACATTGGGAGGCTTGTAAAAGTATGAACATTATAGGAAATAACCTAAGACATGCACAAACGATTATGGATCTAGACTTAGTACTTTTCACTTGATGAAAGAAAAGACAGAAAATCTCATTTCGAATCTTCAAAATTTCCAAAAACTTCAATCTGCTTCACATTGAATTAACTTGTGTTTTTCTTTGGTCCTGTCTGATGAGAAGAGGAATCAGGTAGTACTCGGCAGATGCTCTGATTAGGCATAGGGTGTAGATGTACTACATTGTATGTATGGTCAGAGGGTTATCCGAGATGATCCTTCTTTCAAACACGCTTTCGGAACTATTTACATTAATAAGGATTTAACCTTCCTTATGCGTAAAGAAGAGAAACGCCTGAAAGATAAAATGAAGGCGATCAAGCAGGATTCTTTACCTACTGATGAGATCCGCATTAGAAATGGCAGATTGTTAAAGAACAGAGCCGTCATTGATGAAATTCAAGTGGTCAATCAGTTGTTCTGACAACTTACATCAAACTGCTGTTTGCTTTGTTATTTGGCCATTGTCCAAAGATTCTACCCTGCCTCTGCTAACTTTTTGTCTCCGTTGTATTCAACCCTTTCGCATTCCTGTCCCACTACCATTTGTATTGAGTCTTCTAAATGTAATTCAGATTGTGAGTATTTCACGTCTAAAAATAACCTGACTAACTTTACCTGCTCGTCCATGAAACTTTATTTATTCAATGCCCGGTCTATCAATAACAAATTACCCGATCTTCTTGCATTATTACGTTACGACCGCTATGACTTCGTACTGATAACTGAAACATGGTTGCGTTCTTCAATATCTGATGGCCTGTTAACCGGGAGTGAGCCTTACTTAGTCTATCGATATGATCGTCCTGATGGATATGGTGGAGTTGCCATTATATATCGAAATAAATTCTGTATTTCTGGCGTTGACTTTACGTGTCTGCCTGGTGTTGACATAGCTTGCATTGATATAAAGTTTATGAAGCATACTGCATATCGACTTATTGTGATATACAATCCACCAAATGCTACAGCCGAAAGGGTATCGCTGTTAAATGAAGTATTGGAACGATTGATGGATTGTGACAATCCTATTTTCATATGCGGCGATCTAAATTTTCCCAAGATCTGTTGGTCTGTTCCTAATTCATTCGGTGATGTTGCTCATGACATGTTCCTACAATCTCTCGTCGAAAATGACTTACATCAACAAGTTCTTTACCCCACCAGAAATGATGCTATACTTGATCTGGTTTTAACAAACAGACCTGACCTTTTGCTCTCTTGTGATATCGTTGAGCCCTTTAACAGCAACTGTGATCATTCTGCAGTATCATTTTCAATCTTTATGCCACCAACACGTGATACGATGCATACTTGTAGACCTAATTCAGATCGTAAACTTAATTACAAGGACGCTGACTATGTCCTTTTTCGGCATCATATTGCTTCGTATGATTGGTCAACTTTGCTAACTGAATACTGTGATATAGAGGACATGTGGACACAGCTTAAAACCGTGATTGATGAGGCTAAGGACCTATACATCCCATCTTTCATCCCTTACCGTAATTCACCAAAAATGCCCAAGGTTCTACGTAAACTTCTTTCAAAAAAGCGAAAATTATACAAGAAAAATACTTTGAAATATCGACAAGTAGCAAAGGAGTATGATGAGGCAGTTCGGATGGTGGCAAGCCAAAATGAAGCAAAAGTGATTTCATCAGGCAACGTGAAACAAATATTCTCATATATCAAATCAAAGAACTCAGTCAACAATGATTTCACACACATAGCAATGTCAGATGGTTCACTTTGTTCTTCACCATCACAAACTGCTGAGATTTTCAGTGACTATTTTTCTTCCAGCTTCACTGTAGACGACAACGTTCTCCCAATCCTATCTGCTCGTAATATTCATGATCAATGTTTAAGGACAGTATCATTCACTGCTGAAAAAGTATTCAAGGCTATCAAACAATTACCTGCTAAACTTTCCCCGACGCCTGATGATATTCCCGCTATGTTATTGCGCCAGATTGCTGATGTCATATGTGTACCTTTATCTATCTTGTTTGAAGTCTCCATGCATCAGGGAGCACTACCAAAACACTGGAAATGCTCTTACGTACGACCAACCTTTAAAAGCAAAGGCAACGCTACATCTCCCTTAAATTATCGGCCTATTTCATTGACTTCCAACTCTTGCAAGGTCATGGAGAGAATAATTGTTGAAGATATCTCCAACTACTTGACAATGCACAATTTAATATCTGCTAAACAACACGCTTTCCTAAGTAGACGCTCCACAACAACTCAACTACTCGATACCATTTACGATTGGTCTGATGCCCGTTGGCAAGGTAATCATGTTGATTGTGTTTACCTGGATATTTCGAAGGCCTTCGATCGAATATCTCACAGAAAACTATTATTCAAATTGCAAAAGTATGGCATTTATGAAGAAGTGTACAATTGGATAAAGTCATTTATTACAGGTCGAACACAGATGGTGAAAGTTAATTGTGTATATTCAAAAAAGGTTCCTGTGATAAGCGGCATTCCTCAGGGTACAGTACTTGGTCCGATTTTGTTTGTCCTCTACCTAAATGACATTGTCGACTGCCTGGAAGATGACGTTGAGATACAGATATTTGCAGACGATGTAAAGCTGTACGCTCCTTGTACCAAAAATGATATGTCGTTCTCATTGCAAGCAACGTTATGTAGTCTGGAAAAATGGTTCAATTCATGGCAACTAATTATTTCTCCTGAAAAATCTCAGTGTTTATCTGTTGGTCTACGAAATAAGACGAGCTTTGATTACAAAATGTTTGGTCGAGTTATTCCATCTTCTGACTCCACCAATGACCTTGGTATACACCTGACATCGGACTTGAAAATGAGTGATCATTGTAGCAAGATTTCCGCCAAGGCATACTCCAGATCAGTTTGTCTACTGAAATCCTTTGTTACATCGAATCTTTCAGTGATGGTACAAGCATATAAAACTTTTGTTCGGCCTCTGCTTGAATATGCTAGTCCAGTATTTTCACCAGTCTTACAAAAAGATATTATGAAGATTGAGCGAGTTCAGAGATTTTTCAGCCGATCTATCTGTAAACGATTGAATATTTCCTACACTTCATACTCTGACCGCCTTCGTTTACTCGATTTGTACTCACTAGAGCACAGGCGAATAATTTTGGACTTATGTTTTATGTACAAGCTCTACCACAACCTCGTCGATCTCGATTCTGATAAATACTTTTTACGAATCTCAAATCCATATCTCTCAAGATCGCAAGCACGGAATCCATGTCAAGTGAGATGCAAAATTGATGGACATGATAAGTCTTCACGCAACATATTCTTCTTACGTATTTGTCCTATTTGGAATGGTCTACCTGATGACACTGTCCATGCGCCCTCTATCAACGCATTTAAAGAACGACTACACCAAGCAAATCTGACTCAATATTGTGAATTCTAATGTTTTCCTACGCAGAACGTAAGTGCCTTTTGGCCATTACTGCGTTTTCCGCAAAAATCATTCATGTACAGTAAACCATGTCAAAATTATCCATGTATCATCATATTTTGTCGGAATAAATTATTATTATTATTATTATTATAATTCTGCAAAAGTCTCGTTTTCGGCCTCGTTCCCTGCAGATACTCGTTCTGGCTGCCGGATTATTAGGAAATGATGGATTGTGATCAAGCGCATTTTTGGTTATACAACATAACCTGTCAAAGGTTTGGAAAGTCAGATGTCCATTTCGAGTTAATCGATGCCTGGAGAGACCGTGCTCCATCCTCGCATACAGTCAAAAGATGGATGAAATGACTTCAATGAGAAAGGACTAACAATGTCGATGCTTCACGCTCTGGCCTTCCGAGATCAACAAGAACAGAAGAACTGTCCAACCATGTTGCCGACTAAATCAAGGATGATCCTCATCTTCTCGTGATATTGCTGACCTGCTCAACTGCAACCAAAGCACAATCCATCGCAGTCTTAGAGAAGAACTTGAAAAATGTGTTTGGTTTGCTACTTTTGGGTAGTAGTAGTCACGAATTTGCATTTGCGTTTCATTACAAAGTGGCGTTAGACCGTTGAGTTTCAAGGCCACAGTACAGAATATTTTCATTAAAAAACATGAAATCACAATAAAATGCCAACTAAAGCTAAACCAAAGAAAGATAAAAGTTCTTCGCAGAAGATGTGAAGCGAGTTAGTGAGGTAGAAGTCTTCACTGACATAGGCAATGCATTCCAGGCTTCACATGCCGCAGATTGAAATAGTCGCTTCTTAGTAGACTTAAGCCTGGCTTTTGGAACCGAGAGAGAACATGCCTTCACCGACCGCAAGCGTGAACGTCCGGGCAAATCTGCAACTTGAGTGATGAGGTTGCTAAGGTATGCTGGGGCAAGACCGTTCAAGCATTTATAGATGAGCAACACCATTCGGAGATTAATTCTTTGGTGAACTGGAAGCCACTGAAGTTCACGCAGAGCAGGAGGTATGTGTGATGTTCGAGGTAAATTGTTCACTAGCCGGGCAGATGCATTCACAACTGATTGTAATCGGGTAATATCACAATTCGGGAGGCCGGCCAGAAGCGAGATGCAGTAGTCAAGCCTTGTGAACACAAGGCTAACTACTAGAGTCTCCACGAGAGAGCTTGACACGGAATGACGTATAGATCGAATTTGACGAAGGACTCCAAAACATGTAGATAATGTCCTTGAGATATGCTTTTTAAAAGATAGGTTAGAGTCTAGTACTGCACCAAGACATCGAAGAGAAGGAACTGGTTGAACCAGGTGATCCCCGACACGTACGGGAGGCATGGTGAGATTCTGAAGTCTCTGTCTTGTACCGAAGTAGATCACATTTGTCTTCTTTGAATTGAGGAGTAGGTTGTTCACTCGGAGCCATAGATCAACGTCAAGCAAACACGATGACATAGTGCAGCCAATCACTTGGACATCGGATGGATCACTGAAGCTATAGATTTGAATGTCATCTGCAAATATGTGTATACTTAATCCATGGGACTGAACCAAGGGTATGATGTCCATGATGTAGAGCATAAACAATGTGGGCCCGAGCACTGATCCCTGAGGAATTCCTGTTGTTACTGGCACTATTCTTGAAGAGTCACTATTGAATTTGTAGAACATGGATCTGTTGCATAGAAAGGACTCGAACCATTGCAGAGCTAAGCCACTTACTCCATAAGATCTATGAAGGCGCTTTATCATGGTATTATGATCAATCGTGTCGAACGCACTGGACAAATCGAGACTTGCAAGTAAAGTAATGCCACCACCATCCATTGCAGTCAGAATCTCACTAGTGATATGCTGCAAAGCCGTCTCAGTAGAGTGGTGTACTCGATATGCAGATTGGAGCTGGCTAATTAGATTGTTGGCGTTCAGATAAGAGACAAAATGCTTCGCAACAATTTTTCCATAATCTTAGACAAGACAGACAAATTGCAGATAGGCCGGTATGATGACAGATTCTCAACCTCAGTACAGCCTTTCTTGAGAACTGGAGACACGCTGATTAACTTCAGTGAAGTTGGAAAGTAGCCCAAACCAAAGCACTTGTTCACCAATGAGGCTAAGAATGGAGAAAGGATGTCAACGCAGGCCTTCAATATGGCTGTGGGAAGAATGTCACGATGAGATTGCTTGTTGGGCAGTGATAAAATGATCTCAGTAACATCTTCTGAGGAAGCAGATGGAAGCGTGGATAGGCAACAGTCAGCCGGTGCAGCAGAGAAAACTGGTCTGAAGAATCAACAGTCAATTCACGAATCCGAGCCAATTTATTGGAGAAATGGTCCACAAAATCATCTACATGCACCAAACTGGTTGGAGTAACACGATTTCGTCCCAGTAAATAATTAACAGAATTCCAAAGCTCGCGAGGATTGTTGCGATCTTGAGAAATCTTAGAGCTCCAGAAAAACCGCCGTTTGACTTTTAAGAGATCGAAGTAAGCTTTCTTGCAGGCTCTCCATTCAACCTCCGAGACAGATTCAGTTCCACTTGAATAGAAATGATGCTCAATGCGCCGGACAAGGCGCTTTGCAAGCGCTTGCGATGGGTGCCGCATGACTTCACTGATGAGCACCGACAACTCAGAAACGGGTCTTGCTTGACATGCAGGAGGAGAAGAACAGCGTTTACTTTAGACGAAACGTGGGATTCATGGAAAGTTCACTTAGTGAACCAAGAAGACAAGTGGTCTGACGGACCTTCATAACAGTCCGGAAATCCTTTCACATGATGACTTTCACACCAGAGAAACGTTTCTCTGACAGCCCTCCCCGATGGTGTCACTGTCAATCCTGATGTTACCTGAGGAGAACCGGAGATCTTTGGCGAACCCTCCGATCAAAGCCTGCGCGACTCAGTGACTTTTGTCTGCAAATGGACCTCACACCCTTTCGGTCTGTCGAAGAGGTCTTGGAGAAGCGAGATGTGACAACCATTTGGCAGAGTCATTCCAGTCCTGACCTCAATTAGTACGATCGATTTCTGTTCATCTGGCTGAAAGCCTCATTGCATGGGATGACGTCTGAAGAAGTAAAATCGGCCTCGTTACAGATAATTCGTGTCATCTCTGAAGCAGCCCTTCAGGAATAAGTAGATTTGTTGACAAACGTCACTGATGCTGCTGGACAGCATATTACTGAATGTCATTAATCTTTGTATTTTTCAATAAATTTGTAAGACGAAGACTTTTGGTTCGCCCAATATTACCACATTTTATCCGTCATTTATTTATGTATACTTGCAGACTTTATTATCAAAGACAAAGGATAGTCTTCTGATTAATTGTTAAATAAATTTAGGGGCGTCCAATTTTTTTTCATCGCGAGGTAATATCACTTCACTAAAATGTCTAACATGCAGTAGACTGTATGACTAAATTTCGCAGGAGTAAATGATTATTCTGATCACCTACATTATATGTAAACCCCGACTACTGCAAGCTCATAATAATTTGTCGTGTACAAGTATTCACAGTAGTAGGCAACTCCTTGAAATTCATGTGTTAATGTTAATCTATTTCTATTAATGAAATCTGAAATGGATTTTAGACTTTGGTAGTTATTATACTGACGTGCCGTCAGGATTAACAAGTAGCTACATGTGCGCACTGCATGCACTCAACCATTTTTTGGTTTCATGATCTAAGTTCTATATATTCATGGCTCTATTCTGAATTCAGGCCTATTAGGCCTAACTTCTTCAAATTTCATTCTTCCTCACACTCAACAATCAGCGACGATGTGAAGATGAACGGCGTACGCAATGAAAATTCACGTGTGTGTCGAGTGAATTTATTTCTCAATTGTTTGAGAGACTCCCTCTCAACGCTTTAACCATCGCCAATATATTGACTGATCATACGTTGAAGCGACGCGAGGGAACCCTTCAAACAGTTGGAAAATGTGCTACTGCAAATAAACTATAGCAAAGCACACGTGTATGTCTACTATATAAGTAAAATAGTGATGTTTCCCGGCTTTTGGATATCCCGGGATATTGCAAAAAGTCGGTTTACTTACTCCTTACAATTCTACATGTAGCACCGGGATTGATAAGATTTAACTCTATCCATCCGGGGTCTGAAGCGCATCGAATTCCCACTCTGCCCCTTCCTTAACTTCTTAAATACTGATCAAAATGACATGAAATTCAGGTACAACTTACTTCGTGTGTGAACTTTTCAATAGTGGCATCCATTTAACCAAACTCCCTCAACCTCGTACATCAAAAAGCAATTCAAATTTTAAAATCACCAATTTTGACGGATTTTTGGGATTGCCCCGAATTTTGGTTGTGAAGGATATTTGGATGAATGCCTTAATATATGGCAAACTGGTTGAAAGCAGGGACAAGTCACTTATGAACAGGCTTGTGTCAATTGCTCATGAAATATAATTAATGCATCTCTATAAAAATTACAATCAATTGAATCAATTAACTAAATGTAAAATTGTCCCGATATTCTTCAATTGTATTTCAATTGTTTTGCAATTACTTTAGATGACTTCCGGCTCTTTGCCTAGATTTTGACAACGTTTTGTCTTGAATTTCTCCAAAAGGTTAGCTGCAATTGTAACCTCTGGTACACATCTAAGTATGACATCACAATGTCGTATTATTAGCAGTTATTGCAACGCATTATCACAAGGAGAATAAAGTCATTTATATTGCATCTTGAATAACTATTTAACAGTGCTGAGTGCAAAGTATTGGAATTACTTCTCAATTACATGGATAAAAATGTACTTGATTTCAATTACAACTACAACGCAAGTCTGTTTATGAGCATAAAAGAGATTGATAGCATTAATTTGCAACTGGAACATAATTCAAATTTGTGCATATGAAATGTGTCGGGTTTTTCTCTAAAAGTGCAGCCATTCCCATATATCTGTGAAATGGTATTCTACAATTCTAAATAACTTCAAGTGATTACAGAGAAGAAGGACGACCTGCAGATATCCAAACAATTCAAATGATAAGGAGAATTCACAAAATTGACTTTTCTTGTAACTGCCAAAGTACTGACATCAATTGAGTACTTTTAACTGCTAGGAATGTAAATATGAAGTTTTTTGATATCATACATCGAATTTCCAACACTATATTCGATGTCTATAATATGATAGATTATCATGAGATGATTCGCAGACTTATATTGACAAAATTTGCAGCATTCTGTGCTCTATTGAAGTTCGTGCCGCTTTGTTGAAAGCTGTCAAACAAAATTCTTACAAATCCTGACAAATTTCAGACCTGCAAAAATGCTTTTCAAAACATGTCATTAATTTGACTTTCCAGTGAGTGGGGGTAATTTCGGCCCAAGCCTGGCCCATGATTTTCACTTTCATGACACTCGTCCCGTTTTCTTTTAAAATAGTGATTATTTGAATGCTGTTGGAAATTATGCTTTATTGAACAATTATCATATTTCAAGAATCACTCAGGATTTTCCTTATTCAGAAGTTAAGCACGTGAGTATTCATTATGGTAATATACATAGCCATCAATTAAATGCGATTTTCGATGAATTGATGAATATAGTAGAAGGATATATTCATAAACAACTTTCTAAGTCGAAGTATGCAAATGCGTGCTTGCTTTTCAAGCCGGAATTATAACTCACGCAAGTAAGAGAAATTTCTGTTTTGCCAAAACGTATTTCGCCAATTCGTTCTTTTGAAACTTTAATGTCTTGTATGTCACGAATCATTTTTATGACCTTTTGTGTTCAGAACGCGCTGTCCCTTTAATCCCGTTGCATTCATAGGAATTCTCATGAAGGATTCACAGGAGGAAGATTTTTCGCTTCTGTCAGAGACTCTCATCATTGTCATGATATTAGCATTTTTGGCATGATAGACATGAATGCAAACCGAATAAAGCAAACTCGATTGTGCATCAGCGCAGTATAAAAGAAATGTGAAGTATTAGGGGATTAAATGAAAAATTGAAAATCGACAGCTTGGGCCCAGCTCGACCTGTTGATGTTTCCAAAAATCCAGTCCGGGCCCGGAACCCTTTAGACCTGGGCTTGGTTCCCGTTCTGGACTTGTAACACTTTACTGGGCTACTGCGCTTTGTAAGTGAAGCGCAACAACAACTTCCGAGAACGCACAATTTTTGTACCCTGTTTATCCAGAGGAAGCGCAGATATTTTTAAACAAACTAAGTTTGCGTATAAAAGACGTAGTTTATGAGAGGGCCTACGTATGGCATTCCAAATCATTGTGAAATTTCAAATTACAAGAGACCAAGCCCGCCTAATTCAATATCATGAGGTCTCTGCATCTATCATACTTTTTATGGGAATACATGTGCAGTTCATGGTTGAGTTCGCTAATGATGTTAATATACTTATTTCTGGTTAAACGGTCGTACAGTCACAGTAAGTGAAATCACGCGATCAAATGTTTAGAGCTCTGTGGTCTTTGACTTATAAGGCACCGGTAAGATATTATCTAGATATTTCTATTTGTTTTTTTTCCGGTAAACTTAGTTATAAATCTATCTTGATGACTGAAAAAATATATTATCAAAATTCCTTTAAATTGTCATTAATTTCTGATGACTTCTACTTGCGCTTTCTTTTTTTGTCCCTAATCAACTCTGAAGAGAACGCAACTGCGCTTTCGATCGGCTAGTTCGAGATTATCAAGGATGAATGAGGCTACACTCCATCGTTATTGTGATGGTAGAAGAAGCATTAGTGCAATTTTATCGCCCTTGCTAAACAAGCACATTGCTATTGTAGTTCTTAAAAAATCTTCACAAACGTCAAAACAATATTCAATGGGGTCGAAACAAGCTCACCGCATCACCTGTGACACCACCACAGGCGTTATTATATTGTCAAATGTAATAAATGCTTCAAACATCATGCAAATGAAGCAAGAAACAGATATCTGCAGTAAAGCACTCAGCAAGATAAAAAAGCGGTGACCACAATAGAGAGAAAATGAATCACTTTGGATCAAGATTTACAGCCAGACTCAAGGATCAAACTCAAAGACAAGACCATTGAATGAAGCCAACTTAATTCTATCACAAAATCTTTTACGTGATAAAGATCAAATGCAATCTTTTAACCAATTACGAACATTGCCTTTAATAAGAGTAGCAGGAATCTGAAATCGCTGTTGAAACATTCTTAACCATCTGAAAACAACCTAAGACTGAATCAGTTCTCTTGGACACTCTTGCGTTTGTTCAAAATAATCTGAAAGCTTCTCCGAACACTGGACTTCTGACTTTTATCTGTAAGTCTGTCTTGTCTGTAAGCCTTAAACCTTGCACTAACTATGACCTTTATGCTGATGATGTAACGATGTCCATCCTAGAAAGGAACGAAACTGCCATCAGGGAATCTGCCCAAAACTCCATCAACAACATCACTCAATGGTGCATCCAAAACCACATGTCCCTGAACAGTAATAAAACGGTCGAGATGATCATCACCGCAAGATCAGATAGAAAAGTCCAGCCCCTATCAATCAACGGAAACGCTATAATCAAACAGGTGAATGAAATCAAGCTCCTCGGCGTAACAACTGACAGGCATCTCACATTCACCAAGCACGTTGAGAACTGTCGCAGAAAGGGAAACCAACGAATATTCTGGTTGAGGACATTAAAGAAACACGGAGGCAGTGACACCGGACTGATCCAATTATACCAGTCAAACATTCGCAGTCTATTCGAATACGCCTCACCGGCCTGGTACAGTCACACGTCAAAGTCACTTCGATCAATCATCGAACGAGTGGAGAAATGCGCCCTCAAGGTCATCTTTGCAGACCTATCGTATAATGAAGCCCTCAAGAAATGTGGTATGCCCCCGATCCTGACCCACCTAGAAGGCCTTGGACAGAGGTATTTCCTGGGCATGCGAAAAAGCTGTCACCCTCTCCACCATCTCATCCCAGCCAAAAATGAAGACACTTCAGGAAGAAAAACTCGCACAGGTCATCATTTACGTGTACCACAACACCGCAGTGCTCTTCGAAGCAAGTGTTTTATTGTGACAGTCTCAAAGGAACTCAACTCGATGGCAGAAATGCAGACAGCATGACATGGAGAGTATGATCGCTTCTGAGTATGTTTTGACGATGTTTAGTATTAAAATGTCTGGCGATGACTGTCTTGAATTGTACGATGATGTCATTACGATTGTAAACCACATATACTTGTTTTGTTATATGGGTAATAAAGCTATCTCTCTCTCTCTCTCTCTCTCTCTCTCTCTCTCTCTCTCTCTCTCTCTCTCTCAAGTAATTAGATCAAAAGGCACTCATTCTCCACTCTCTCACCATTCCCTGTCTGTGTGGTCTGAATCTTTGTTTGTATAGGCTGGTATCTTCTGCTATAAGTGAATGCATGCAAACAAAGGGAAAAGTTCTATTGTCTTAACATATCGCATTCCATTCATGATATTTTGATAATATTTGTTTACGGACATGAATTTACAACCGATCTCTGAATGTTATCTTATCAGGTGGCAAGCAGTGATCAGTTGCTGTATTTGCGGCATAAGCAGTGTGCAAACCTTACATTTAGTTTCCTTCACTCTAAATGTTACAAAATATGATGTAGCTCATGATTTGTTGTAATAAGTTTCAAACATTAATCTTGTCGGGACATTGTTATAAAGAGTTCTATGCAAGATTTCACGCAAGTTTGATGACGATCATGTTTTCGGAAATGACATTATGCATTATTCACATTCAATCTAATTCCTGATTTTTTTATCGGAACATAATTTTCCATTTATTTTGATGACATGCCATCATTATTTATGTTGGATCTTGTTAGCAATCATTATCTATTTTAGAATTCCAGAAACCAAACAATTGTCTGTCTGATGATAGTCAATGCATATTGACCAAAATTAATTACAAGCAAAAAAATTGAAAACTTAACATCAAAACTCTTGACTCCTTCCATCATTCACAAAGTACAGCGATACTGTACTTCTTAACAAAATACACATTCTCTTATTCGAGAAGGCTGCATATACTGTATACCTAGCTTGTTGATTGCAATAAAAGTTGTAAATAAAGTGCTATAAATCTATCCTAAAAGCTCATCTCGACAGATTTCCTGGCTTGTTTTCAAAAGTGGAAGCCAGCAACTGAAATGGATTCAAGATACTTTACATATCCACTGTTCAACACATTATTCAATGACTTGTAATTGACGTCATCATTGCTTACTTATGATACTTAGCTGACTGCATTGAAGACCTACCATTTAGAGTGATCGCTGGCTTTGACCACATGCACTGGAACTCCTTTATGCATACACTGCTTCCTAGTGTTTTATCCTCCTGTTCCTACAGCTTTTTTCACTTCTTGCTTTGTTTCCTACTCTCTCTGTTTCGTCAATCATTAACTGACCGAACTCGTGACGGATTATCGTTGTCGTATTACCTTGCCGACCGCCGAAGCCGATTACACGCTGGTCTCAGTTCAACCTCCATTCCTTCGCTATGTCCTCGTCGGCGGGCACGCATCAGCGAAACTCGGCGACTTCGAGCTCGCAGCGTGATGTCCCAGTCATGCGAGAGCGAGCCAACACATTCGCCGATTTGCGAAAGTCGGGGAAGAAAGAGACTGGAACCAGCGAGGCACCTACTGGAGGACAGGGAGCTGGTCCTCAACAACCACAAGAAACAGGAGGTGGGAGTCTTGAGAATCAGATTACCAACAATCGTCTCGTTCGTCTCCAACAGATCTTTGAAGAAGCGGACGAGGATGATGAGCCAGGATTGGACATCGATGAGTTCAAGAACGCAATGGCTCAGGTAATAATAATGGGATTTATCAAACACAAATCAAAAATTTTGATAGTTGATATTTACGAATGATGTCCTCAGAGTCTAAAATCTTTAAACATTTAGAAAGTACGATATCTGCTGTTTAATGTGATACAACCTTAAACATAAACTTTGCCGGCCATTGCACACCTTCGTGTATCAGTGGAAGAATAGCTTGTATCCATCTGTATACAAAATGTCATGCAATCGGATAAGTGGGCCTACTTAGACTTAAAAATATCACGAAGTAATGATCTATGCAGATAAAATGGAAATTGATTCATGCCAACGCGTTACTAAGAATGCACGACGTATTTCCCTGTTTTGCGTGTCTCATCTCATTAATTTATCATTCATCTCATATATTTCCGCTATTTCATGACATGCTTTGAATGAGAGTTTTTTCATCATCAATGACACTGCAGTCGTGTTTTACTCTGATTTCATCGTTTGACGTGTAGAAAAATAATTAGCTGTGTATCTCACTGAAGTCTAAGCCAGTGCCTTATTATCAAATGTCCTTGTCACTCCAAATTATCGTCAAGTTTGCATTCAATTAATTTTGGAATATGTACAAAACTACACGCAGATGGAAAATACACTCATTTTTCAATAAGGCTTTATGGCGATTAATTTATTTTGACGCGCGAAATATGAATTCAAAATCCTGGAGGGGGAGATGATCCTAAGTTGAATGCCAGGCTGGTAGGCCATCATTGTTGGGTCTGTAAGCGGGTCGATCGAAAACAGCTTGAAAGAAGATCATTCCAGTATTTACGTTATTACTAAAGTTGTGATATATTGAAAGCTGAGGGATGATCCTTCGTGATTCATAAAGTATAAAAAAATGAACTGTGAACTGCTAGGAACGAAAATTTAATTGACTAGGTCAAAAATTCTTCTTGAGAATGGCGGTGTGGTTATGACGTTAATAACAAATATGTTGAAGGAATATTTTTATGCAACGTTTATTTGCAAAATACAATTTGTTTGATTTTTCCGAGTTTTGTGAATAATCCAGCAAAATGTATTACAGACACACCTTGATTATCCAATAGGGCACAAGTACTCTAAATAACATAAATATAGCAATTTCAAAGACAATATCAATATAACAATTTGTGGATAATGTGACAGTTCTGGGAGATAGCTCTATGTCAGACATCATCGATCGATTGAGTTAAACAAATTATACATCTTATTGAAATATGATGTGAATGAGCTACTTACATCACATGCATATGCAAACTACATATGCACATGACACACTATGTGCATGCACACTTTTCGACAATATTGTAAATAATAGTACGCATCCATTAAGAGAAATGCTTACCGGTATATTGCGCAATCAACAGGTTGCATCTCGCTCTTGTGCTCTGCTTCGACCACCTTTTGATAGAACAAAGCGCTTCAGTATTTTCTTCACCAAATTTTATAAATAGTCCCTTTTCATATTCCATATTTGGGATACTTGTCAATATTCCATTTTTACTTTATGTTCTCTCTCTCTCTCTCTGTATTGTGCTCGGATTTTATTTTCTAAGTTTTCGCCGAATCATGTCATTGTTCATGTTGTGGAACAATAAAGCATTTGCTACTTACTGTCATTAATACTACTATTAGCACAAGTAATCGCAGATAAATCAAAAAATTATAATTTCTTGTAACAGTAGTTATGAAGATTTAATACATTCATCAAAGATTAACTGAATGCAAGAAGAAAGATCAGCACTTTTGAAAGCAGATGATTTCGAGACTCTTTAGACCACTGATTTGGTGATAGGGCAGGTGATCGGGCCACGTTGGGGTTCAAATATCCAGTCAGGATCCATTCTCTGAGATAATCTAAAAGTGCTGAATCGTCTAAATATCAGTGATGCTATTATCATCAAAATCGTCAGAGATAAACGTTATATCAAAGCCATGATAATAATGGAATGTTAATTGCAAGATAGAAAACTGCAGGGATACGCAATGAAATATGATAAACATGTTCAGGATAATTGTTCAAGCATGAATCCCATGAGAGTAGTTTAAGTAATGGGTGATTCTTCATCGCTGGCTTGCTCCACACCGAGCTCATATTGACTATGCGTAATTATGATGGGAAAATTGCGCAAAGCTATCAAAACTTAGTGTTTAGCTAAATAATGGTCTCAAGGAAAAAGAAATCATTACGTTGATAATTTTCATGATTTCACAATTATGTAAATTCTACAACAGAAACGCTACGAAGCTGTCATCAGATATTTTTCGCATATAGTACATTACATGCATATAGTGCATCATTGGTATTTCTTCGACCAATCCTGGGCTGCCTATGGGGAATAATCCATACGCTTCGAATGAATCAGATATTGGACATGTAATAGTTATTATTTGCTTTAAATCATAAGATACATGAAGGCCATCTTTCATTATAAGTTCGTAATATTTTTATCTCACCTGAAAATAACCCTACATTAGATGCGTAAACTCTCTTCACAAATAGAGTTTATCTTCATAATTTCCCGGAGGTACCTCTGACTCCGGGAGAAGTCATAGTGAGCGTGGAGAACAGTTTTATTGACAGATGGCAAAGATAGCGGAATTCCTTTTGGCAACATCAGTACAGAAGCCTGCACTTCTAAGTCGAAGAGCGGCTGCTGCTTGATGGCTGCGTCAAGGGTAGCGATGGCCTGGTCTAATAGCTTGATGTCCGGGTTAAGTCTAGGTTTACTTATGACTGGGGAGTCACATTACAGTTGGCAATGTGTCTGTGAGACAAACAAATCAATGTTACTGACATGATCAGTGATGAAGATTGCTGAAGATGGTTGCTTTGGTTAGATGTCAGAATGGCACATAAGCGAACGAACCTCACCTAAGGAACTTAATAATGAGCGATTCTCTCATGCGAGCAGCTATGTCCCTTGTCGGCTCAATCTGAAAGTAAGTGGTTGATGATTTAGCAATAGGAAAGTGACTACATGTGCAATGCTTACAATGCAGAATGATTAGATTTCATTTGCTATCGGCATCTAATGATTGCACAAAACTTCAAAAATTGAGCAATTAAAGAGAAACGTTAGAGGAAGTGTGACGGTTGCAGCGTAGAGTGCTGATGAGCATGGAGTGTCGTCAATCTGGCGTCATGTACTGTTCAATGTACCTGTCAAAATATAATTTGAAACTTTTAGTTAGGAACTTTTATGAGTGTTGTTATTATCTGATGCTGTTGATTTGTTGAATGTACAATATCGGCCACGGAATTACAAATTTCTTGCTTTTAAGGTAAAAAAATAAAGAATAATCCAAATTCCAAATGAAGAGCTTATATTTTGATTCATTCGCAGTTGAATACTGTGTTACAGTGCATTAGATAGATTACATTCCTAAGGTTCAATATTTGGTGACATGTCCCTTGTTTTTCAAAACCTTTTGAATTCGGGTTGGCATTGAAAAAACAAGACTTTTTGAGACTTTGAGAGCATAAGTGCTGGTAACTGAAGATTAACCTGTAGTCTTCGCTTAATAGTAAGTGTCGAAACGCAAGAAAACGATGGGAGTGCGGCTTTTACTTGAGAAGAAGTAATGAAAGGATCACTGTTCACAAGTCTCTTTAAGAGAAGTTCATCTCGACTAGTCGTTTTTCTCATGGGGCCTCTCCGAATCTTGGGTTTCACACCATGGACAACGCGATGCACTGTGGCATTGGAGACTGACAGGCATTCAGCGATTGCATTCTGTCGATAGCCCTCATCATGCAAAAGAAGAATTTGCGATTTTGAAGTAGCACTGACGTCAGCTTTCCTACCCATCTGAGATGCAGACTTGATGAATTATGAAGCCAGAGTTTCTTGTGCACTATAAGTTGAAATTTGAATTTGAATCGATATCAATGGTAAATAATGTACTCATTACTAATGAAATGAGAAATTTGAGTCTAATACAAAGAATCATAGATAGCTGATATTATGTGTCACTAGAAGATCTATAGCTTGCCATTAACAACCAATGTATGATAAAAGTTTCGTTTTTTTCAAAAAATTTCTTGTCTCGTGGCCGATACTTAGAAAGTTCTGTTGTTAGTGATTAAATGTGTGCATTTGAGTGTGTTTATAACAATGAATTTGATTGACTATATTTAGACTTATTTACATATACATGCATATTTTTACGCATCTTTTTTAAAGCAGGTCTGACAGTATTCACAATAGCAGACCTCAATCGTTACAATAAGTATTGATGCGAAAACATGTGTTAGGAGAAAATAGCAATATTAAAAGCAGATGATGATGTGCACTGTTCATTCTGTTGTCCTCATCAATACAGGCGAAAGAGGAAATGGTTATAACTCGTGGTTTCCAATCTTAGGAAGAACCAAAAGCAAAGTATCCACCTGTGTCTCAGACTGCCTTGAAACTGCTACATGTAATAACATTTTATTCATAGAGATTTCATTCAACCTTCAAGCATTCAACTTACCTTTGTGACGGTGTTTTTCAAACTTTATTATTTCTAAACATTTGAAGCGACATTGCATTGAATGGATCACTGAACCCAATTTAAGGTGTTACTTGTAACAATTGTGGTTTCTTGGATGAAATGCCCACTGTACCAGAAGTTTTGAATTCAACACATTTCAAAAGTCTAGGCGCATGTACCGTTATTTTGACTCAATAATGATTATGTAAAAATACAGCAGTGATTTATTTACCATAGACACTTTTTAGCACAAAGCAACAGTGACCCTGTTCAATAACTAAAAATTCAGCAGGTAGAAAATCAAAGAAGTTTGATATTCTGCTGATCTACGCATGGCATGCTGCTCATGACGCATGCTTTACATACCGCGGACTGAGCTTTGTGGACTCCCTCCACAATATCGAAGCCATAACTGGAAGATAATCCTGTTCTGTTGATCGATTGAGAATTCTCAGACAACCTATTCACTGCGTTTACTAGTCACTCACTACTTTTGTTCCTCTATCTTCTTCGTGAAACTCTACAGACCATGTCTGAGACCTTTTCTTCTGAAGGAACAATAATTAGGACACCTGTGGTTCTTCAACCAGGCATGTGGCCGAACTTTTTTCGTGTCCATGTCGACTGCATCGCGAATCCATTGCAATGCGGGCTCAAAAATCTTTACTACATAAACGAGGAGTGTAGCTGCTCTGTATAAGCCATACATCACTGAGTCACTTTATCCTTTGTACTCGTATATTGGAACAATAATTGTTCCACTATACAAAGGATAAAGTGAAATAAAAAATAAAAGTGATAACCACTGGTTGGCACCTTAGTATAATTATTATACCACGGAGCCAACCAACCGGTGGTTATCACTTTTATTTTTCAATGTCGAATTGAATGGATCAATCAGCCAATCAATACCTGCCGAACTCCTATGCCTCAAATGCCAAACTTTGTCGAATTCGAATGTTCTTACCATTTCTGCAACAATTAGGGGAAAATGGGGCACCTTGAACATGTTTTTGATCTTTTCTTAACAGTTTGAATATACTAAATCAAATGAGCCAAAATCAAAATCAGATAAAAGGTTGAAGGTATACTCAGTAATCTCCGAGTTGCTTGGACGTTTTTGTGACATTTCATCTCCTCACAATTTCAATTTTAAAATTACTGGAAAAGTGGTTCAATGTGCACCATCTGTGAGGCACATTGAACCACCTTTATCTATTACTCTCTTGCTCAACTCATTTAGACTTTATGTATTTGATCCATGGCTTCAGTTCATGAAGTATCAAAATGAATTATCAAGCAAAAAACTCGTTTGAGATTTTTGTTGTCAAAAATGATAGTATGTGATTGATATGAGAAAATACATGCTAATTTCGGAAAGAAAAATGCAGAGTTCTCAGATTAATAGCATTATTCATGATAGTAGAGCCTTGGTAAGAGCATTAATTCTAAAAGTTTTTTACACAATATTAGATTCATTATTGTGATCATCAATTAAAGCATGTCTATAGGCATTGCGTATTGCATGTAGACATGCAAGACACGAGTGGTCCTAAGAAATAAAGCTGAAAATCACCAAACACCAAAACAAGAAGTATCAATTCAATTTATTTGACCAGCAAGGGAGGCTCCATCGTATTCAAAGTTACATTTTGATTGAGATCATTGATTTATATCAATTTGTCAATTAGTTTTTTTTTCAATATTTATTCTTTGCCTTGATGCCCTGGTGCTTTGTTTTCGAAAAGAGTTGCAACGAACAAAAACGAATGCCATAATTGCTCAAGTATTTCTAAATAGTCAATTTGATAGCGTTGTAGCAATTTGTAGCATAATCACATGTCAAAATCATAAATCACTTCGTTCACTCAATAATTGAAAAAATGAGCATCGAATTGCGGCACTACGAACCATGTTCAAAGTGCCTCATCTTGGGTGGTTCAATGTGCCTGACATAGTCAACTTTTTAAAAACGTGCTCGTGTGGAAATAAGGCTGCAGTCAAATAGTTTTTAACTAGTAGATTAATAAAACTGATAAAGAATGCTTGAGAAAAATGATGTCTAATGAAAACATACGTATGAAGTTGGTGGTTATATTAAAACAAAATAACTGATTTTCTGAAAATTTACTTTTTCATTGAAATATTGGGAATCCTGTGAAAATAATGATGGAGAGCATAAACAATTGAAATTATCAGAGGAATCATGTTTATTTGTTACAACAAACGATGTCTTAAAGCATAAAGTTTCCACTTTGTATAAGTTTCGGAGAAAAGGCTGGTGGTTCAATGTGCCCTACCCTTCCCTATTGAAAGACCAGGAGATCTGCTTTTGCGACTTCTCAAGACAGTTATCTGCCCTCATTAAGTAATTTACACGTGGCCTGCATTTGGAAATACATCATCATCGCAGTCCAATTTACCGCGGGTGCTCAATAAACAACCCTCCTAAGTATACCAAAGATCAGTGATCCAAAACAAAAATGACTATGACTATTCCAGCAAAAAAATTCATGTTTCTTCTAGCTACCTTGACTTGAGCCTCATATGAATTAAAGTACTGAATTATATAAGTGACGAGCTATCTATTGATAGCTGCACTCCTTTTTTGCTGCATCGATAAAGCATGTAAAATTATTTCCTGTTGATGAACAGTTTTGGTGTTATTGCATACAGATTCGTCTCTTCCTATTCTCTCAAGCTTTGCCAAAGAAAATAAAATGCTATTTTTTTATCTGCCTATTTTCTTTGTCAAGAAAAAACGTGTTCATACTTAGCCTATATAGTTTTATCATGCGCTTGTATATGCGCTCATGCTTCGTTTTATACGGTATATAAATATGATTATTAGCGATAACAAAGCGCCAACGTCCAGATTGGTTGAGGCAATTTGATTTCAGCTTTTCCAGTGGCTCAGGATACCTGAGTTTTCAGTTATTTCCGAAACTCAGATCGTCCCCACTATCCTTCAGTCGTAGTCTCCTCGAGAATAAACGAATAGTAAAATCGCAGCAAAGAATGTCGACTAAAGTCAAATGGTCCCCTCAAGATTGTAGTAAGGAAGTCGGCACATTCCTGATGAATGTACAGGTCCCTGGTGTACAGGGAGGAAGTTGTGACGTCAAAGATGATGTGAAAGAGATGTGATGTGAATTATGACTGAATTTTCAATATATTTGCATTGAAGTAGTTGAGTGATACTTGAAAAAACTCTAAATGTCTTAAAGCAGCATTTTCTATTTTTTATTGAAAATAGTAATTTGATTATAATTATCAATAATTGCTGATTAATAATAAACGAAAAGTGATATTTAGAATTATGACATTCAATATCTTAAACGTATTGTCCATATAGTAGGTAGAATGTCGACTCAAAAAATCTCAGTATACAGTAACATTTTTGAATCAAAAGATTCCGTTTTTGCGAAGATTAAGTTCCTGCGGTCTAAAAAAATAGTTGATCACTTTTTAAGAACATAAATGTTTGTAAATTATTTCAATGTTTATATATATTTCATGAAGTGTATATTATGCAAGTCTTCATGGAAAAGTTGAGATCTTATTGTGCTTCTTCTCTGAGATTTCAAGTTTTTGATTCAATTTTCAACGGCATGATTTTATGATTTAATTGATAAATGCTTCATTTCTTGAATCTGAATAGTAATGTGGACCCATTTACATCTTTTAAAGTTAATTATGATTATTGCCTTCGATTTTGATATTTTGCTCTTCCAGTGGCAGGTGTTGCGATATGATTGCGCTTAAGAACTCTTAACTTGACTGAGCATGAAAGTAATATTTAGTCACCATCGGATTGCTAATTTAGCAAATATTGCCCCTCCAGGGGTTGCCATGACACGGAGGATATGTAAAAAACTATTTTTCCTTCTGTATTGCTATCATGATCAGTCAAATCCGTGTAAATTTCTCCAAAAATGTTAAAATTTGCATATCTCACATGTGGTACTGGGTCTCAACTCGAGTTCATTCAATAAAATCGAAACTGTATGCACATTGGGGATTTAATTAATGCAGAGTTGCTACTTTACCTAATTTACTTACTCTATGGTATTGTCTTCAGTCGAGGTTTAGTCTACAGATTAGCAGTGTGCAAATATGGAAGGAACACACATTAGAATGAATATGAAAGTATCTTCTCTATATGTTAATTGACTTGTCAGATAAATTTTTTTGATGACTTCCATTAAACACTCGTGAAATATTTGTTTCATTCCTCTGTATCACCATTAATTTCAAGCACGCACTTCAATGCCAGTGGGGAGACAGATGAATGGCTGGTTAAGCTTTTATACATGAAAATATTTAGATTGAAGGCTGGCTCATTTAGAAATATTCATTTTACTTGCTGGATTAAATGTTAGAACCATTTCGCCTCCAGATTGTTTCCTTTCCGGTATCTTAATATGCTGAATCTAAAAATTGAAGTCATTGCAATGCCTACAGGTTATTCCTCCTTTTGTGTCAACCGAATGCTGTGAAGAACATGTTACTGGGCCTACCGAGACGATGGAGTTTCGATAGGTCAGAAGGAGCTTCTCATTTCTGATAGATATTTACGTACGAGTCTTCTGGAACTAAGTTACAAAAGTTGTCAGTCAATGAGCTGTATATTTGTGTTCTCACTAATCCTCAATAAACCCTTTGATCAATGACGAGGAGGAAATGATTTCTCTCTATCGCCGTTGATCATCCGGTGGTTACTGAATAATGATGATGAAAGCCGGGATATCTTGGAGCTTAGGTATAGATGTTTGAGATTCGGCTCCACATTAGACAGTATACTGAATGTCCGACTTTTCTGTCTGATTGCAATTTTTTAGCGAAAATCAGTGCGTGTGCTTTTTATAAAGAAATTAATATGTTGGTCATCACATCTCAAAGATCGATGGATAAACATTTAGATAAACTCAGTATTTCCTGCTCACCTGAAGAAAGAAATGATTAGAAAATTCAAAGTGATTAGGAGCGACTGCTAGGTACTATTAACTTACGTTAAAAGTTGAAAATCCGTAATTAAATCAATCTGAAAAGTACAATGCATTTTCGTCTTCGGTTGCACCTTCTCACGTAATTTAGATCACTCATTGTCAAGTTTCGCATTTTTTATATAAGGCAATCAGGTGCATTTCATTTGGCTTCGGCTTCGGAAGCCAAGTATAGTATGGCATGCATGCAAGTATAAACTGGCAATCAATCGACAGGATCGGAAAAAAGATTTTGTTTTTCGTCTTGCTGAATGTGCTTACTTGCAATTTCGCAAAAGACTCGTAATATGGTAAGTTGTGCGGTCTCTAATGATGCAACTAAAATTGCGAATCATGAATACTAAAAAAGTCACATGTACATGTAGATGATCGCTAATCTTCATGTTATCAATTTCATGAGTTGTAAGATATTACAAGTATGCAACGTTTTGAACTATAAAAAGTCTGAGCAAGAATGGTAAAAAATTGCAGGTTACTTATGCGTCTTTATCCGCAACAAGTTGAGGAAAGATATCAATCCAAATTCATGCCAACAAAATTCTGCCATCGCTGCCGCTAAAAAGAAGTGCATGAGAATTTTCGCTGATGTTTTGAATAAAAGGCTAGTCTAAGTGATGAGTTCAAAAATCTCACAGCAAATCGTGACAAGGCCACTCAAACCAATGGGGCTTATGTATGGACCTGCGCTTCCAAATATCGGGTTGGCGACCCAAAATGGGGTGGCTAGTATATGTAACCATCTGGATCTTCTTCTAGTGGCAAATATTTTGTTTTTTACTCCGGTCACGGCTATACCAGAAATACGAAGAATAAATCAACGAATACCGTTCTAAGTAGCAAATTAAGTGAATTTTGCTAGCCTATACCATATGCCTAAAAAATAAGGCCTAGATTTTTAAGACCTGGATGCATGTGTTTGACCCGCTAACCGCGCTATACACGTGTGCATTTCACAACCCACACCGCATTACTAATCTGCGGTCAGATGAAATATTTCAAGAGTTGCGCATTGGCAGATAGCCCATTAAAAATTTCATGACATATTACTAGGCCTATTGTTTTTGAAGGTAATCAGAACCATTAAATTTTTTTAGGGAACTTTATTAGGTCTGCATATTTAATCACCAATTTAACTGGTTAGCTATTTTTTCAAACAAGCACAGATGATCATGTCCCTATTTAGTTAGTGGTTTGTAGCCCGTGAGCTATTTATGAGATCTGAATGATTTTACAATGATGGAAAGGTTCTTTTTCTTGCTTTCTAATGAGCCCCCCATATTATTTTCCCATATGATTTTTGCCTCTAGTCATTATTCAGACTTCAACTTTCAAACATGTAAGGCTGAAGTAGAAAATTCCTTCTGAGACGGAATATTTTCAAACTATATTATTCTCAATTCATTGCATTAGCATTGATAATTTCTTTCGGCATGTTATGAATTTTATTTCATCAGACCAATTACAAGAATACGACGGAATTAATTATACAATGCGAAGAAGAAGTAAGTTGAATAATTTTATTAGGAGTAGTTGATGGCTTTGTTCGGGAGGTTCATTATCATTGAGACAAAAAGCAGAAAGGCAACTCCCTTTAGAAGGCCGAACGCTTTACTACACCTTGACGCTGACAGTGACTGTCGAAACGTTGGCCTGTACATATACTTACCGTTACTATTTTATAAAAATTTTCGTCCTACTAGAGGGAGTTGGCTTTTTGATTAGGAGGAATACAAAGTCATTTAAGGCAGACAAAGAATCTTCTGCCGTGGTTTAATCCGATGTCAGTGTCCGTAATACAAAGGTATCATTACTGCGTTCATCACACCTTGCATGGTTGTACGCATAGTAACTTTTGTCAATAACAATTATCAAAATAAAAACTCAGTCCTTTTAGATTGACAAGTGACTGATAATTATCGACTGTTTCGATTAGACCGTAAAAAATACTGAATAGTGTGAAGTTCACGAGACCACTTAGTCATGCTATCAGAATTCATAGGACATTCTTAAGATTACGAGAGATATACGCTGGCAATATTTCAAATTCATCTTAAATGTCTATATCTCTATGGATGTCTATGTCGACCGTAAGCCTGCTGATTGACCATTGACCTCAAAAGAACTTGACACCTCCTCTATTCGCTGCTCTCCAAAAATGAAAGCATTGTTCTCTGTCGAGTTCATGTTCGAAATTTCCTCCTGCTGAAGTTTGCAGGGATGTTTCGATTCTCACTCTTAGTTTTCAATCTAGAATGCAATATTTAATTTGAAGTATTTGCTTTCTTTGTTGATAATATACAGTGTAATGTACAATGTATGACTACGTAGTTATGTGCATGTATTCATGTATTTCTATGCCATCTATTTTGCTGCCTCTCAGACAAAGCGGGCTCAGTGAACGATATTGTGGTACTTGAGAAATCTCAACACTATACGGTGATTTACGGTACACTATAAGGTGATTTTGATACAACAAAATATTTTTCTGTGTAACTGATAATACAGTATATTACTGATATGTTTCTTTTTTTTCATATTAAATAAATTGGTCTATGTTGATGTTGATAAATGCGAGATTCGACTGTGATTATTGGCTAGAAGACAATTATCAAATTGACTCAATTTCTGCAGTTGTGATTTTAAAATTATCGTTTTCGCTTCTTCGAAAGCATCTTCACTCTCTGTACCCATCTGAGGAAGATAAAGATTAGCAAATCCAACGACTTCTCTAAGATAATTTCTCAACTTTCTCCTCCTATTTTTGATTTTTTGTCATTTTATCTCACCGGAAAACATAATGATGGCAACCATTATCGACACCTGACAACGAAATTCAGTCGTGTTGTTCTTTTCTCTGATTATCATTTCCTTCCTCCCGTGTTCATCAGCGGATGTTAAGACATTGTTTTCGTCCAATATTTATACACTCGTAGACGTGATAGACATGAACTCAGCAACTCAAGCCGAACTTAAACAGGTGCGTTGACGTTTCATTTAAGATTTTTTATGAATGAAACTTTGAGCATCATTTCAATTAACCCTGCAGAAATTAACTTCATATTGAAGCATAGGTGAATCATTGCATGACAGTTTATTTCATTCCTGCAGTAAATTGGAATGTTGTCACAAAAACTGAATAGCTTAAATGCAAGGGCAACATTGTGCAGAATCATAATTACATGGAAAATTTCAACATGGTTAAGATTTGAGAAATGTATTTGATAAAACAAATTAAAACTTTTAATTTTGAAAATACAAGCTGGTGCATTCGAAAATATTCGAACTATACTACGAGAGGAATTGAAATTAAAGATATTACTGAAATTCGATAGATATTCCTTTGGTAGATCGAAGGAGAGAAGAAGCGACAACAATGAGACGTTTGAGTACGAGCACTGAAGTTGAGTAGATATTTTTTCACTTTATTCATTTATACTCAGTATCGTTATCTTTGTTTTACTTCGGCTTTGAAGAATAGTTCACAAAATGTTTGTCAGAATCACCAAGATGCAGCATTTTCAGTAAAATCCAAATTGGATGCAAACATTGAATTAATGACGGTTAAATGATTTCAGATAAAATTAGATAAGGATGCAAACTGAAATTTCATCAAGTAAATAATGACTGCGCCAAATATATTTAATATTATAAAGGGCTAGATTGGAAATAGATGCATTTTTTAGTGTGCAACGAAGCCATTGAAAATCAGCTGATATTGAATGAATTTGAAAATATTTTTATCGAGCAACAAACATTCCTTTTCATTGCCTCTTTTTAGTAATTACAGAGCTGAAACGCATTTTAATATTTTAATTATAAATTTAAATCAAGAAATTTTTTCATGCGTCTAAAAACAACGTCCAAATTGCAACAAATGATAGTCTAACATTCCACTTTTTCAGATGTTTTGTGCAATTTACAAGAGTACAGCTGATACAATTCTTCAAACTAGACTTTATTGCATTATTTTATGTCAGTTGATTATTAGATCTGAAGAGCGCATATATGTTATACAGGAATAATACAAATGAAAACCAATTGTTTCATTTTTCACCTTCAGTAATTTTCACCTTCACCAAATACATGACTAATTGACTTTTCTGAGCAGAAAAATGAACCGCGTCTTTACTTGTGATTATGCAGATAGCTAATTGTTTCCTTGTAATAAGTACGGGGGGTTGAGTAATGGGAAGAAGACCGTTCCAGGGCACCGAAAAATTCAGAAAAATTGGTATTTTTAAAAACGACTAAATTCATGAATTTTAACCATTTTTCAGGTTTTTAAGACCTAAATTCATAAATTTAGTCCATTTAAAAAGTACCATTTTTTGAAAAATTGGTATTTTTAAAAACGCCTAAATTCAAGAATTTTGGTCATTTTTTCAGGTTATGAAGACCTAAATTCATAAATGTAGGCGTTTTTAAAAATACCCAATTTTTCAAATTTTTCAAAATCTCAAATTTGAGATTATGATTATTTTCTCCTCAAAATCATGACCGTTCCAGGACACCGAAAAATCATAAAAGTTAAGAATCTTAAATTTGAGATTATAATTATTTTCTCCTCAAAATCATGACCGTTCCAGGACACCGAAAAATCATAAAAGTTAAGAATCTCAAATTTGTGATTATAATTATTTTCTCTTGAAAATCATGACCGTTCCAGGATACAACATCAGAAAAATTGGTAATTTTAGGAGTAATTAAAATAACCCCAATTATCCCTAAATTTATGAATTTTTAATCATTTTTATGTCTAAACCAGGTTAAGAATCCTCTAATTCATATTTAAAATAAGTCTAGGGGAAAAATATTTCTTTAAAAATGGAAACCTCAAAAGTGGAAGAAACCTCGACGGCAACGGCAACGGCGACGACGAAAATGGAAGAAACCTCAAGAATATATCCTTCGCTATCTCAATTAAAAACAAGTGAAATGGATAAAGAAAAACACAAAGACCGAGTTAGATATATGAAAGATAAGGAATCTCAATTATTGTTAAGATTAGAGCATTATAAAAAATTAAGAAAGAGATGGTCTAAAGTTAAGAATGTAGCACAAGGAATTGGAATATTTTTAACAATAAGTTTAGGAGTATTTACAATTGTTATATCTTCAGGTGTTTTAGTTATTCCAGTAGTTGCTACTGCTTTAACAGGTGCGGGTATTTTTACAACTTCACTTGTTACAATGTTAGATAAATCTTTAATAACTAAGAAACGAAAATCATTAAAAACTAAGCATTTACATATTAAAGAAGTCTATGAATAATTGCATTGCTACTTTCAAAGAGTATGTGATGATAATGTTATTATGTTAGATGAGATTGAAAAATTTGATCAAATGGCTAATGAAGTAAATCAAATATCATTTCAATTACAATCAGAAAAAGTTGATGACAAGAATAAACAGGATGGCAAAATTTCTAGTGATGGTAAAATTTCTACTGAAGAAAATGATAAAGTCCTTTTAGAAGAGCTAAAAACTTTAAGCGAAAATATAAGCAAAACTTTATTAAACAAAACTTAAAACGAAAAGATGTCAGACAACAAAGCAATAAAAAAATAATTTGTTCAGTAAAATGTTTTTATTGTATTCCAATGTTACCACAAAATTCAAATATTATATTTTAAAAATGGATGAAATTAAAGCTGATAATCAAAAAAATATATAAAAAATATAATATAAAAAATGGATAAAATTAGAGCTGATAATTTTAAAAGAATAGAACAATTAGAAGAGTTAATAAAACAAAGAAGTACTATTATGAAAGAAAATCATCTTCAACATAGAATGAAAAAAGCTGGTGTTCAATCTGATATGTTTGACGAAGTAAAATTAACTGAAGAAGTAAAAACTGATTTTGAAAAAACTATGAAACCATTTAAAACTTTTGAAAAAGAACTTACAAATAATGAAAAACAAATTAATATAACAGATCCAGAACACAGAACTATATTAGATGACTATGGATTACTAGAATCAAACATTAATAAGAAATTACCAAAATCTATGCAATTTGAACATTCTATTTCATTTATAGATGGAAAAACAATACCTAGATTTTATCTCGGTCAAAAAGAAATATTTCCACAACCTTTTCGAGGTTTAATTTTTTCACCAGATAAATCTCCTTTTAATTTAGATAGAAATTTTGTTGATCTTTTAAGAGGAGCAGATTTAAAAAATTATGCTGTAGAAGATCTCATAAAATATGAAGCTATGTTAGATAGAGTTGGCGCAGTAAAATCTCTTAACCGTTATTAACATTTACAAAATTTAATATCAACAGGAGTTAAAGTAGGAAAAGGTTTTAAAGCAGAAACAACTGTATTTTTACCAGATGATCCACAAGAATTACTAAATAGATTAAATATTTTAATATCTGCAATAAAAGAAGGACATAATTCTAGTTTCAATGAAATTCATGCTATATTGAAAAGACTGTTAGAAAAGAAGATTCTAAATGAAGAGGATTATAAAAGTATAGCTGAAATATGTTGTTGTTTTTAATTTTTTATAAAAAAAATATTTATTTAAGATTTTAACTAAAAAATGTCTTCGACAGAATTATCATCAGCAGATTTAGACAAAATTAATAATCATTTAAATAATCCAACAGAGATTTTGGGTTTATCAAAATTTAGTACGACCTTAAAAATTATAACAACTACTTCATCACACACTTGTAATTTAGAACTCATTCTACATTTGGAACAAAATAAAAATTATCAAATTGCATTGACTAGTTTCTCCACATTTAACACTATTCAAAACGTATCAAAGATGTGAATGACCAATTTAGATATTCTACTGATAAAGGTAAAACATGGAAAATACTAACTTTTCTTCCTGGTTCTTACGAAGTTGAATCAATATCAAATGAAATTAAGAGACATTTAGGTATACCATTTAAAGATAAGAAACAACTACATTTTGCAGTTGAACCGGCAGTTAATAAATTTTCTCTTACTTTAGACGAAAATCATCAAGTTGATTTTAATCATGATAGATCATTGTCAAAGCTATTAGGATTTAATAAACAAACCTATAGTCAAGGTTATCATTTAGGTGAGAAGATTCCAAAAATTACTGAAATAAATTCAATTGTTGCAAATTGTGACATTATTGAAGGAGGATATATAAATAGTAAATTGTCAAATTTAATATTCAGTTTTCCAGCTTTTACTGTACCCATTGGTTATAGATTAAATGTAATTCCACAAACATTAATATATTTCCCTATTACAAGAAAAACTATTAACAACATTAACATTAGAATCACTGATGATAAAGGACAATAAATAAATTTTGGAGGTGAAGAGATTATGATAGATCTTTTGGTTAGAGAAGTTTAATTTTCTTCTTTAAAAATAAAAATTTCTTATTAAAAATGAGTGAATTTCCCCCAATAAATAAAAAAAACTTAAATTTAATCATCATCCAAATTTATCCAATAAAGTTTTGTCAGTTATTTGTGGAAGATCGGGTTGTGGAAAAACGTATCTATTATTTAATATTTTAACGACTCCAAATTTTTTGGATTATAACAATCTTGTAATTTATACAACAACAGCAGAACAACCCGTCTATCAATTTATAAAATATGGATTTAAAAATAATCTTAAAAAAACAGCAATTGCTTCATTATTCAAAGAATATGAAAAATCTGAAGATGAAGAAGAAATAAGTTAGTGGTGTGAAGAAGCAAAAAATAATCAGTTAGTAGAATCCAATAAAAATAAGCATATAAAGATACAATTAATAGATGATAGTGTTAATATGCAAGATCCTAGTAAACTAGATAAAAGAATGAAACATTGTGTAATTTTTGATGATTGTGTTAATGATAGAAATCGGTCAGTTCAGAGAAATTATTTCACAAGAGGTAGACATAACAACTGTAATGTTTTTTATTTAACACAAAGTATGTATTCATTGGACGAAAGTGTTATTAGAAAGAATGCAGATATATTTATACTATTTGAAATAAATGCAAGAAACTTAAGTGATTTGTTAAGAGATTTATGTATAAGTGATAAAGATGAATTTAAACAATCGTGTAACAATGCTTGGTCAAAAGATTATGGCTTCATTACAATTAATATTGATAAAAAAATTCATGATAGAGTTATAGAAAATATTTTCACGGAGTGATCGAATAATTTATTTTTTCTAGACGGATTTAAATAAAAATAAATAAACTTTAAAAATAAAAAGTAGTTATTCCATCAGGTAAAATTTTTCTTTTATCATCAAATGGATCTAATGCTAATTTATGTTCCTCTTTTAAATACATTTTATGTTTCTTTGAATTAAGTCTATAATTACATGCTGTTTTTATTTCATTATTAAATAATGCATTCTTATAATCTTGAAATGTTATTTGGTTAGCCACTGATGCCTTTGAAATTCCTTTTAATGTTTTATGTGTTTTAATATAGTTTTAATATATTTAATTAGTTGTGTTATAACAATAACATTCAGATTTTAAAAATATAGCTTCTGTTAAGAAATCTTCATTATCTTCTAGTTCATCTTTTACTTTACATAAATCAGAAGGATGAATGATATCTTTTATTTTATTAATTTCTTCATCAAGTGCAGAATTATACGGTATTGTTAATTCTAAGAAAACGGAATCCGTATCTGTAAAGTGTAATTTATAGTTTTTGCCATAAGCAGGTGCTAAATAATCATATATAAATCTATACATAAATAGTTTAGCTAATTCTAATATACTGAATCCAAAAAAATTAAACTTATCATGTTTTACGCTGATTTGACGTAAATGTACAGCACAAAGATTATCACTAAATCTAGTAGTTCTTTTATATGTAGGTTTCCTTGTTAAATTTTGAAACCTATCTTCATCATAAACTATTTCAATAATTTGTCTATTACGCACATTTTCTAAAGTCTTGCCATAAAATGCATTATTCATTAATTTAAAGAACGCGTTTCCAAAATCATCTTTATTTCTTTTAGCTATTTTGCGTTTTTCAATATTGAACTCTATATAATTTTTTAACCACCTAGATTTTTGATAAAATAGTTTTCGATGTATTTTAGTGGGAATCATTCCATGTTCTAAATACCAATCTAACATTCTTCCTTCAACAACATACGTTTTATTACTTTGTGTTAACATGAGTTTCTTTGTTGGTCTGTATTTCTTAGGAATTAAAGATTTTTGATAATCTAAAAAATCTTCTATATTGGGAATTTTGTTTTCGAGACAGAATGGATAATATTTTGTTGCGCCTTTTATATAATCAGGGTATACTAAATCAACTTCATATATGTAACCATGATTGTAATTTCCATCATATGTTTTTTGATAATCAAGAATATTGCACCATGACATTTCACCTGTTGGTAATTCTTGTATCATGCAAGAAGAATATAAGCTATTAAAATCATAATATAACAAATAATTTTCTCTCATGAATTCATCAACTGCTGCTTGACTCTCTTCATTTGATATAAGTCCTTCTATATTTTAATTAAACAATTTTATAATCTGATCGCTTTCTTCTGGAGATAAAGGTTTATATATTCAATAATCACCAGGATTTACTTTTTTATTGTAACACTGTACATAACGATTACCTAAAACTGATGAAACACCACCTCTAATTCCAGATTCAAAAAATAATAATTTATCATATGTATTTTCTTTATAATTAGTTTAACACCAGTATGTTTCAATCCTGCTAGCCATGTTAAACCTGGTGTAGAATAACAATAACATGGATCTATTCCATAATATTCTAAACACATGTCACGAAAGTTTTCAAAAAGATCAGCAAGGATTAATACATCTATCATTGTATAATCATACATTGTTTTACAATTTAACTCTCTCCAATTCTTTTCAGCTTCTGCATAGTCTTCTTCAGATAATTGTGATTGTTTTAATGTTGATTTAAATTTATTTATTGGAGGAAGATTTTGTTCTTTCATTATTTCATTTATTCTATTTCTATCTCCAGTTAAATCAGTCTTCGACTGTGAACCGCAGGTTATATATTCATATGGAAATATGCCTTTTAAAGGTTTTAAATTATATTTATTTAATATTTTACATTGTTCAGGTTTCAAAGTTTTTCCCATAACATCTAATGAATAAGGAGTAAAAAATCTAAATGCATCTAAAATTCTAATACAACCTAATTGCATTGAAAAATATTCTTCTTGTTTACATAGTACATCTATTTGTTGTTGTTGTAATTTTTCAGATGAAAATAAATCTTTCATTACTAAATGAAAATCATATTTAGAAACATTGTAGAAATATAAAGGAACGAAGTTATATTTAAATTCATTAGCATTAAGATTACAAGAATTATGTGCTGCACCTCTATATAATCCATTTAGATGATCATGATCTTTTACTTTATCAAGATATCTACCTCTGCCAGGTTTATAATTATTTGTAATTTCTTTTCCACAGTAATAACATTTTGTTTCATCAATAAAATGATATTTTTCTTCATCCGTTAATGGAAGCATTGGTATATTTGTTTCAAGCAATTGTAAAAAACGTCCTTGTAATTCTTCTACTTTCTTTGTAAACATTTCTGAACTATCTTCACCATAGTATTGATAATATTCTGATTTAAATAATTCAGGATAATTTGAATGAATGTACATTCCCCAACATAATGGTTTTTGTTCAAATAAATATTTTTCTTTACTTTCTTCAGGTGCACTTTTTTCATATTTACCATTATCAGAATTTTGTGTTATTTTAGCATTATATGCTTCGAAATCACAATAAATAGTAGAGGGTATTATATTTTTGAAATAATGTCTGTTATCTATTAAATAATCATCTTTAGGAAAAGTATTTTCAACTGCTTCATTTTGTTGACAATTCACCAAATGTCTATTCATTTCTTCTTTAGTTCTAAAGCTCGTCATACATTGGAGACAGGGAAAATTAGCATTATTTGAAGTTTTTGTAAATATGGAAACATCTTTACACAATATAAAATGACCCTGATAATATAATATATTCGCTTGTGCTGGTTGCTTTGTTTGTTTTAATTTTTCAAATTTATCTTGATATATTTCATGATTGTGTTAAATCGATATATCTTTGTAAATCTTTTTCAGACTGTTGATAATTTTGATTTAATATTTGTAGCTGATAATTATATTCTTTATTATATTGTTCTTTATATTGTTGTTGACATTTTTTAAAACATTCATTTATTTTCTGATTGGTTTCATTTAATTCTTTATTGTCTTTATTTAATTGTTGAATCGTTTCTATCTTATTTTGATATTTATGGTGATATTCTTGTAGTAACATTTTTAATTGTTGTTGACAATCTTTTTCACATTTTTGTAAAATCTTATTTAAATTTTGTAATTTTTGTTGATATTTTAAGGATAAAGATGAATAATTGGAATCATAGTGATAATTAAAATTACGTCCTTTACAATTATTATGATTAATCATTATTGGTGATAATGTTTTGACAATTTCAAATTTTTGAGTACATATTTTATTTCCTTGGTAAAAAATATTATGATGCATGTAATTTCCTCTATCATTATAAACTATTTCTGATTGACATAAATTTTTATTATAAAAATAAAATTTTTTTTGAATCTGAGTAAAATGGAGTAATATCACTAATAGAAACATAATTCACATTTAATTCAAAAACATTTACTTCTATTAAATTTTTATTCTTTTCATGAAACTTTATTAACCTATTATAATCATATGGAAATTCATCTAAGCCATCAGAGAGATCAAATTCCTTTATATATTCTTTTTTATTGTAATGACTTAGTCTTTCTTTGTGATATTCTGCAGGATGTAAATGTGCTATAACACTCCACAGAAAACAATAATCATCTTCATTTTTTATGTTGATTATTTGTGGTGAACTGAAAGGTAAAGGAACATAAGTACCACCAGTATTATTTTTATATTTATCAATTACTATTTTCTTAGATAGTATATTAACAAATCTCCAACCAGATTCACGTAACTGGGCTTCAATTATACAATTTTCTAATTTAAGTATCATCGATTCAAATATGGGTTGTATATCATTTACATTATGAATTTCTTGTGAATTTGTAAAATGTCCTTGCATTATTTCTTCAGGATTTCCATCAGGTCCATTTTTTGAATAAAGTACTTCTACATTCATATAACATTTGAAAGATTTCTTAAATATTTTAAAAAAGTTTGTTAATACATCATAAAAAGTTTCATCGGTTTCATTATGTTCAACAGACTCATCAAATAAATATTTTATATCTGTTACAGCTTCATCAAATTCATCTATTTCGTTTAATTCATCAGTATCACTAAATAAATATCTTCCATCTGGTACATGTTCATCTTCACTATTAAAAACTTTTTTATATTCCGAATGTGAATAATCATCAAATATTTTTTTAACTTTTATATCAGTAGGTAATGTTTCTAGATAGTTTTTATAATTATTTAATTTTAATATATTTCCTTCATCAACTCGATCTACATTTTGTAAATGCATTTTACTATTTAAATGAGATTGATAACTTCTTTTTGTTTTTTGAACTTTCTTTTACATAAGACACAATAAAACTTTTCCATTTTTTGTTTTTTAAGGAAAAAATTTGTGTTATAATTTTAGATATAAACATTCTAATATCAAGGTCTTGAGAGTTATTATATATTATTATATATTTCACGTTCTTTAGATATTTTATTTTCTTTATCATATAAAGTCTTATTAAAAGATAATTTCAATTTATTTTCACTAACTATTGATTCTTCATCAACATCATAAATTACACTTTTTGGTGTAGGATGCCATTCCCTGATAGGAATATCTAATTCCAAATTATATTTATTATTTGATAATAATATAATAGAGAAAAATATTGGTCTTTGATCTCTTTTGGAAAATTTAATAACACCACCATAATCTGAATCATTTTTAGTTTTTATTAAAGATGATAAAATTTTAAATTGATTAGATGTAAATCCTAATTTAAATTTTGTAGACCCGACACATAGTTGTCTAATAGTATCTTCAGCAATTCCATCATTATTATTTTCAATTGTAAGAAAATGAAATTTAGATGAATTTTGATTATATGTAGTATTAATATCATGTTCAGATATAAATTTTTCTTCACTTAAATTTTTATAATTACTAATATTTTTATAATCTTTGTTACCATTTACACCTTTTTCAGATGTTTCAGAATCATCATCTATATTATCATCATCATTATTATCATCATTATTATTATAAGATTCTTTCAAATTATTATTATCAGATTTTTTAAAATTATTATTATTATGATTATGGTCATTGTTAATAGTATAAGGTGGAGTCCACATATAGATTTTTTCCCGCTGGGCTAAACCATCTATGTAAGATTTTAGTAAATTAATATTTAAGTTTGAATATAATCCTATATAAGTATCATCATCATATCTTTGTGGCATATCAGACCTTTCTTTTTTATAAACAGCATCTCTGTAATAAACTTGACATAATAATTCTTCATTATGTTTTTTACTTTCAATATGAATATTATATTGATTATATTCATCAACAAATAATCTAATTTTTTCTTTTGAAAAAGATTTTAATTTTTTACCAATTCAGTAACATTGATATAATTGATAATTTTAGTTTCTATCCAATCTGTATTACTGATTGGCAAAACGGCTCTAATAAATTCATTAACATTATTATACCCTATGATAACCATGTTTTCTTTATTCAGTTCTAGATATGCCACATCATTATATTTAATAACAATATCCATAAATTTAATAAATGGATCACCTGGAAATATACAATAATTTGTTTCAATAGAAGGTAAACCTTTAGTCTGTTCTTTGAATATTTCAGCTTGTAATTCAAACAAAAGATTAACATCTATACATGGATTATTATTATTATCAAAACATTTCATTCAAATCCCGATGATCTCATCGAATAAGAAGAACAAGATGATACGGGCGAATATAATTTTTTAAATTTGCTTTTTCCATTTTATTATTTTTATTAGAAAAAATTATTTTTTTATTGTTTAAAAAATGATGTTACCAAATGTTGGTGGAGGTACATATATCTCGAATAATCGTGAATCAGAAATAGAACGTTTTATCTGGTCCATTGCATCTTTCTATTCTTCCGCAACAAAATACAGTTAGCAAATAAACATTATGTTGATACACAAATCAATGACTTAAAAGAAATATATATAAACGATGTTTTGGTTGCACTGATGAATGAATTGAAGTTGCTTAAACTTAATGACAAATCATTAAACGAAAAATTATTAAAAATTGATAAAAAGGATAGAGAGCTAGAAGCAGATATAGCAAAACTTTTAAAAAGATTTCAGAACAATCAAAAATTTTAATATTGCTTTCTATAAAGTTAAAATCTGCAGTCATTAAAAATAAACTTCGGATACAACTATTGAAAGAACAATTAGATGATGAGATAGAAAAACTTTATGAAAGAATTAAGAAAAATTTAAATAAGTTACAAGCTACATTCTAAAAAAGTGTTGATGAATTAAGTTCTAAAATTACTCAACAAATGAAAAAGATGAATAGAATAATAAATGAAGTAAAGTCACTTAATCAAAAAGTTGATAAAATGAAAACTCTTAAAATCAATTTAGAAAATGAATTAAAGAAAAATTTACAAGAAAACTCTAAAGGAAATAAAGAACAATTATAGATATTGTTAAAAATCAGTTAGATTTTCTTAAAGTTCAATTGAATGCTCTTAAAACGGCGTTGAAGATTAATCAGCAGAAAATGCAAGTTAATAGAAAAGAAATTAAAATACATCACACGCTGCTTGACGCGATAGATAAGGTGCAACAGAAAATTAGTAAAGTTATCACGAAGTTGTTATCTATTCACACACGTAAATCTTAATCGGACCAAAGGTCCTCAGGTTACTAACCAATCCTAAACGTAAATCTTAACGTAAATATTTTTTCCAAAAGTCAAATTTATTCCTAAAAAATGCCTATAATTTATAAACACATTCTTAAACATTTTGCTTTAAATCAAAAAATAGCACATGAACCATCTATGAAATCTGTTTACCATTATAACAATGTAGAAACTATTCAAAAAGAAGGAGATTGTGTTAACAGCGGAGCTGGCATCTTTTCTGGCATAGGAAATATCGTTAACTTAACTAAAAAAAATAAAGATTTGATTACATCTGCTGCAAAAGGAGCAGCTGCTATAGGTAGTACAGCTAGTGCAATATCAAATGCTGTTAAGTCTCAAAACGAATTAAAACAACTAGAAACTATTAGTAAACTTAAGAATGATTCTGAAGAACTAAAAAAATTAAAAAAACTTTCAGAGGAAACAAAAAACAGAATTGCTAACATAGCTACAGGGTCTGAGAATAAACATGTGAAGAAATCAGGCGTAGCCATAGAGCCTACGGTTCGTTCAATTGAAGAAATAAGAGGTAATGGTTTAGCAAAATTCTAAAATTATATTTTAGTAAAAATCTTTTTGGGTGTGAGAAATTTTTTTTCTGTGTGTGAGACATTTTTTCTATGTGTGAGAAAAAACAAAAAGTCAAATTATTTTTTTAAAAATGTCTTCTCTTATCGAAAATAAATTTAGATTAGATGATCCTCCGTTCGTCAGTTATAATCAAAAAAAAGAATGACTATATAAGAATTGCTATGAATTCCGGATCTTCCAGTAGAGTAAATACTGGAGGAGATTTAATCTTTGAAGTTGATAATCAGCAAAGTTATATATATCTACCTGGTTCCTTTTCACACCGTGAATATTCTTTATATAGTGATGCCAATTTTACAACACCATTATCAGATAGCGATAATATTGCATTAGAGAATAACTTTTTTCCAAGATTATTTACACAAATGCGTTTAGATGTTGCAATCAAAATATAGAAACAATAAGTGATTCTCCAGGTGTAATTGATACAATGCTTAGATTTGTAGCAATTGGTGAAAATAATAAAAAGTATGAAATCGAAGGTTGGTTTCCTGATACTAATGATGGTATAATTGTTGATGATTTAACTCACACTGGAACAGATGCACCAGGAATTGCGAAAGATGTAGAAAATATTGCAAATCATTTAAATAAAACAAACAATAGTGCATATAAAGAAAGACGTGAATCTAACAAGAAAAGTAAACAGACAGTAAATTGGTCATTGTCTCCATTATTCGGTTATTTAGATTATGACAAAATATCATGTCAATTAATATTTAAATTAATAATTCATCGCACAGCAATAATGAATTAATCTTTTATGGTAAGACTGGAAAAAAAGCATATTTAAAAATTGATAGACTTGAATGGTGGATAAAGCATATTACTCCTAGTTTAGAGGTCGAATTAGCTATTGCAAATAGATTAAATACTAACAAACCAATTCCAGTAAATTTTCTAAAGCGTACTGCTAGTTCAGTAACTTTTTCCGAACAAAGATTTAACTGGCATTTTACTAGAACTTCGAGTACTCCAAGATATTTATTACTAACTTTTCAAAGAAATAATTCTCCAAGTTTTGATATGAACAACAATCTTTTTCATTTTAATACAATTCGAAGTTTACAAGTTTCATTAAATCAAACCCGATATCCAATTGATCCAGTAAGATTCGATGATACCAATTATCAATTTATGGAAGGATATGATGCTTATAGAAATCTTTGTATAGAATTTGGAGTTGAACCACAATTAACTCCTGGAGATTGGAGACATTTATATCCTGTTTTCTGTTTCGATTTAAGTGCACAATCTGAAGATATTATTAAGACTGGTTGTGATGTAACAATTAATATTGAAGAGAAAGATTCCACAACTTCATTGATGGCTTATGGTTTATTGCTAGAAGATGTAAAATATTCTATTGAAATTCTTAATGGAAAGATGGCTAGGATTGGTTAGTAACCTGAGGACCTTTAGTCCGATCGGCTGAAGCCTCTGAACAAAGTTCTATAGGTTAATAACCTGAGGACCTTTGGTCCGATCGGCTGAAGCCTCTGAACAAAGTTCTATAGGTTAATTAAAATTTTTGATAACTTAAAATTTTTTTATAACTATAATAGATTAAAAATTCTTAACTTCAAATTTTTCATAACTAGAATAGATTAAAATTTTTCCTTACTTAAAATTTTTTTATTAAGAATGTCGCAAGCAAAAAGTAATAATAATAATAATAAAACTGTTGAATTAAAATTACGTAACATTGTTGACAAAAATACACCTAAAACTGTTACGATTAGCAAAAAGAAATATAACATAAGTAAACCAATGATAGAGAATATTAAATTACAAGAAAAGAATGGTGGAATTCTACCATTAATTCCTCTAATATTAGGAGGTATAGCAGCAGGAAGTGTTGCAGGTGGAACAGCTGATATTGTCCAAGCAGTAAATAAAAATAAATCAGAGAAAGCAGCATTAGAAGAACAAAAACGTCATAACAGAGAGCTAGAGAAAGTTGCTAGATGGCAAGAAGTAGTAGATGATTTTATTAGTAAATTAAATTTAGTTGATGAATGAAAAGAAGTTCTTAAAAATATTCTCCACCATGTTGATGACTTGATAGAAATAAAAGAAACTAAAGATGATTCTGGAATATATCTAAGTCCTAGTATGATTAGGTAAATATATATTTTGTGATAGATATATTGTTATAATGTTATAAATATTTTTTATCTTCAAAATGTATTCTACCAATTCCGAAGATTAAATCAAATTAAAAATTGCTAATTTAGATTTATTGAATTATCTATTAAACGTACATTCTGGCCATCGCTCGCACACCGGTCGGCTGCACACCGGAGGTGACGTACAAAAAACATAAGAAAATTTTCCTGGATTTATTTGGATTAAATATTTAAAAGAAAAACATCTTCCTGGTCATTCATATACCGGTCCAGGAACTCGATTAGATATAAGACTAGATGAGAATAATAATCCAAAACCAGGTGAAGAACCAATAAACAGAGTAGATGCAGCAGCTTATAGACACGATCTAGCTTATCGAAATCATGACCTAAGTTCTCGACATGAAGCTGATAAGAAGATGATACAAGAATTAGATAGTATTCAAAATCCTACATTAAGAGAAAGAATTGAAAGAATGTTTGTTAAGAAAGCTTTACAAGCTAAAATATTATTCGGACAGGGTTTAGACAAAACTCATAACTCTGAAAACTACGCGTCTGAAATGTCGAATGATCCAAGCCGCTACGCGTCTGAAATTCACAAGGAATACAGAAAGCTGAAATATCTATTGAAAGTAAAAGTATTTAATAAAGATGATATTTGGAGTGCTGATCCAATCAATATGCCGAATGAGTCTGATTATAAATACGCATTGACCGTTATAGATTTATATACACGATACGCTTCGGCAAAGCCTTTAGAAAACAAAAGTGGTCTGTCAGTTAAATATGCGTTTGAAGAAATCTTTGAAGAAAGTTTTAGAAAGCCAAAGAAGCTACTCGTTGATAAAGGGTCGGAATTTTATAATAGAAATGTTAAGCCACTATTCGATTTAGTTTATTCCACAGAAAATGCTGGAAAGGCCGTAGTAATAGAGAGGTTCAATAGAACTTTAAAAAATAAAATATTCAAGAAATTTACAGAACAAGGTAATCGGAAGTGGTTGAAGATATTACCAGGAATTGTAGATCAGTGCAATAATAAAGTTCATTCAGGTATTGAAGAAACTCCAAAGAAGGCTTCTGACGATCCTGATTTAATACGAAAGAAAATATTCGAAAATAATTATTCGAATGAGAGTAATCCGAATTTACAGAAACGTAAGCCGAAATTTAAAATTGGAGATAGAGTGCGAATATTCAAATATAAAAATAAATTCGAGAAAGGTTTTGTTGGCTATTGAACTAAAGAGATATTTGAAGTTTGTAAAATAAATCAAACTTATCCGTTTACTAATGAAATAAGAGATTTAGATAATGAGGATGTCAGAGGCCGATTTTATGATAACGAATTACAAATAACCCAGCTTTAACCTGTAGGTGACGCTTTAGCTAGCTGCGCTTGAACTTTAATTACAGTAATTGGAACTAACGTTTCGGGAATTAAATTCCCTTACTCAATTCCCTTATTCAATTCTAACATAATATCTAGAAATGGTACTCCTTTTTGCAATTTGTACAAAACATATAAACATAATTGACCACAATAAGTAGTTCATGGTGTTTGAATTTGAAAAGTATTGTATGTTCCATTGCCAAGTATTTCTCTTACTTCATTTGTAGATGGAAGTCCGTATGAGTCGAAATAGTAATTGTCACCATTTTTATTAGACATACTTGCTGACCAATGTACTCCTTTTTGATCTGATGTGTGGAAATTTGTTACGAAATTTACAGTTGGCTTATTTTTGATCAATTGTAATTCGTCTCATTAGTACATGAAAATTCTTTATTCCTAATCGATTAGCGATTTTCTTTAGGTCGAAATTTGTCGTGGTTTGTTTGCCATGTATTTTTAAGAACTCAGTCAGACTTGTCATTTTTCATAAAATAAACTGTTTCTATTATATTCCCGTAAATGTGAAATTAAAAACAACACATGGATATTTCAATTTGGGTAGTATATTTCCAAAATGCATCTGCACAAGTCTACAAATATTGCACGAATATGTATATTACGAATTTTTGTTCTACACTAAAATAAAATAAAATCAGCTACTACTATCTAACTTCTTTACAACAATCGTCTACTAACTATGATATTACAAAATTTCTGTCCACGCGTGGACGAGGTTTCATTGGATGAGAGAAAAATGACGTCATATAACAACATAATGAAAATGATTGATTACAAAAGCTTTCATATTTCCGAAGACAATCTTCAAACAATGAGTCTTTTAAGGAATCCACAAATTCATGTCGGGTAGATAAACACGTCGGTAATTGATGATGAAGGTTGTCAATCTTTTCACCCCTTTCTCTTTCTTTCGTTTCTTTCACGAGTAAGCGTTTTGCCTTTCTTCTCCGTTTTCTCTCCTTATCAAAAAATGCAGGGTTTAAAATAATAGGAAATTTACCCATCTTTTCAATGATAAGTGTTATATTCTTCCTTCTTATCATTGGAAATATATCGCTTTGAAATTTCTGCAAATAACTCCGGAAACGCAGCAATAATGTTTGACTGCTCTTCGATAACTTCTTGTGTCATGACTGATCACAACGGTGCACACGATACAATGACAGAAGAGAGAGAAATGAAACAGTACAGCTGGCAGATGTCTTGACGTCATGCGGGTGTGCTGACGCACTGGCAAGAATTAAAACAACTTGCCTAACGTACAATAAAAATCTAATTATTTCACAAAGCAATAGCAACTACTGGAATTACTGAAACACTCGAAGTTATTATAATTGTGAATACCCCTAAACTTACTGTTATAAAGATTCCAATTTCTTGTGTTACATTCTTAACTTTAGACCATATCTTTCTTAATTTATCATAATGCTCTAATCTTAATAATAATTGCGTTTCCTTATTTTTCATATAACGTACTCTATCTTTATGTTTTTCAATGTCCATTTCACTTGTTTTTAATTGAGATAACGAAGGATATATTCTTGCGGTTCCTTCCACTTTTGAAGTTTCTTCCACTTTTGTTTCATCCATTTTTAAAGAAATATTTTTAGACACATAATTTTAGATATCTCATATTTTAAAAACCTGAAAAATGGATGAAATTCATGAATTTAGACGTTTTTAAAAATACCAATTTTTTTGATGTTGTGTCCTGGAACGGTCATGATTTTGAGGAGAAAATAATCATAATCACAAATTTGAGATTCTTAACTTTCATGATTTTTCGGTGTCCTGGAACGGTCATGATTTTGAGGAGAAAATAATCATAATCTCAAATTTGAGATTCCTAACTTTTATGATTTTACGGTGTCCTGGAACGGTCATGATTTTCAAGGTAAAAATTGTAATTCTCAAATTTGAGATTTTGAAAAATTTGAAAAATTGGGTATTTTTAAAAACGCCTAAATTTATGAATTTAGGTCTTCATAACCTGAAAAAATGACCAAAATTCTTAAATTTAGGCGTTTTTAAAAAAACCAATTTTTCTGAATTTTTTGTTGTCCTGGAACGGTCTTCTTCCCATTACTGGCTTGTACATGGATATCGTTGATGTCCACCGGTGCCCGGCCACGCCAGACGCGATTACCAAGCTTGGCAATCAACTTGCATATGGAGTTTTGCGGGGAAAAATTACATGATGCAACCGAAAAATAAATTTGACTATCAGAAAATTTGATATAAAATTGGCTTAAGCAAATAAAAACAAGCAACATGCTACACGTATATATTGCACAATACACATTGACAACATCTTTGACAATCACAGACATCCGATGATCGATTCCAGTTGGCCCTAAAATGCCCTCTGTTAATTATTTGCAATACATAGATCCATTGTGGTTTTAGCCTGGTGAATAAATCGACATGGGTGAGCCATATTAATAGCCAATTCCTCAGTGTAATATTCGGATTCTCACTGACATTGATAATAGTCATGAATTCTACAGAAGGAGTTGAATGTATATCAATAGCTCATCAGTCTTCATGTGAATATTTTTTCTTCCACTTGAATCGACAGCGTACTGCATTAAATTGCTGCTAAAAAACAATTTTTTCAGAGAAACTACTGAAGGAATGTTCTTGAAATTTACCATATCATATCAGTGAATTATGCATTATATTATATGCCATTTCTAGGGCTTTTTATCGTATCGCACATCGCACAGCCGACAAAACAACAATTTCGCACCATTGCTGTAATGCTTTTTTTGTCACGATAAGGACCGTACTAAAATGGGTTTAAATTTAGGCATCTATTTCTCATCTAGCCCTTTTAAACAATTAAATATCTTTGGAATGCGCTATAATTCATTCATGCATAACAATACATAAAACTCCAATCAAAGTTTTAAAGCACCAGTGCAACAGTTCTATTTCATCACTGCTTGTCACAAATTATGATGACCTCATTGAGTCAAGTCACTTTGATTTCATATTTGACTAATTAGTATACACATATTCCATTGACGTAAAGTCACGGCATGCGTGAAGTCCAAGCTACTAAGTTATCGAATTGAGAAATTGATATTATCGAGGATGTAATATTAGAGGGTGTATTGGTTTAACTCAGGGATTATCAAAAATTAATTGCATTGTAATTGGTGCTATCAAATAGTTGATAAAGACAGTGAAGTTGGTTGATAGACTGCTAACCTGAAAAGCCATCACCACTCGCCATCGTAGGAAAATCATCGCATATCCAGTGATTGTTTGAGACACTGTACGTACATAGATGATGGCAGCCGACGGGTTGTTTTTCGATGTCATTGTGGATATCACATCAGTTTGTCTCGTCTCCCCAAGAATAAGTTTGGTGCTAAAAATCTTTACACTTTATTGCTAAAAACTATATGCACGTCCGAGCTCTCGCGAGCCGGCTCGCATTATCAAGGAGTAAGGCAGGAGTGAGGGCACGTTCAGCGTCTGGCTATTTCTTGTCTTCGATTGAGTGCTGGTCTTTGTTATTCAATATGATTGGCTTCTAAAAGTCTGTCAATAATGTGTGGTACGCAAAACAATACCATCATGGATATCTGGCGATCACAGACTTCCAGTTAGACATCATTGACAGATGCAGATCACCGATAGAGACGAGATACAGTTGTACAATTCACCAAGTTACGTTGGCATCACAAGTCAGTGTAACTTGCTCTTAGAGCAAATACGACGTCGTTGCCACAGAATTGTGCATGGGGTACCGTTCATTCTCATCAACTATGCAATTCGTATTCTATTGTATTCTATTCCATAAATGTAACTTTGATCGAACTGGGAAAGGTACGGGTCTTGGGTGAGTGGGCCCACCCAAGCATGGGCCACAAAATCGGACGGGCCGAAGCGGGTTAGAGCCTATGTTGGACTGGCTGGAGCTGGTGATGGGCATTGAAAACCGATGCGTTACTTTGTCTGTTCATGGCGCAGCTATATTAATTGAAAAATGTTTATTATCAGCAAGCAACCATATCTTGTTTTACGTTGAAATTGAAAATGAGCTAAGTTTACTGAGAAAAGTGAATTTCTCGATGTTTCTCCAACCGACCTTCTCAAGATAATTGTCTCTTGAGAACACCGGTTGGCGAAATATCGAGAAGTAGGTTATTACGTTGTTCTCAGCAGCTTTGACTTATTTTTCACTTTCTTTGCATGTTTTAATCGGGTTGCGGTTGCTTCTATTGTTTTACTGTCTTCATCTTCATCAAGTAAAAGTTGTTGTTGTGGCGAAGCTTTTTCAAGCTTCGATTGTTTTCCTCCGAAAAATGTAATTCTTCGCATGCAATTTTATCATATGCTATGCACATAACTGATGGTTGCCGGCGCTGGTGGAGTGTTCGCTCTGCGTCCAGGAGACCTTGACTCAAACCATGATCGGGTCAAACCTGAGACTTTTATGACAGGTACAATCTGCATATTTGCTAAACACTCAGCAAAAAAGAATGAAAATGGGATAGATAATAACTCGGTCACATTGAAGAAGGATTCCGCGCCTAATGTGCTTCGAGTACAAATAGGATTTATTTATTTATTGATATATTCACATAGTCATAATGCACATGTAATACTCGTAATTTGATCTCTGATTTTAATGTATTTCACATCGCTTTATACTTTATTCTACAGGTATGTTTTCATTCTAATCCTCAGGTGATGCCAGATGTGGACGAACGAGAATTGGAGATTGTATTTATGAAGGTAGACGCCAATTGTGATGGGACGGTCGATTGGGATGAGTATCTCTCATATATGCTGTTGGAGTATAGAGGAAAAGATCAAATGACGAGCAGTAAGGCGGAAATTCCGTTTCCTCGTGACGCCAAAGATGTTTGTGGGTTCAACCGGGACGATATCATAAGGATAGATTTTCTACCAGCATCATGCAAGACCAGGAAAAATGCGAGGGGCGATCCCAATGGTCTAGATTACTCTGATGGCAAATATGTAACCCTCAGCAAACAGGGAGTCCTCAATTTCTGGCATATGGATTTAAGTTTGCAGAAGACCTTTGTGCTACAGCCTCAACAAAGACGAATGACTTCATTGTGGGTCACCGATCTCGTGGTTCTACACAATTTCAACATGATCGCGGTAGCCTCCACGAAGAGGGATATCATTTTCTACGATATCAATGCAAATAAGTGCGACATGGCATACAGGTAAGTGCGCTATCTACGGCTACTTTTCAGCTAGGATGTAACGGTGCAAATGTACTTTCTGACCAATTACTTGGCCTTTTTTACATAGAAGTATGTATGAAAAAATTTATATTGTCTGTATAATTAAATGTACAAAGGAATTGATTAACTTTATTTTGTACAATTTATAATACAATACTTGACTTTTTCAAGCACTTTTTTGATTACATACAGTCAAATTAGCAAGGGCTAACCTGAGGCGAAACATGGTTAATAATGAATTAAATCACAAATCAAACTATTCAGTAAGTAAAACCAATGTGAAAAATAAGAATAAAACACAAATGTAAATGTTGAAAATATTCAAATGGTAGGTAATGAAAAAAAAGTACTGTGTAAATATAAGTAGAGTGAGAAAAAAAATTGATGACTTACTCGAGAACTCCTGCCTGTCTGCCACACTGTGTTTGGCAGTGTAGTAATTGCGGAAATTGCTTATATGTATTGACAAAAAAGGCATGTTTCCTCTACTTGTTGCAGAATTTCAAGTTGCTCCGTTTTGATAATCCGATAATCGCATGATGAATAAAGTTACAATGGCAGTTGCCATTTCTGCAAGTGATACATTAGTCATCATAAATCACTACATGAAAAATCCGACAAAAACGTAAGGATAAAGTGTTTCAATCCAGTGCCTAACAAATTGTAAAACAGAATACATGCAAGCTTTCTCTCTCACTCACTCTGGCCACATAATTTTTTCACGAAGCATTGGAAGTATGTAGGTGGTATTTCTTTCCCCTTTCCTTTCACTTTCTTAGGGCATACTATTCATCAGATTTTACAATGTCATGGCAATCCCAGAACTGTCTGAATATCTCCCGTCTGCCTCATTTGCAGACAAGTGGTGAATCGTTTGTTTCTATTTTCAAGACTGAAACATTTCAGAATAACTGAGACGCGCAACCACTCTACCTGTTCGAATGCGATTTCGCAGTCTAAGTAGCGGTGTTTACGCATTATTCACAATTCCGCTATTGTTTCTAACGTTCCATTCCTTTTCAGCCTCCCTCCGTATACGCTGTCCTATATTTCAGGATTGTCTTCACACCAAATATCAGGCTTATGGTTCTGTAGTGAAAACACACATGTGATTTTCCTGTTGTTGTTCCTATATTTCTCTCTCCCTCATTCGGATCATTTCTTTACACCATAAGAAGTCCAGCATTAAGAGCTAGTGCTAATCTAAGTTGAAATTTCATTTAAGCTAATTATTTACAAGTTTCAAGCTATTGATACCGAGGTTTCGTTGTTTTCTATTCGCTTAAGATATGACACTTAAAACCATTTAGATGTAAGACAGATCTTGTTGTGTGTTCCGTCGCCTTCGTCATGCTTCACTCCTCGAACAGCACAGCGTATTCTTTCTCTGATCATTGAAATCTAGTGAAGAAGTACACGTACGCGATAATGGACGTGGGGCGAGATTACATAATTCAATTACTCGTGTATTGGAAGGCGGTAATCCGACAGCCCGAAGAGCAGAGATTACCCAGATCGCTAGAGGATTACCAGTTAAGTATGTGGAGTGAAGCATCCGATCGTGTTGTATGAGGACTGCAAAGTTGTGTGATTTTTCTAATGTTACAAAACCAGCAGTACAATAGTGAAAGTTAGATGTATTGGAGACAAAAATGAAACAAGCACTTTCTTACTTTTTTAACCACTAACTAGATTACTAATGGCCTGAATGATTCGTAGCAGAATTTTGAATGACACTTTTTAGTGTAAGAGAAATATCTTTAGTTCATGAGGCAAAATGAATATTTAATCCGCAAAACATCGGTACTAATACATGCATAGTTTCTTATTCATATTTATTTGAATTTCATTGTCAGAAGGTGAACGCAGGTATATAAACTTTCCTTTCGGCTTATGACGATGACCTATGCTTGAGTCTGAATAAACCCTGTGTCATCATTAATTCAAGTTTGCGGAGCCAGGGTAACCAAAGGTCTTCGGTTGAGTAAAAACGTCATCTCATGCGTACGATGCATTTCGTGACCATGCTTGCCGGTGGCAAGCGAAATGCATCGTACGCATGAGATGACGTTTTTACTCAACCGAAGACCTTTGGTTACCCTGGCTCCGCAAACTTGAACCTATGCTTGAGCTTGAGCTACACATTTGTGAGATGTTGGCCTGTGGCGTTTAACATTAGCTACTGTAAATTACATAGCTCATAAATGAAAGGCAAATATATAACATATTAAAGCACATCATTATTAACCCTATCTTACTTGGGGAGAGGCTGCTGGAGCCTTCTATGCATTTTTAGATTGCTCCAGAACTATAGTAGCTACTACTCTAATTTTTATTAACTTTTAGTTCTGAAAATCACGCCAATTTTTGTCAAATTTGACCCGTAGGAACTGAATTTGAGCCATTAAAAAAGTAGTTTTTGAAAATCGAAAACTTTTGCCAATATCCTACAAAATCAATTTCCCTCATCTTTATCAACTCAAGTAACTTCTGAACCATTGAGAAAGTACAAATGAAGTTGTAATCAACATCTTCATTCATCCGCAATAGCTTGAATAGTATCAAAAGTATACAAACACAACTTACAATAGTTTATAAGTAACAAGTACATTTTTTGATGCTGCTACAAACAATGAATCCCAAGGCCATAAATGGACAGATTCTTGTACTTCACAATATTTTTGGTGCATGTATACATTTGCATGTGCAGTTATGGAAATTATTCTGCAAGATATGCAACTAGGATGGTAGCAGACAATTTGCACATATTTTCAAAAATCTCTTTTTGATTATTATTCAGTTCCACCTAACTACTATCACAATCAAACATACTCTCAACGTTGTCTCCAGACGGTTTCATGCAATAACTGGTCAAAACGCATCGCCTATCAACTTCAAGATCATCTACCACCAATTTCCAGCTGATAATGAAAAGATTAATTTTTGAGAAAAAGTGCAATTCAAATTTTAAATTGTTATTTATAATAGTAAGATGATCTACTTGGTAAAGGCTGATGCAAACATTGGAAAAACCATGCGTCAAGTCTAGGAGCGATTGAATTATGGAATCATCGAAATTAGAGTGGGAGCTCTCAAAGCTCAAACCAGCTCATGTAAAGTAGGATTAATACAAACAAAGCACCTGTTCGCCTTGGTCATAGAATAAAGAAATAAGAAAACTACATGCATCTGTTAAATGTTAAGTGAAAAAACCGCTCCTTGTTATTATCTAGTATGTGACAATCTGAATGACAGCACATGAATAATCTTAGAAATATTGCATAAATGAAGGTGTTGCCATTGAATCCATGATATTGCACACACAGATACAGATGCCAACCCATCAGAGACTACAGCCAAAGCCACAAAAATGCGTGTTCTTTCTGAGATGAAACGTAGCTGAGCAATGAGCATGGTATTCATAACAGACATCTATGCTAAGCAAAATATAAACATTCATAAAATCACAACATTTGAAGACGACTATAAAAAATGAACTCGCAAGATTCTCTCTTGCTCAGCATACGCCATCTCAGACTGAATGATTTTTATGTTTTTCAATTGGAATATGTACTGCGATAGATCTGGATTTATTAGTTAACATGCAAATATCAGCGACAAATCCGTGATGAAATAACATGCGATTGAGAGAAGCACTACTGCATGCCCGATGAAAGTGTGTATCCTGCCGCGTTTGGAAATATTATTCAAATTGTTCCAACAAAGAAAATCTGCTTCACACCAATAAAGTATCCTTCTACATTTTATTTTTATTTTTGATATCTTAATTCTTCGTTTTCTTCTTTGACTTCGGTCAAGTTAAGCCTAAATTTTGTGCTTCGAAATTCTGGTTGCCATTCGACTTAAAATTTTCGAGTGAATATTCGACAAGCATTCTTGCTTGACATGACGCTTGCAGAGGTAATCCTGTGTTCAATCTCCGTTGTGAATTTCTTTATTTGACATTTCAACTTACTTGTGTTACGTTGATGTGCGATTCATTTGTGTATGATGCGAAGATCTTAACTTAACACACCTTCTTGTTTGCCGAACTTCTTCTTATATTACACAATAGGCATCAAAATTCACTGCTTAAGCTATATATCATCATAATAAAAGTTTTGGAGATGAGATGCATTTTCTTGTACAATTGTACATGTAGTGCAGTTTGACTATTAAAACCTTTATTCTGATACAAACATACATGCATATTAAAGGGAATGATGCGTACATAGAATCTGTACAAACTACAAATGATTTGGATGACATTTCGCGTTTGAAAACAACATTTCATAGTATAAGAAGATTATTTACGTTTAAAATCAATGAGCAAGTTATATACATGTGTTGGCGAAGTAAAAGTCTGTCATATGATTAATGCACTCTGTGTAGAGATGTACAAAGCTGAGCCCCGCCAAGCCAAACGGCCAACGGCTCGGTGCGGTTACGGATACAAGATATTTAGCTCTTCTCGCTTAAAAATCTCAGAGCTGTCCTGGGCGCTAAGATCCGTGAGACAGTTATTTAGAATATTCCTGCCAGCATTCAACCAACCGTACACAGCTAGTGTTACATCGGAGCTGCTTCCCTATTAAAACGATGTCTACTACCTGTAGTAATCACACTGCAAGGTGGCCACAAAACTCTCTTATTCTCTAAAACTCTTTTAGAATATTGCACTGAGGAGACAATTTTATGATTTTGGTTCACATGTAAATTGGATTTCAGTCATCGTTGTTGTGAACGGTAACTTTCATTGATTTAAAAGACTATCACTCAATAGAACTGGATTTAGTAACATCTTATAATCTTCATTTTAATATCGTTCCTTGTCAGGAATCTCTGAAGTGCTAATTAATTTGATTATTTATGAACTCCTGTATTTTTTTCAACTCAGTACTTTTAGATTTCTTAAAAGGTGCAGCGCCAGAAATACGATCTAAATATTTCTCGAACATCATGTACTTTGCTAAATAAAATAACATGAACTTTTTGAGCGATATTTGAAAAAAATGTCTCACGATTTGCGTAGATCATGTAAAAGGAAGAAATGCTGTCTGCATGTAAAAGACTGTCTGTAAAATACTTCCATATCTGTCTACATCATTAGTGAGCATCCGTGTATGGAATTCGATCGACTAGCGTCAAAATGAAAGTTTCATTTCTGATTTCGAAGCATCATGAAATCAAGAAATCCATCTTCTAGATTAATATAAACTATAATGCATATCCACGTCAACGCTGTATCAAGCTGATGAAATATGCGTTTTCATCATTACTTAGATTATCATATTGCTAATAACATGATCAGCTGAGAAATCTGTTCACATGAACTACTTCAGTCATCTTTTTGCACTGAGACTTTTCATAGTCGGATCAAAACTCCCAAGACACTAGACGGGCCGTCGGAGTCCAGCGGAACCTGAGTGTCACTGGTAAATTCAATCTCGAGATCTCGAGTTCAAATTTTTTCAAGTCTCGAGTGTCGAGATCACAAGTAGGCCTGAACTAGATTTGTGTCCACTACTCAAAATTGTGATTGATTACATACTATGCAATTACTGCAGTTGTAATTGCATTTGCGTATAGTCCTATTTGTAGTTGAAATAACAATTACAGCATCCGTTTGGACTACAGCTGGTATTTTTTTCGTATTAATGAGATCTAGTAATAGCATTCAAATCGAATTTCATTTTTTTCGAAATTGCATCCACTTTTATTCAGTCTGTGCTGAATCTGTGCTCAGTCTGTGTCCGTAGTTGTTCCCATGTACAGTTTCAGCTGTTAACCTTGCTCACCTTGGCCGGGCTCGATCCAGTCGCAGTTTCAGCTGATATGTAAATAATTCAGAAGTTCCTCAAAATAAGCGTGTTTTAATCAAAAACTAAAAAACTCAAAAGCATCTGTTTTTCAATTTATGGACCTACTATGAACCCTCAGAAACACGCTCTTTCACAGCCTCTGAGACCTGAGGGGGGTTCAGTGGACCCCTCTTACAAATTCTTGGTTTACCTGCTTAAATCGATGTCAAATAATTAAGAAAGTTGATTTTAAGTAAAACAATGATGTTTGCGTGTAGCAGGTCGTTATAACAAATCCATTGAGTGCCTTTCAGTAAGCACATGCGAAAATGTGGTGTTTTTGTAATTAAACAACATTTACAACAGTATCAGTTGTGCTAAGAGGCGGTTTTACGATGTATGCTGTCACCATGTAACGTCAGATAGTTGATTTTAACGAAATTGATTTATTCCATGCAGCCTAATCCGTAGATTTGGACATTTTTAAAATTTATCCATACCTATCGGAAATAGGCCTAAGCTACGCCATAATTGCTGCATTTTAAGAACCTTGAAAAAGTTGTGAAGATCTCATGCTCATCAAGTACTGCTATGAAAACTTTGCCAACAGTGTTTTTAGTGTTGAATTATGAATATAATAACAGCTTTCATTTTGAACATTGATTTATGCTGATTTGTTCATGTAGGCCAACCAGTCATGCACGATCATGTTCGAAAACAAAATATTCACATTTTGCGATTTTCTAACATAACCCACATGCACGAGCATGATGTAAACAATAAATAAATGAATTTCAGTCATTATGCACCATCGTGGACATGCGCAAATTAGTTTTCATCTGATAGTAAGAATTGTGCTATGGGAATTTGTGCAGCATCTGAGAGCTGAAGGGGTCCCCCTTGACCTAACTACCATACTTCTACTGATTCAATTGAAATGAAATAACACATGCAGATTCACTGTCAAAAATGATGATTTTACATGGGCATGAGCGGTTGACATATCCTCAGCACAAAAAGAAAAATAGAAAAATATGGCTCCAGGGTCCACTGGACCCCCTCAGGTCTCTGAGGGCTGATATTCTGTAATGGATACTATTTTCTGGAGAAAACAGACAAATATAACGAAAGCAAAAATATAAGGAGCACAATATATCAATTTTCACTCAGTAAATGAGTCTGGTAGTGCCACTGTCTATTTGACAAAGCTATAACAACCATATCAGCTTATGACATCAATCCTATATGCCTACTTGGCCTACTTGCGTCTCTCGTATTCCGCACGATGAATAAGCAGTCAATCTCAATATTCTATCCCAAAATCTTCGCACTATCTCAAAGGGCAAGGGATCGTCGTAACTGAAGGCTTAGCCTCGTGATCTTTTTGGTCGTATGGTCCATCCCCATAGGTATCAGCATAAGCTGATAGAATTTTCATCTGGATTGAAAGCATCACAACTCTCCGGCAAAATCAGAGCTGCGCAAGTATACGTTAATAGAAAGCAGCAACGAGACAGCATCATTTAGTGTTCTCCTTGACACTGTTGCTAGTGGCTATCAGTCTTTTTGATTGAGTGGTGAACCTCCGAGAATAACGAAATCGGCAGAATTGACATCCGTAGTAGCGATAAATTTCTTCACGTGGTGAGCATTATCATGCGGTATGTATACTGTGCGCGCTTTATAATGTTCAAAATCTGCTTATCCTACCTTTGAAAATCTTGACTATGCGACTGACAACAGATCAAGATATCCTGAGTGGTCATAGGTTTAAAGTTTAACCAGATTCACATCCTGATTCACATGACAACATGATTTAGTGTTCCCTCCCTTCATCCATATTGCAAATTCCATTCTACGATGTGGCCTCAGATGCTTGATGGACTTTGGATCCCCACCACTAGTCTCACTGTGACGAGATTTGTATGAATTGCTATGATGCAAGATCAAGCCTTGTTTCCGTCGATTGACATCAGTCACTCGAAAGCTGGATGGTTAGACGACTGGGTAGACGTTGGTTCAAGTCCCACCAGACGCACATATTTGCTTGATATTTAATTCACATTGTAAATTAAACAGCATCTTTAAAAATCATGTCATTAGAAAATCACTCAAAATTGCACTTTTCACCCATGTGTTCACCTGTCCACGACGATCATAGTGTGTGTTATAGACACTTATAATGTTTGTCTATTGCATCTTGCCTTTTATTCTCTTCCAGAATGACAGCTTTGGAGCATTGTGCAATGTGTCTTGATTATTATTACGACCCCAGAGCTCATCAAGCTAAACTTCTTTGGGGTGACAACGGCGGATCAATTTGTGCTGTTATTTTCTCTGACATAACCGAAAGTGGAGGACCATTTAGTGGATACAGCGGCAAAGGTCTAACGACACCACGAATTCCATTTCCCGAAATTCTGCTTGGTCGAGTACCTTATGTGCAAGGTATTCGTTTGGTAGGAGTTCACGAAGATTGGGTATGCAAAGTGAGTACCCTGTCAAAGTGTTCTTTAGTGATGCTCTAGAATAGGCACACATTAAATTGTTGTCAGGAACTCTGTACAAAAGAAGGAGAGTGGAACAGGAATGGCAAATGCCCGATTTTACGAGACCTGGGTCCGGATCCTTGACCGGGGTGCTCATATAAATTCGAATACTTTCCGTGTATTCATCATTTATTTCTATGGTTGTACATCAGTCGGATCTCGGAAAGTGCAGGTGCATAATCTAAATAGATATTTTCGCTTTGTTGTAATTTATTAATATCGGCACCGTGGGATTTTTCGACTATTTTTCTCTGTTGTGTCACGCCTTGTCTGATGATAGGCACTTCATTGTGATTGCGCACTATTTTAGGCTAACAAAAGTAAATTTCTATAAGTGTAGTGCATTTCAAGCTAATCAACAATTTTTATCAAATAGAGTAAATTGTTCAATGTTGCAACATTTCTTATTGATTAATCTTTATTTCAGGTTCAATACTATCCAACATTGGAAGCATTTGTATCCTGCTGTGCAAGTACCAATACTGCTATGTACATGGGTGACTTTACACAGAAAAAAACAAATTCGTACTTCAAATGCCGAAAAGGAATCTTATGTTTCGTGTATGATCCCATCCACAATATACTTGTAACTGGAGGTTTAGATCACACGGTTCGAATATGGAATCCTTACGTCACTACGAAAGCTATAGTAAATCTCAAGGGTCATAACAAAGCGGTGGTTCATCTTGCTTACAATCCAGCCAAAGAACAAGTAAGTTGGATGTTTGTACTTGTAACATTGGGGGGACATCTGGGTAAGGAGACCAGCTGTTTTGACTTGTTTGGCCTTTATCCAATTTCACTGAACTTTGATGCTTTGCATTTAAATTATTATTAGCAAGGCTGTGGAACATGGTTGCAAGGAGATGGAAACCGATGGAGGTTGTGGGGGCAGGACCGCTCCGGCGTCTGGTTTCCATCTCTGGCCAGAGGCAGTGTTGTCAACTTCACTCAGAGTTTTTCAAGAAACTCAGTTAAAACTCAGTTAACCGAGTTTGCCGGAAATTAACCAAGTTAAGTTAAGCTCGGTATACTTAGTTTTTCTAAAAACTCCGTTACAACTCAGCAAAATATTCCATCAAAACTCGGTTAACTCGGTTACATAAGGAAAATGTGCCAGTAGACCTAAACCATCAGAAATTGATAATGAAAACATGTGTTATAAAAGCTTCAATATAGAATTTCTTTCATTTACGTTTGAGGGAAGAAGATGAGTTAATTCACCAATAGGTACAAATTCCTCAGCCGAAAATTTAACGCATAAGATACGTCAAGTTTCACATAAAGAGGTGAAAGAGGAGGCTAGAACGCAATATGACAATAGAGCTGATCTTAATTAACCCTGGATGGAAGCTAGATTGATTTCTGGCCTATGTAAAATTCAAGCTATTTTTGTTGTTACAAATGATGAATATTTTGAAGAAGGCATAGAGCCTAAGGAAATGTACTTACGACAGACCATCTTAATGGCCCTTGTGCTTAATAGATGTTTGTGTAAATCTTTTGTTACGTGTTCTATAGCCCCTAGATAGGTAAGCATTTAAAATGTCTTGATTTGTTTGACTTCATTTTCAGATAACAGGCCCAGTAAGCTTGTCAGCATTTCACACATGTGCTGAAATAAGCCTGCGAAAATTTTATATTTATATTTTATAATTATATAATATATTTTATATTTATAATTTCATTTTATATTTTTTACTGATTTATCAAACTATTACTCGAATTTCAGTATTTTTCTAAGTTTATCTGTTTATCCAACTTTCTAAGTTAAATAGATTTTGCTTACACATTCGAAGGGCACTTGTTTATGACGTCTTACATTCTTCATCTGTCACGTGATTAAACGATGATTGATGTCATGTGATTTACATTCAGCAAGAACTCAGTCGTTTGTTAATTGATTGTGCAGTCATCACAATGAATGTTTCAACCGTTTCTGCTATCGAATACCGAAGTGCAATACGATTTTCCATGATCTGCGGATTCGCCAGAAGTGAGATTTTGAATGAATTGAACCTCGCTTATGGTAGTAATGCACCATCACGAACAACGGTGTACTTTTGGATCAGCGAATTCAAAAGAGGGAGACATATACCAGGATTATTCAAGTTTTGGTAGGCCACAAGAGATACCGAATCATAAAAATAAGGAATATGATGAATCGATAATGACGCACAGGAGAATAACCGTACTTGAATTATCAAAGCAACCACGGATTAGTTATTGCTCTTGTTATGGCATGGTTAAAGATCTTGGGTATCGAAAATTGTGTTCCCTTTTTGTGCCGAAGTTTCTCTCGCCCGAAATGAAAGAAAACAGAGTGCAAGCGCCACAGTCGAATTTAGATCTGTACGAAAGTTACGGGGAGCAGTTCTTGTTCAACAAAAAAGATAAAACTACTTTATCTTTGTATCTACCATACAGCAAACGAGAATCTGCAGAGTGGCGGATTCCTTGAAAAGTGCAGAGTCCGCACCATTTAAGATGCGATCTGGAACGCCGCATCACCGATCATTGATGCTGACCGTGTTTTGGAATGTCCCAGGTATTCAACTAGTTGACTTTGCTGACAGAACTATTCGAATGAACAATGAGTACCACTTGTACCTGTTGTCTGATATGTCAGGACGAAAATAAGAAAACCACGAAACATTCCTTTATTTTTGCTACACGACAATGATCCAATACACACCGGTCAGGCAACGACCAATGTAATAACAATGAACGGATTCCATCATTTAGTAGGCCATACTCCTTTCTCACCTGACATCGCCCCAAATGATTTCTATCTCTTCAGATTCATTAAGAAACACTTGCAAAAAACACTTCATTGACACATCAAATGAATGAATCAATCAAATTTTCGATTCCTTATCACCAAATTTTTTTTCACGAGGCTTTTCTGGAAATGCAAAGTCGCTGGGAGAAAGTGACAAATGTAAACGGGTCATACATAGAAAAATGAAAATAAACAATTTTTTGGAATAAAAGCTCTTCTCTTCTGATACCTTCTCCTGAAGAATATGGCAAAAATGTTACTAGTAATATGTTCATGATTTTCAAGTGATAAAGTTAGAAAAATACTGAAATTTGAGTAATAGTTTGATAAATCAGTAAAAAATATAAAATGAACAAAAACTTGTTTGTACAACCACATTTCTTGTGCCTTAGAGACCTAAATAAACAGCTGGGACAATATTCGTTATCAGGGGATAGCTGCAACGAGGCTAGTCCGGGACATTTTGGATCACACCACGTATACTAAGTAATGGCAGTGGGCGGGAGGACCATATCCAAGAAATTTTCAAAACTAAAGTATTCTCTCCCGAAGTATTTATGCCACAACAAAAGAAAGATAAAGTATAGATCCAGGAGCTGCCAACGCTTCCGGCAGTTAACTATAAAATATATTGTTCTCTAACTTCAATCAAAAAAGCGGAAGGACCCAGGTGTATGTGATGCTTATTTTTTATTTCACTAGACGTTGCAAAAAGCTGTCGAACGTTTTCGACCAGCGCCCACCAGCCATGATCACGATAAGTTAAGAATTTAACAAGGTCTTTGTTATTTAGTCGTGATCATGGCTGGTGGACGATAGCCGAAAATACTCAACAGTTTTGTTAAGTGTAGTGAGATAAAACGAAGCATCACACACTTTGGTCCTTCCGCTTCTTGATTGTAATTACAAATGACCCAGTCTCTGTTTAGAATGTTCTCTATCTATTCTCTCAGCAAAATCTAGTAAACAGCTTGCATTCTATCCTTGACTTGAAAAGGAATGTATTGAGTCATCTTGCATTTCTGAAATTTGAACCCTATAATCAAAATATTGTGGAATTCAATATGGGTGTTGGACAACGTCTGATATCCTTGACCTGCTCTTGAACCTCATGACAGTGATGACATTATTTGATCAAGTGTTCACGCAACAATTATAAGTATATCACATTATTCTTTTGATAAAAACATGTGTGATGAAAATATTGCGATTCATGTTGTATTGAGGTTTATTGGAGACCAAACTGTGGGAGGGGAATGACCTCTAGACCAAAAGATCGCTAGGTCAAGCAATTAGCCAATTTGTCGCGGGATCTCATCTTGATTGGAAGTAGTGCTTTTGCTGACTAATATGATGATGAAGAATCCCAAACTCACGTCCAAATTTGATTCAAGATATCAACAACTTTCTATCGATCTTTTATTATTCTTGGTATGTGGCTATGTCGAAGAATGTAAGAGATGAAGAATGTTCCACAGATTAATCTATGATACCAATTTTGTACTCTCTCGATTGATCGACTGCGATATTCATATAAATTCAAAAAGATTGGTGCTCAATATTCTAAAATTGAGCGATTGCTACCAAAATAATTGTGAAGAGGAAATTGTCTTGAACAAAAGGGTTTTAGACGACGAATTACATTTAGACGTGGTGTTGCTCTTCGAGTTACAGATTTCGCATGTGCTTTCCAAGTCATTTTTCTTTCGATTACACCTCCCACTAACTTGAAATCGTCCTTAACAGATATGTTGGAGATAGAAAAACTAGCTGACAGATCTATGCATGGCTTTGCCTTCTTTTCAAAAAACATTTGACAGCTCTTCGTTTCATTCACAACCATTTGCGTCGAAGACTTGAACTTTGAACATAAACCGGACAAACCGCTGCTATTATCAACTTCATTTATCGTTCCACATAACGTAACATCGTCAGCATATTTTACAATAATGCCGTCATTGATATCATCACACATTAAGTCTGACATCAAGTATGTAAAGAGCAAAGGTCCCAATGATGACCCTCGGGGCACACCACTTAGAACTGGTCTCACACTTCTAACTATGTTCTTCCATTTAACTTTTTGATATCTATCTTTTAAGTACTTTTGGATAAAGAAAATACAAATAATAAATGACAATCTAAATTGTAATACAAAAAATTTTAGAAATATTTCGCTTCATTGTATTTGCATTTGAGCTCTTGTCTTATAAGATGAAATCAATAATGTAATAGAATCCTTCTGACAAAAATAATAAATTTTATCAAAGAATGTTTCGCCATTTTAGATTTTCTGTGTAGTTACTGTTGGTACTCTTGGCGTGTTCCACTCTGTTTTGCTGTTGACATCCTTTTTTGTCGTTTCCAATTGTATTCATACATGCCTTTTCCTCGGCTGAAAATGAACATTTATTGGTTTTAATTGATCCATGTGCTTCAAAATATTTGATCAATTTGCGGTTTGAGATTAAAGTTTTTTTTACGAAAGAATAGGCATGAAATTTCTGAAATATTTTTGTACACGAAAAATTCCATTTGTGCATGAAATCTGATCTCGTCTTAGATCTGAGAATGCAAATCGTGGTTTCATGTTTTGTTCATACTTATCACCATCAATCATCGCTCTCAAGAATTTTAGTGCAATGAATAATTGATGAAATTAAAAAGCGCGTCGAAAGCGCATCATTTTAGAATACTTGATTTTTCTATAATTTTTGATTCTCTTTATTTCAATGCATCGTTTCAGCTCTCATTTTTATTGAACTGTATGCCAATTAATCCCTCTGAGATTCTTCTTTGCATTGCAAATGATATTTGTGAATAATAGTGATCCTATCCACAATGTGTCTTGGTTGATAGAGTTCACGTGGAATGTCAGCCTGACTTTATCGTAATCTACATAGGAATTAATTCTCAAGCGATTGGTTGATAATTTCGTAATAAAATTTCATTAAGATGGCATTGAAGTTCATATCAACTTCAGGAATTCATACTATTGCTTACTCAACAATTGCGCATAGATTGTTGCCTTAAGTAGGTTATGTAATGTATTCCTGAATTTCATGATTCGTAATTTATTGATAATGTTGCTTAAATGTTAATATGCGATGTACTAGTAAGAATTCGAAAATTGATTTTAAGCATCACCACACTAATATTTTGCTTGATGCATAAGCTGACTAGACAATATGTCAAGTGATCGAATTAAACAAAACATTTTAATTTAATGAAGACTTACTTAAACTTTAAGAGAGCCAAATTGGCGCATGAGTTTTCGTGGGAGGATTTGTGCAACTGGTTTTTACACCAAAGTATCATGAAGGAAATGGTAAGGATATTAACGTCCATCAAATCTATCAATGGCAAGTTTCATCGGACATTTTCTGTCAGGGCTACCTCACTAAAAATGGATGATAATTGGATCTATTAAAAATCGAGATGTAGATTGATCGAGCTTTCTTCTCTTCATGCTAGTTTTTTTGAAATGAAAAAATGTATCTAAGGACCTATGAGTGAGTGCCAACAGTGCTTCGTTGTGCAATTTTTCACACGTTTTGTCGTCAACATGCGGTAATGATGGTAACCCAACATTTTGTGAATGATCAACAAAAATATTTAAAACATGCTTTCCGATAATGATAAGTCGTTTAAAGAGGTAAACTGTAATGCAGGTGCAAGAGCATGCAATGAAAGAGGACGTGTAAAAATGGAGCCAAACGTCGAGTCGCAGTCCGAACGTTTGTGACACAAGATAATAAAAATCATTTTCAGTGGCCTCTTTCACAAAAGGGGATGCATGTTGATTCCATTTCAAGTTGCCGAATAAAGCACATCCCATCAAATTCAGGATGGATATTAATAAATTTGCATCGTGTGATTTGACCTCTTTATATGGACCACCTCCATGTTTGCACGTGTATAGAGGTTTCACTGTATATTGACATGAACATTGATATTCGTAAAACCTACATGCATTTCAGGAAAAGGGATGAGAGATTTCTAAATCTTTGATGAACTTTTAACGTATAATCATGATCAACCCGAAGCCTAAAGTTTTGAGACCAAGAGACGGAAGCTAGCATTCTTCCGGCTTGCATATGCATGCTGACAGTCAAAGACTGTCAACCATGGGATTCAACCAGAAACATGCCGACAGTAGTGCGACTGTCAACGGATGGGCTATTACAGTTGGAGATGACAGCCATGAAGACGGAGAATCACGGTCGTGCAATGTTCCTGGTTCGTGCTGTTACGAGGACTAAGGGAGGCAAACTTTGATTTTGATCTTTTATTTAATAAATGGAGTGAAATTATACTTCTCAAAAATATATTCTGCGGCTTATTAAGGCATCTGTCTAACTACTGCCATATAAAAAAGGTTCGTTTATTGCCAAGGCATCATTCTGCAGATCGGGTTTCTTAAGTGTGTATTTAGCATGTATGGCATGTATTTTAAAGATACATGTAAATGTGTTCAACAATATCAATATTTCGTTCACCTGGCTACTATTGATTTTCAGGTAATGACTATTGAAAAGGACAAAACTTTACGTGTGTATTCTCTACGAGATCAGAGCTGTGTTCAAACCATTCCGGGTAGGAAACTCGCCTTAGGAAGTCATGTCATCTCAGCTATTTTCTTTAACCCACGCCATCAATGTCTTCTCCTCGCAAACAACAAATTACTTCTTTTGGAACGACGGGATGACGAAGATAAACTACCAGAAAATATATCTCACAACAAACCAGTATGCGCGGCACTTTATAATCGTCAGTTCCGGACAGTAGTCAGCGCTTGCCATGACTCTGTTATTAATGTCTGGGAGCTCAATACAGGCGATAAAATCTTCCAGATTAAAAATGCGCACACGACCTATGAGGATGGGCTGGAGAAAGGAGTTGAAATCACATGCATGACCTTCGATCCTTCATGGAGACGGCTGGTGACTGGTGCTCGTGATGGAACAGCAAAGATTTGGAACTTCAATAACGGTGCTTGTTTGAGAGAATTGCTTACCTATGATACTTTAGAGATCACGGCGGTTATCTGTGTCCGGTTGAGAGTGGTGTTGGCTGGATGGAGTCGTTATGTCTCCACTTATGTGGATGACAAAGATGCGTGTGATGAAGATCCTCCGCACTGTTGGGAGAAGCGTCATGTGGAAGACATTCTATCCAGTGAGTTTCATTCATTTTTCGATATGATGTACTCGCAGTATAGACCAGGGTGGGCAACCAAGTTGGGATAGCGGGCCACCAACTTTAGAAGGCAGTAGTATATGCTCAATATTATTTTATTCCGTACTTTTAAATGTACATATGTGCTGCTGTACCGTACGTGCATATATAGAGGTCGTATTACATGACAAGATGTTACATGTAAATGTATACTGTACTCGTACAGCAGTATTGTGCGCAACTAATTTGTTTAATATAAAGGAATCATGATTTACCTTCTACAATTCATGTGAGTATTGAAGAGCGAGTACACCTATAACAAATCATGGAAGTTTATTTGTGTAATTAAACGGTAATCTGACTTTTTTGGTGCACTTTTTTGGATTTGACCGATATTACTTTATTTCATCGAAAAAAAACGGTCTGTAAGTGCAGCGCAACTATCCGCCTGAAAGCCGCACAAGATAGAATTGATTTTCCTGCAATTGCTGATCATGATAAATGTGCATACGTGCACACCAAAAACATGTCACCCAAACATATACGGCTTTCAAAAACCGTGCATGGTTCCACAAATGGTATTCGTGTGCTGATGCCAATCGAGCATGCGCAATATATGTTAGTGTAGCAGTATGCAAATGAAATTCAGCAAGAATATTTGAAAAAAATATTGGCGTGTCAAAATCTTGCGGTTGGATTCCTCCATTCGTAGTCAAGCTCTAATTGATATATGGTAGCCTCTTTCCAGGTTCATTGAGGCGTGGTTTATTTTATTACGTAGAGAAACATGCTCAGCAGGGCATCGAATACTATGTGACTTAGCATAAACTCGCGCAGATGATGACCATTTTGCGCCTATAGCCTACGAGAAGATATTCGTTACGAAAGGGGCATGGTTGGATAATTCGAATGTGAATTTTTTTTGTGCCATCATATTGCTTATTTAGTTGTTAATAAATGGTTCTGCAAATCCTAAAGAGGATCCCTTACCCTTAGATGCACCTCCCAAAGGTCGAAGTCGGAGTGAGTCATTTTCACATAATCGATTCAAATTATGTCCGCGGGCCACTTTGGATATGAGAAGCGGTGGCGGGCCAAGCGTTGCCCACCACTGGATTAGACCATAGAGATCAGATATCTATGCTATTGTCCTCTCTTGTCTAGAGAGGACAATAGATGATTAGAATGGCACCAGTCTGGGTGACATTTTGGGACTTCTTTGTCTTTAATTTGATATAACTTCTGATGCAAACGCCGCATAGCCTACATTTTTCACGCTGAATAAGATCCAAATGAAATATGTCAGACATGTTTGAAATTGAATGAAATTTGACCTTTTACAAGGCCTGTAGACGACATGAAAGAAAATGATAAAAACTGATCTTGTACCCACAGACTTATGATTCCAGTAATACTCCAGCATGCTTCCAAACGATTCTGCGGGCGATTTTGTGATTTCATCTTTATTGGTCGGCCATGTCATTGATTTTCATAAATTGATAATCGTTTCGAATGAATTAGCTTTCATGTTATCAAGATACCAGTCTCATTCTATCAAACATCCATATCCACTAGCTTACCAGTTTATCAAGCATTTTCTGTTCCTCTATGTAGACTTTTCGTGACTTATCGTCCACAGTCATCACTGCAGCTACAATTATTCATTGATGCGATGATACAGCATCAATGAAAGATGTTGCATCCGTCCAATGTAAGTAATTATTAAGTATTGAAAGTTTTCCTTCTGATGGATCCACACGCAGCATTGCAAACTATAAACACTAAATGATACATTCACAAATGACTCTGCTTTCAATTCATTTTGTCTCCGTTATGAATATATGTTGTAGATATTTCATGACGCTCTAGATAACATACATATCCGATCTCTATGGATTAGACAGCTTTATACTCGCAAGTGGTATTATGTTCATGTTTCTGCTCATATTCATGCATGGACAATCTGAATAGGATGTACGCATACTGAACATCAAATTAAAAATTCCGTTGTTTCAAATTAGGTTACCATTTTACAGTCAGCGTGTGTCACACGACCATGAAGAAGTTTTATCAAAATATTACTTGCACATGTGAAAGTGCGTTTGATTAGTTAAATAAGTTTTTAGCTTTCTATTTTGTGTCTAACAAAATATGAAAGTGTTGCATGTTGTTCTTTAATGTTAATGATTCTTTCATAATACCACAGACATCGAATAACGTCTAAGAATTTTATACATTGCAACAAAATACAATATTACTTATTTAATAAAGATTATAAGCATTATATATAATATTATAAGATTATAAGCATTTAAGCAATATTTCTGGCAATATTCTGACAATATTCCTAATCATATGAAAAAATTGGATATCATCTAGTCGTTTTCAATAAAATCGCATTTGAAGGTGCTTGGACTTCTCAAATGCCGTACTCTTCCAACGATATGTTGGTGTATCGTTGGATATGCTATCCAGGGATACAATGATATTGAGGCATTATTGCATCGACAAAATCATCTCAAATTATTTTTGCATTCAAAGGGACTTTTCAGTTAATCTATGTATTTTGACATCACAATTATCAATCATCAGTGGAATTCATAACAAAAACTTGATAAATCTTCAAAATTGCATGAAATTTGATGTTTAACATTTTGAATTTAACATCATAGTAGAAGCACTCGCTATTTAAGCACAGATCTTCATGTTATTCTAATCAATAGGAATAAAACATGGCGACCTGGATCGCCTTGTCCGCGATCGCGATGCGGACAGGATTAAAACTTGTAAGACATGTGTGAATTCTGCAATCTTCAGTTTCACAAGCAAGATAATATGTCAGCTTGAATACATCTCTATCTTTATGAGTTGCTCTTTCTTCATTTCAAAACGGTAAATACAAATCGCATGTTTTATTCCAACCATAAAGAAAATTCCAGAATTTCCGTTTTGTCGGTCAAAAATGTAGATCATTGCGAATTTATCCTTTCCAATGTGAACAAAGTTTATTTCTCTTCAGAATTCCTTCGGGATTCTCAAGACTACTTTTTATCGAGACTGTGAAATTCAGCGATGAATAATGGGAATATATCATGTACAAACTCACAAACTGTATTGGAGATTACGTTGGAGACGTTAGATTGTTGGTGGCGACGACAAGAAATGGCATTATTATAACTTCAGCGATAAAGGTTTAATGTAGATTGATCTATGCAGCCATTATATTCCTCACATTTCTAAAGATAAGGAGACAGCTCTCTGCCGATTATAGCTATTGAGCAGATGGAGAATATGCAGGAAACGGTTCTTTTTAAAATGCAGAAACTGACGAAACTTCTTGTGGAAAGAGCAAACTGAATAGGAAAATTCTGACACTTTTTGATTCCGAACCTAAATATTCATATGTTTCTGCTATCTGTTTTATTGAAGTTGTTTTCAGGATGCAAAGTGATTTGAAAGTGTGAGAAGAAGTTCTATTAATAACAAATTTATTCTATTATTGATGATAATTATAATGTATTAATGATAATAATATTCAGAAAATAGGCATTGTATTTCATATTTCTTCAAAAGATATCCTTACCTTTGCTGGTCGGGGGTGGCGGAATTTTTAGGCCCCTGCAGAAAATTTCCACTGGTTATTGAAATACTTTGCATTTGAAGTATTTTTTTATTGCACTAGAAACAATTTTTGCGTATTTCTGGTATGCTAGTTAAATGTTTTCCACTCAACGGAAGGTCAAATAAATGACCTGTGTACAGTAGCAAAATTGCGAATTTCTTTTCAATTTTTAGTGGTTTCGGCTGTTTTAACTTGATTTGAAATCAAGTTGATCGATCATTTGATTTCATATCAATAACCTACAATGATCCTTTAGTGTATACAATAGTATAATGCACCTCATCCACACCACTCATAAGCATTATTACTTATTAGTAATTAAATAATCTGCAAAAAAATAATTCTACAGTTTTTGTGAAACTTGCAGGATATTCAATATTCATAGGCGTCAATAATATTTTGTCATCATTGCTGTTGTGCTTAAATACCAATATAAACACTTTAAATATTGTTGAAGTCATAGTCGTTTGTTAACAGTGAAATGACAGATAGAATTTCATTTTTTGATGTTTTTGACAGAATTTAATGGTGTCCTCATGTGATTTGTTTGAATCGTATTCATTTAGTAAAAATCAATCTAGTTTCATAATATTTCTAGGATGGTAGCCTGCATAATCATAGCAACATAATTCATGTTAAAACTGGTAGCTTGAAAAGTTCCTTTTTTGCTGAATTTATTGCCGAAGAAACGAAATTTTTTCAAAAATGTTTTAAGGCTTCTTTCCAAAATTCAAATTTAAAAATGAACATGTAGCATGAAGATCTATGATCCAGTGGAAGCGAATGCCATTGACTATGTTCAACGAAATGTTGAACATTTACTCTGAATTGGTTCTGCTATTTTGTGTAGATCTGTGGAAACATTTTTCTACTCAGAGAGGGAGTTAGGAAAGTGCTCTAATGGGGCGAGGATTAACCCTCAGAGACCGGAGGGGGGTCCAGTGGAACAAGCGGAGCCATATTTTTCTATTTAACATTTCGTGCTGAGAATATATCGACCGCTCATGTCATGCAAAATCATTATTTTTGACAGTAAATCTGCATGTGTTATTTCATTCCAATTGAATCAGTCAAAGTGCGATAGATTGGCCAAGGGGGTCCACTGGACCCACCCTCAGGTCTCAGAGGTTGTAGAAATTTCCATCACAAAATGTTTGCTATCAGATGAAAAACGATTTCGGACATGTCCACGATGATGTATAAAGAGCGAAATATATTTATTTATTGTTAGATTATGCTCATGCATGTGCTTTGTGTTAGAAGATCGCAAAATGTGAATATTTTCCTTTCGCACGTGATCGCGCATGACTTGTCGGTCTATATGAACAATTCGACTTAAATCAGTATACAAAATGAAATCTATCATTATATTCATTATTCAACACTAAAAGCAGACTGTTGTTAAAGTTTTCACAGTGGTAATTTATTAGTTTGAGATCTCCACAGCTGTTTTGAGGGTATAAAAGTGCAATAGTTGTGGCTTAGTTTAGGCCTATTTCCGGTAGGTATGGATAAATTAGAAACAATGGACAAATGTACGGGTTCTGCTGCATGGAATAAAACAATTTCATAAAAATCAACTATTGGAGGTTTTATGGCAACAGCAAAGATCGCAAAACCGCCTCTTAGTGCAACTGATAATGTGCTAAATGTTGTTGACCTAGAAAAATGTGTATTTGTTATTATCATGCGAGCAGCAACTTCCGATCGGTGATGTAATCGAAAACGTGGTTGAATGTGGCTAAAATTTAACAAAAACTGTTGTGTTCACCGATATAAAGATCCTTGTCAAATCTAAATGTATCTAGCTTTATAGACAAGGATGGTACATGAACACATGAATTTGTGATATGAAGACGTTCCATGCCAAAAATTGTGTTTCTAAGTTTCTCAGTTAATCAGAGAAAACGCAGACAAATGTCATTTTATCGAAAATCTCAATCTGCTTCTCATTGGATTTGCATGTGTTTTCTCTGATCCTGCCTGACAAGAAGAAGCAGGTAGAACTCGGCAGACGCGGAGATTCGTAGTATCCATATGGTGTACTCGTACATAATTCTGTGCAAGTCTCATTGTAGGCCTCGTTCCTTGCGGAAACTGGTTCTGACGGCCGAACTTATATGATTCATTCTTCAATCAATTACGAAGATTTCCCTGCGATCATCTCTCATACGATTTAACATCTGTGCTGACCCGCAAATGCATACTATGACTGATGCACGCTCAGAAAACCCATCTGATCCAATGACAACTCGGATGCTGCGTACATTTATGAGCCGGTAATCCACGTGTAAATATCACAAACATTCGCAGAGGCGGAGTATCGGATACATTTTCACTTATTTCAAATATTGATATTTTATCATCTAATCATTGAATATTTGTCTTCACTCATGTTCAAGGTAAATTACGCTGCTGCTAGAGGCCATGCATCCTTTCAATTTTGGAAAATCCTTGATGCAGTCATATGACATATTCATACAACCATATCTTGACAAAAGCTCGTAACTGACTCAAAGAAGCTTCTTCAACATCCTCGATGAATTTCAGCAATCCATACATCTGACGTTCGTACAGAGTACTTTATTTTAGTACCTATTCACATATAGTGGATTTTCCCTGTGAGTTTAATGACCATTTCGTAACAAGATAATTTTGACCAGGAGGCAAATACATGCGGCTATGTACACGTATGTCTTTATCTGTTCCGGGGAAAATTTAGAAAATTTCATATATGCAGACAAAGCTTGCGTGTAGGCCTATGTTCGAAGTGGAAATATTTACTGAACACTGAACAGTGACATAGATGTGCATGTACATGCATTAATGTAGTTGCTAAATATGAAAATTAATCATGCGTAAAGACTCGAAAAAAGGAAGATAACCAGTTTTATAGGATTCTCCATTAATTATGTATCCGAATTTACTTTATTTTAAATCACTTCCTATTCATGACAATAAGTACATTTTTTCTGTTCAGAGCAATGAAATGCAATTCATTCAAGATTTTAAAAATAATTGGAAAGCATGTTATTGATATTTATTTTGTTTTGTTGTATGGCATTCTTCAGTGAGCATTAATGTTCATTTTTCTCATATTCTGCGCTGTCTCAACCAATGTATTGAGCTTTATCTGCCCTGGTGACAAGTCAGTGGTCGGTCAGCCTTCACACACTGACAGCTACCATCAGATTAAGTTTTGTGACCTTTTAATGGGAGCGAAGGTCTGTCAATAAGCGGACAGACTTGAACCATAGAACTTCTACTCATTCGTATTGAAGAGCGGCCCTTAATCAACTGAGCTATCTTCTTGACTAATCAGCATTGAAGTCACAGCATAATGATGAAAATATTCGTCATTGAATTTAATTATTAAGGTGTCCATTCTAGTTTTCTCTTCGGCTAGATAGAAAATTAAACAACTTTAAATGATAAAGTACTTAGGCAGCTGAAAATATTATTATGCGTTTTGTCAAAGTTTCATCGCCGTCTTTGATGTGAGTCCTTAGTACAAATGACTGCTTTATATTTGCGCCGCAATTGTGTGGTTCATCGCTTTGTGAGTCATGGCACGATTATTACATCTTTATTCCCATGTTGACATAAATATGACATTCATGCGAAATAGCAGTACTTTATATGCGATGTTTGGTTCCGTGACATTGAGTAAATGACATTCTTGCAGATAAATTCAATCGTATCTACCTCAATAAGATTTGTAAAGCAAGGATCAACTTATCCATGTATCATCAGTGACACCATCGATGTACATTTGTATGCGGTATATTTATACGGTTATTTTTCTGCTGCTAGCTCTTAAAGAAAACCCGGATGCCGGAGGCACACACGATGAGTCATAAGCCGCAAATAGAGTTCCAACAATCAAATTTCAATGAGTACTGGCATACAGAATAAGCCATAGGTCATAAGCCACTAGCAGTAAATCATGTATCATATATGATTTAATCATATATAAATCATATACAAGCCACAAGCCATTAGTGATGAGCAATGAGCCGTCACCCGGCTGAGAATTCTTGGGTGATAATCTTCTATAGAACCGTCGCTGTGATCTGTCTATCATTCTTTGTGCTCATGTTTTACTATGCTTTATGCTCTTACAAAAATTTGAAAAAATATCACATATTTTCTTCTCTGCTTGTATCACCTGTTATGAGAAAAAATATTGTCAAAATGACTGATGGCTGTTAAGCTTATGGCTTATGGCTTATTTTATGTGCCTCGGCCTAATTCAAGTGAAGCAACCTTCACGAATTCTTTTTATGAATAGTACTTCTTTATCGTTCATATCAATTGCGTCAACAATGCAGTAGGCCTACTTCTATTTATTGGCAATGGCGCGCATCAAGTATCACTGCCGCAATGAAGCAGAAGCTATGAAATCAGTTGTGTGATCAAACAATGACAAAGATTCATTTCAAATTGACTAATTTTAAAGATTCTTTTCTTGCTTGTAGCTATTGATTTTTGCCATCTTTTGTGAAGAAACGAGAGAAAGTGGTCTATTTTATTATGAGACATGACCAGCTTTTGTACTTTACACTGAGTGCGATGACCTTTTAGAGAAGGCATCTGATTATCTGGACTGTTTTGTGATACTTTCGATTGAAAGCAAGAAACAATAATAGAGAAGTTTAGTAGCCTACAGCATTTCGTGATTCAAAAACATATTTATGCGTTGACTCAGAAGATAGATTGGTACATTAGACTCATTTGTTCACAAAGTTAAGAATCAATTTTCCATTTAGCATTTTAGTTTGATGAAGCATTTTGTATCACACTGTTTTTAAAGATCGTCACACATCATATGACTCAGGACATTCCAGTTTGATCGAAATTTATGTTTTGTCTGGTATTGTGATGGCGTGCAGGAGGCCTCGTGTATCATTTTGCTTCGATTAAACTGACCTTTCAGCAATAGTATGCATGCACATGGCTAGCTCAATATTCAAAGGGAAAAGCACACAAATAAGTTTAACGTTTATACTCTTCAATTTCAGTCGACTTCTTCCCGCCGGGGACGATTGGGACGAGTTCCTACGATGGTGACATTATTCTTTGGTCTTTAGACACCGGTCATTTGATCTGTAGGATGAACGCATTCGAAGGAATCTCTCCTATGACAGGCATTAGCGCTCGCAGGCTTGATGCTGGGCAGACACCAGTCGAGGGGGAGGATGAGGAAAAGAACAGCACAACGCATCATCGGTCGGCCCTTGCCCGTCTACACACGAAGCGCACGTTGTCATCTATTGGAGGACGGCGGCCAACCTCTGTCGTGACGGAGACATCAGCTGCGGCAATTACTGTTCAGCGGTGAGTGAAGTGTGCCAGACCTATGACTACAACGTTTGAATTAAGACGTTATTGAAGTCTTCCTTTTTTACTTTCTTCTGATGGACGCTGGAGCTCATGAATTTCCTTGATCGAATTTGTCCATCGAATCTCTTCATAAATTTCGAATAAGTTTCAGCGTTGGAAAACTGATGTAGCACATCTTCTAGACCTTCTAAAAATCGCGGAACATTATTCTGCGTAGGAACTGAAGAATAGTGGATTGAATCTTTTCTGTCCACGCGTCACGATACTTACTTACTTACTTCCTCGTTTTGCGTCTCTTCTTCCCGGTTCCAGGGCTGGACGTAGATGCGATGACCCGTTTCCATCTCGAACGATCAACTTCCATCGAACTATAAAATCCAATTGCAAGGATGGCAAGTCTCGGCAATTATTCTGTTTGAATTTTATCAGCAAAGCGTCAAATTCAGTTAGTTCTATACGAGTGCTTTGTAGAATAGTCATTTTTCCATGAATGTTAATCATTCTGAAAATCGCAGTGTTAAGATTAACAAGAAGGCCTACGTGCCTGTTTTAAGTACGGGCACAAGTGCATAAAATTTTATGAAATGAATAATAAAATGCACATGGCCTAAAAAGACGCGGCTGGTCCGAACATCCGAGGATGCCAAAAGAAGAAGTGGGTAAAAATTGTGGAGACGGATCTGTAGATCTGTAGATCTGCAACAACCATGCTATTTTGAGACGCGCGATCCCCTCATGCCAGAATCGTCAGGAAGCATCGTTCAACCCCAAATCTGTGGAATGATGGATTTAAAATCAGGCAAAATAAGTAACATGCCCATAAAAGCCATAAATTTTATTTCATAAATTGCATTCAAGAGTGTCTCCCAATAATTTGTAGTCTACGAATGCAGCCTTTACTGATGCGATTTATCAATGATTAAGTAATTGAATACTTTGTATATTGTATGATTATCACTTTGAGAACAAGATTGTTGATTCTCAAAGTAATTATCTACACGTTGTATAAGTTGCATCCTTGACACAGCGGTTAAGTGCTTGGCCTAGCGATCTTCTGGTCCAGAGGTCGAGTCCCGAAAGTGTCGTTGGAAGTCGTCAGGAAAGGTATCCGTGCTAAAAGATCACAACGCTTCAGATTTAAGTCTGACTATGTCAGAACCGTCCAAGTCCCCAGTATGATGAGGGAGTACTGACGCTAAACCATTCACTCATAAAATCAAAAAACTTTGACAAGTATTTATCGGTGAGTATGAGCATTAGACAAGCATGCGGATTAAGGAGCAGATCGTGAAGTACCAAATGTACCAATATGTGAGTTTATAAATGATACTTACATGAACTTTCCTCCAATTTCACAATTTTTTGCGTTATCCCATGTGTCATTGAAATTTCTTTAGAGCGATGATATAAAATGCATATTCTTGAATTATCGCTCCTGTATCTTATGGCCAATTGAATCTATTACCAGAATCAGGATTCACAGACGCTGATCCTGCGCTGACTGCCATCCTTTCAGCTCAAAAGTTTATGTTTGGGCTAGGAGCCCTTTCTTTAGCAATAAGATAAAGTGAAACACAAATAGCTTACCCAAATTTTCGCTTCTTCCTTTGTCAAGGATGTTATGATGACACAATTGTGATGTCTGCATAAAGTCTGTCTTGTCTGAAACAAGTAGAGCAATCAAACAAAGAATTTACGAACATACAACACAATTGGAATCAGTGAGGTGCATCAATTGAATTTTTAATTTCAAATGGACGCTCTTAATGTTGTAAAGAAGATGATTTCCATTTTTTCTATCTAATCTTTTTTACTCAATTGTCAATGTTTACAATGTTCTATGTTACAGCGCAGTTTTGCAATTTTTTAGTGAGCGTCGTTCTGTCCTATATCCTATCCTTTTATTTCAAAATTCCCTTGTAATCCACTCATCATAGCAGCATTGACAAAGCAAGAAGAGAAAATTTGAATAAACTATTTGTGTTTTGCTTTGTTTTATTGCGGAAGAAATGGCTCGTAGGCCAAACATCAACTTTCGAACTGTAGCCCCGCAATGGCCAGCAAGTACAGTATATGCAAAATATGGTTATCCTTTCAGCAGTTTTATTGAGTTACCTGCATTCACGTATTGACAGTGTCATCACGGCTTTGTCTGCATCGAATGAAATCCGCATCATTGATTCACAATCTCACATCATTGCAAGTCAGTTAAGTCTGGAAAATTTGACTGCAAAATTCTTCATGCTACTAGAGGAATATGATTCGAGGGCTTGAACATGGTGAGACTGAATGTTAAGTGATTTGCTTCTTATTAAAACCCTAATTCCTGAACAAAATTGTGAATCGAAAGTGGTAGAAATCAGTGGAATTCAGTTAATTTCAAGGCCTCTTGTGAAACTGTAGTAACAGTAATTATGCAACAGGAGTAGGCCTATATTACATGGTATACATCAGACAATGTAGTTCGCGATACTCGAACAGGATAAGTTTCCGAACCCTGTTTGAAATTCGAATGTGCTCGACAGTCAAGACTCAAATGTTAGAATTCACTTAAGTTCGGTGAGCACAACCAGTGTAAAATGTTTATGTTTCTTTCTTAGCCACTTCTTACTTTTATTAGGTTCTCATAAAAGTATTCAGATGTGCAGTGGGCATTTGGCTATTTTCATGAGCTCATAAGATTGATAACATCATTATTTGTACTGATGAAGATAACAAAATGCCTTCTGCACTTCTAAGTGCTTTGTGCCTAGTTTAGGCGAGTACTCGCATCAAGGTGCAATAAACATCATATGATAGAACAAAGTCTTGCTCAACAACCCTGCTTAGCAACCCTTAAAAGGTCCAAGAATTTTCTCAAATTGTACCGTCATCATACATGAAGATTTTAAACTGACAGCTCTCAGCTGTTGGGCTGTTGGAGATTGTTGGCGACTGTCTCACTATTACTATTATATTTTTCTCATGTGTAGGTCTTGGAAGTCTGTGGATACTCGAAAGACACGAGTCTCATGTGGTCATTTTGCTCGAAGATAGTGAGGTCCTCATCAAGCAAAGCAAATGCTTCGTCCAGAATCTTGTATTTCAGTCTCTAGCGTTGGATTACATCTTCTTGTTGTCCAGATGCGCATCAAAATCGATGATTGTAAGAGCGAAACATTTGTAAAAAAGCGGCTGATCTTAGTAATCGCAACTTTGTAACTTGCTGTAATCTGTCAATGCTATATGCCATATATTTGCTTTCAGGGAAGATCTGCGACCTGTTGCCGAAGCTGCTCCATTCACTGTCTCTCGTCAAGTGTCCCAAATAACGTCTGGAATATCCCGGGAGCCACCATTGCTGCCTCCACTTCCGCAAGCGTCAGACAATGGTCGTACGCCTCCATCTCGACAACGTACTGCGAAGGAAGAACGACGGCGACATCGTGCAGCTGTCGAAAAGATTCTCTTTCTTCAACGACGTCATACAGATCCAGAAACAGCTACGTTGATGGCCGCAGGAGCAGAGGGTTGGATCAGGGCGTGGTCCGTTCACCAGCGCGGTGGCTTGCTCGGTCAATGGATGGCCTCTCACTACCCAGGGGACACAGTGACCTCGTTGGCTACAGATGATGACAATGCCTATCTCATCAGTGCTGACAGTGCAGGATATGTCAAGGTGTGGGACATCACAGGATATTGCATCTCCCGAGATTTTCGACAGCCTCTGATTGATGAAACTGAAGAAGAGAAGGAAGATCGAAGACATACGTTCACTTATTACCACTTTGAACAGATGCCAGTCGTTCAGCAGCTGAAATCTGAATATTACAAACGATTTCCAGCTTGCCCTGAGCCTCCATCATCGACGCAACCTGAGAGGACTCTTCATGCGCCTGTTCTCGTCAGTTCCTATCGTGCTCATCTTCGTGCAATCACACATGTAGAGTACGTTCCGGAGAGAGAACTGCTTATCACATCCAGCGTTGACTATTCTGTCCGAGTATGGACTCTCAGCGGGCGCTTTATTGGCACCTTGGGAGAAAAGGAACGATGGTCTCTCCCTCGGGATGGGAAAGTAGAACCATCCACAATTCCTGACAGGAAACCATTCGACATACGGCGAACCGGTAAGAAAGTAGATTTTTATGACAGTTGTACGAAACTTGAAGCACATTCAGTATGCATGTGTAAAGCAAATGTACTCGAATCGTTTTCAAAACATAGTCGAAAGATCACAGCAACTTTTATTGTCACTCGGTTTATGTATGGACAGAGATGGATTGCTTGTATCTCCCCGTTCCTGATAAACGAGCTGATGAATTAATTGGACTGCGAGAGCGCGCTTCTGCAGGGAACGAGGCCAAAATGAGATTTTCACAATGATGTACACCCTATGCCTACTACGAAACTGCGCGTCTGCCGAGTTCTATCTGGCTCCTCTTCTGGTTAGATACGATCAAAGAAAAACACATTTAAGGACGCAGATTGCAAATTTTTGCAACAATAAAATTTTTTATGTTTTCTCTGATTAAGTGAGAAAAGTGTCGAGCGAGTCCATAGTCATACGTTTTGGCAAAGAATTTTTTCAGGGCATTTCCTATCATAGTCATGCAACCCTATCTATGGAGCTAAACGCATTCAGATTTGGCAAGCCTCCTAATGTCGGCAAGCACAAGCATTTTGAGTAGTTTCATCCACATTCTCTGATACACTGCCGATTCGAAACATGACAATGGCACGTGAACATTATAGGAAATGACCTGAAGACATTCCATGTCAAAAAGTATGGCTCTGCACTAGCGTGTTTTTAACGTAATAAGCAAAAACATAGAAAATTTCATTTTAATCAAAAGCTGAAATCTGCGTCCTATTAGATAAACATGTGTTTTTCTTTGATTCTATCTCACAAGATGAGGAACCACGTAGAACTCGACAGACGCGCAGATTCGTAGTAGGCATAGTGTGCACATCACTCCGTGAAAGTCTCATCTTCGGCCTCGCTCCCTGTAGAATCTAGCTCTGGCTGCCGGACTAAATCTGATTAAGATTTGCGATTTTCCGTCGCGCGTGACATTTTGGCGGATTTTTTGATTTTTGCTATTACGTCACAGATTCGAAACCGATGAATGCAGATATCTGTAGATTGCTTTGGAGTTTGATTTCTCTCAATGAGACTAATCAGGAAAAGAAGTTGAGGCAAATCAAAATACCTTCAAAATCTGCGGTCAATTCTCATCACAGTCGACATCGATAGGATTCACATTTGTTTCTGGTTCTATTAATTTCTATATTAATCGTTTCTACTACGGCATGTCCTGCAACACTGACAAATGACTCCTACAATACACGCTTCTGAATAGTGAGCAAATCTCGAGAATGTTTTTGAAATGAATGTACCAAATTTCTACTGCCTAGCTTTCAGTTTTCTAGATGGTATTTTTACTGATTATGATGTTCAATGAGGGTCTATACATACCTTTACATCATATTCATCGATGTACAGCTGATTTATTAGACATCAATAAAATTACAACTAATGTAAATTAAAGCAATCAGAGAGCGACGGCTCAAGTGGTTCGGTCATATCAAGCGTCGACGTTTAGATGAACCAATCAGGCAGGTGCTCAACGTGATGGTCGAAGGTTCCCGTCCTCGTGGAAGACCGAGGAAGACATGGCTCCAAATCGTTAATGAGGACATGGTGGAGCTGGAAATATCTGCGAGTGATGCTCGCGACATTTCTCGATGGAGAAGTCTCACATCGTCCAACCCTCAACAAAAGAGGAAAAGAAGACGTTAAAAGGAGAAAGTAAAGTAAAGTAAGCAAGTTAAGCATGAAACTATTTGAGAGCATGGATGATAATGCTAATGAAATATTGACAGTGGCAAGGGAGAACCAAGTAAGCTCATGTTCAGTTCAAAATTATTATTTTTCGTTGGGTGATGTATTTCAACCTATACTCATACATCATCGTCAGACAAGTGAATCATAGCTTAAGTAAACAAAAATTCAAACATGTAAACGAAGTACCATAGAATTGATGCTAGTGGCAAGCAAAGGCAAAGTCTATAGCTAGGAAAGGGATGAATAACATAGAACAATTGAAACAGATTGTACTGGATTACAATTTACCGATAGCAAAGCATAAACAGTTAGCTAATTTAACAAATTTAAATGAAAAAGGAAATCACTGAATTGTTCATCTCTCTTCTGTTGTTTATTTCTGTTTTGAGTATTTTAACATAGTAGACCTCTCTCAGGGGTAAGTTGGTACTACTGTCTACTTATACCTTACAGTTACTTGATGTAATGCTACTTTCTCTTTCCTAGCAATAGACTTTGTCTTTGCTTGCCACTGGTATCAATTCTATATTACAGTAAACATCGTTTATAACGAAACCTCGGATATATCGAAAAGTGATAAATTCCCCGTTCATTCCAATTGAAATCGGTGTATCTTAACCTCGGTATTAACGAGGTTAGTCTCAGCTATAACGAAGACAACATCTGAAATATCCTAACTCAATTAGCAATTTTTACAATCACACGCATAGCATCACAGCTCCGAGAATGCGTGAAACAAAAAATGACTCTTTTTTATATGAACAATTCGATGTGTGCTGTACGATGGAGTTTATGTTAATCATTCATCTTTGTGCTTCACCTTTTGTGATCTAATTAAATAACTAACGATTGGAATAGTTTCTTTACATGTATATAATGAATTAAAATTTGGAAAATTATGTGTGAATGATATATAGAGTCTATGTAGCTCGTAAGCTCATACATGGTAAAATAATGTTGTCAAATAGTATATGTGGGCTGCATGTATGCTTACAATAAAGTTAGACGTAGTAGGCTAAATTAATAAATGGGGATATTTGCTTGATGGTAACATAAAAACAAATGACGTCAAATAAAATTATGCATGTGCATGTATTGAGCCAATAAACTTCAATAAGGCTAATTTCTTAAGCCCCTCGGTTATAACAAAACCTTGGTTATAACGAACAATTCCTTACAGTCAGGCTGACCACATTATAACCGAGGTTTACTATACTTCGTTTACATGTTTGAATTTTTCTTTAATTAAGCTATGATTCACTTGTCTGACGATGATGTATGAGTACAGATCAAAATATATCACCCAACGAAAAATAATAATTTTGAACTGAACATGAGCTTACTTGGTTCTTGCCACAACATGCTTGCAATGTCAAACCAAGGCATCTACACTCTATTGATGGTAGCAGTCCACGCCGCGGAAATCATGGGCCCTAGTTATCAATGGTCGCATGCTATAACGTTTTTCGTCTCCATCTAGTTGAGGTGACTGATCAGCGTGCATAACCGCAAATAGAGCGCAAAAATGGCATCATTAAATGATGCCGTTTGCGTGAGTCTCGTCTTATTAAGCCGATTTCTACTAGGCTGTCACTTGTGTGGGTGACAATTTTCTACATCTAAAATTCTATTATTATACTCACAAAAGTAAATTTGTCCCTAACTTTCGTACTTTATTTAATGACTATTACAGTTTTATGCATGCAATGATCTGAATTCTTCGAATCTGAAGGAATCGTGGCGATCGGATCATTTTGAAGGAATTCACAGCAATCCGCGACGTTTTGAATCAGTTTGCACTTCTAGGAAAGTGATGCGCTTAAACAATCTAATTCTGTGCTACATCCACATTAATCCTTTTAAATCAGCACTTCTTCCCGTAAGATTTTTAACTCTTCTCAAATAGCAATTGCCCATGCCTGAAAGCTTCCGCACAACTCACGAGACAGACCTGAAAACACCCATATAGATGATGGGTTTATTAGAAGCACAGTAAGTGAAGTTACATGCATACTTGTGCAAACTGCATAAGTTTTGTACCCAACGTATTTTATACCATGTTAGGTTCTGAATGCAAGTGCTAAATTGAATTTGAAAAGTAAATTTTAGAATCAAAAGGAAATCACGATCTTGCGAGTTTTTGCCATTTGAAGTGGTAATTATTTTTGAGCATGCGTTGAAGGTCTTGCATGGACGGAGGCTACGGCACTGATCCCTGATCCCATACATGCCATGTTAATGATCCATCTTGTCAGAATTCAAATATCAAAATTTTTTGTTGGTCTATGGGCGTAAGTTGTAATTTGCTACGTTTTGCACCTTCAAAGAATGTAGTACATGTATTGAATCTAACTAAATTAATGGCCTTGTACGGAAGTGTACTTCTGTCTTCATGTGAGGCAAATTATTGTCCTCTCCTCCCACATGAATTCTAATACCGTATGCGTGCAGCAGTTTGAAGATTTTAATGGAAACAGGCTGAATACCATCTCTTATGAATCCCTCAGTTCCTTTATTATCTTTGCTTTGATCTATAGCAGACGGCAGAATTTTGTTAGTGGTTTTATAGTTGAAAAAAATCATTTATTCAACTATAATCATCTGTCTGTCTCATCGCTACTGTATGTTAAATTGTTTCGCCGAGCAATTCTGCTGAATTTTTGCTACAATTATCCGGAGAACTGTCTATAAATGCAGCGTTACCGAGAATTCAAAACGTTCTTTTGAATTGAAAAGACGAAATTCATCTGCATTGTACAGTCCGAAGGGAATTCCTTGCAAAACCAAATATTCTATCTTTTGTAATTTTATTTTATTTTGATTGAAATCAATGGTGAATTTTATCCTGGAATTATGCTATTGAAATCTCCATGGTTTTGTTCAGTGTGCAAAACCTCAATTCAAGAGGGTTCACGATTATGTTCTCAATGTATAACTCTGTATGACTTTCTCGTAAATTATAAAATGGACATTACTTTTGGGATCAAAACTATCAAATTGATTTGAGCCTTTAAATGTTATTGAACTTTGTCATTGGACATGCGTACAAGTGCTGCTGTTGTCCAAATATTTTTTTAATATTTTTCGTTAAACACTTTCAGTTTTTTTCTAATTGAAAAGCTTGTTAAAGACGTGACAGAACAGTAAAACTAATGAATAAAAGTCATTTCGAATGACATAGAATTATTGAGAGACATGTAGCATGGATGTTCGGAAAATAACCGGGATAAGTAACAGCAGTACAATTCAGTCCATCATTTAGCGCCCTGCTGCTTGCTTCGTATTGCGACAAACATCGCTAAATACTGCTCAGCAAATCATTTGAAACAGGGGCCAAGGAGGACCGGGCCCGGAAATTATACACCGGTTCCAACTCTACCTTTTACTGTCTCATTTGACTTACATGCAATATCTTGACTTTGATAGACTTTTGTACAGTTTCCTCACTTTCTGCTCTTCGATTATCTTTTTTGTCTTTATTTTCAAGGCATCTCGGAGTCTGATCAGCGCTATGGAGCAACTAGAATTTGCGAGAGACCAGTACTACTTGTCAGTTTGACGAAATTTTGTTGTATACTCGAATCAGTGCAGTTCTTATCGAATGTTTGAGTGTCTATAACATTCGACAAGTCATTCTTTTAAGCAGCAATCACAGACGTTGAGGAGAAAGGAGTTGCAAATGCACGTCTCTGACCCTCGATGTTGACATTGTATGAATTATTCAATCACATACACTGTAAGCCGGGAAATTTATGTCAGAAAATCAGATGAACTGAAACATTTTGTCAACGGCTGATTCTCTTATTAGATATGATCAATTAGTATTGTATTTCATGGTCGAAAGAGCACTTTTGCACTATCATATCTATCTTGCACTATCGAATAAAAACGGAGAGAACTTCACTCTTGACAGCAACTGTGAAGGAGACGCCACAAAGATCTGTGATCTTGGTGATAAGACTAGCCATCTTTTTATTACAGATGTGTAGGAGTTATCTAGACATTTAAAAAGAAATCAAAAATCTTGAAATTGCATCTCATTTTGCACAAAGGTGAACCACTCACGTGTATATCAATAGCAGTAGATAATGATTACAGTTGCGATTTCGCAAGATATTCGAAAACCAAGAAATCTCAGTATTTGACTTGTTAGGACTCAATTTGCAATATGCCAATAAACTGGTAAACAAACGCGGACCCAATACTGATCCCTGCGGAGCACCTGATTGAACTTTAATCAAAAAGAGATCGGTACGACCATTAATCGAAACCTTGAAATTCAAATATGATATCGTTTAAAGTAGAGAGCTTTTAATAATTCCTTTTAAAGAAGAAGTAATTTTGAAGATGAAAATTTACGAGTCGATCATGAAGAACTCTATCGAATGTTTTCGAAAAGTCAAGACGTGTGGGAAGAACATAGAGATTGTTACTGGTTTCCATAAAAACGGTCACGATGTCATGTATTTCAATGAGTGTCCCGATCGTTGAGCCATTTGGGGAAAATGCATGCGGAATAGGTAATTTTCCGTAAAGGTAGTAACAAAATAATTATTACGTATTTTGTTGGGAATAAGCCGCTCAAATATCTTAGTAATAATTGGCAGTAGCGACGTTTGTCGGTATTCATTCACTGAGGAATTACTCTTCCTTGGGATTGGGGATTTGAAGCATTTTCCAGAACTTCCTGTTTGAATTTGTATTGAGTGTTTTGATGCGAGGCATGTGACTGATGCTGAGGTATTAGAATTTAGGAATTATATGAATTAGAAGGAGTTTTTATTCTATGAAATCATTTATGTATTTTTTTGATATCTATGGCCCACCATGTATTATCTGTATAAAATTAAAGATTATTATTTCAAAAAAAGTCAACGGAACGCTCATTGGAGTCACTATGAAACTATACAATTTATTAACTGCATGTCATAAATACACTGTGCAACTTTTGCGTCTATGAAGTAAGGCCAACCTTTTCTAATACCTGTGCACTCTTGAAGGCCACCCTACCCTATTTTTCAAGTATGCCAGCATGGCATGTCATCGTAGAGAAAGACGGGGCGAAAAATCGAATGGCCGGCTGGCGGAGTTAGCCTGACCTAAAGCACCTAGATCCGTTATACTCAGTTCTTCAACTAACATTGCAAACTTATCAAAATATCTCTGACATGGATGTCTCAACGATTCAAATTTTCACAAAATTTGGCAAGGAAGCAGCAATATACCGACATCACTATCATGCGCGTTAAATAGTTGTAGAACCAATCTAGGCGAACTTAAGACATTTCGGGTGAGATCCGGGAAAACATTGGGTGGTGCATGCTGGCACATATCAAGGGAGATGATTTGCATGATTGCATGTCAGATATCTCGATTCTGTGTGCAACTACTATGTTGTTCCTCAGAGCGTTGGATGTGCTCTTAATACATTAGTTCTCCTTGTACTAGTACAGTTGAGAATTCAAATGCCGGTTTCAGTCTGAGTCGGTACGCCTTTTCCCGACATTGTTCCGGGTTATCGTCTATTTTAAATCAGTCAAATAACAGTTTCTGAGTAACCGATTATTCATGAAAAATCTGGTGTGCATTTCTACCCATTCTTTGCGTATCTGGTAGAGTAGCCTTGCGTATTGATGAGATACAGTATCCAATTGGGGCTAGGATGTCTCACCACCCGAGATTATTGGCGTCCACTTAAATCATGCTGTCCATGTTTTGCTTAAACATTTCTCTCTACCATACCCGTGGCAGCAACGCGTCGCATTCATGTAGAATATTTAGTGGTCAATGCAGACATGACTCGTGCTGTAACTGTCTCAATACATCTATCGGCAAAACTTTATCTGACCTTATCGGCCACCAGTGAGAAATTCGCAACTCTTAGTTCTTCTACGGCAAGATGCTTTACTCGGAAGTAAGGGTTGGGATATTCGCGGCTAATCGCACTCTAGCTGGTTCCGTGGGGAAATTCTTTTGTTGCTCCAGCTCTTGACGGAACCTCTCCTTATCAGTGACAGACGAGAGTAATTCCGAAGATCGCGGTCTCAATACACAATTGGTCGATCTCTAGAACGTTCACGAAAAGCAAAACAAAATAACAGAAAGCAGAGCAATCACACGTGGAAAACATGGTGGTAACTTTTAAATTGTTCTAAATGTCTTTTCCGTGTTTTTCAACGCTAAGAGGACCATGACTTGCAATACTTTCAGCAAAAGAAGCAAGTCATGATACGTTTATGTGGAATCAATATTTGAGAGTGTTTTACGTATTTTCAATAAACCTAAGATTATGAACCTAAATATGGGCCTACATTTTAGGACCATCCGCTATGTGCGACATATTAAATTGAAGAAAGCTCAATTAAAGAACAAGTACATTGTTAAGTTGAATGAACAAGTGGTCTACAATCTATTTTTCTGCGCTCTATCGTGAAAATGTTTGCACAGAAGAGTTTATGTCGCCTAAATGGGGTTGACATACTGTATCCTCTATCAAGAGGAATCCCGATGAGCAATTGGTTCGGTCAGTCTCACCCAAAGGTGGAAGAATATAGTTAATGCTACTCTTCTTTTCTGACAACTCGCCTTTCTAAATGGCACGCATCTAAAATAATCTATTATTCCCCTAGAATACGGTTCGAATATAATTTTCAGTCCAGCCACAAGCGAGACAGAAGTTATTGCCAAATCAATCCGGAGATTCATGCGTAAAATCAGAGGATTTCGGGTTTTACAAAAGTCTATGAGGGCCCGGAATTGCAATCCCTACTGAATATAAAAAGAAGCGGTTTGACAGGTTAAAAGAATGGTCGGTTTCCTCATAATACATTATGCATTTTATGTGTAGAACTTTGACTTATAAGGGACTTAATATTGACTTAAGTAAATATTTGACTTTATAGGGAATTTTGAAACACAGTGATGATAATAAACCGATTTCTACTCCGACAAATATCGAGCGTTTCTTCAGCTTTGACAGAACATTATTTAGATTTTTAAGATTCCAATGATTTGATTTGAATTGAATGAAAACTAAGGAAATGATATTAAAAAGCAAACTGGAATGCCATTGGCAAATGCTTGACAAATTGAGTTTTCCTTTGTTGATTAGCATGTTCGTAACTGGAAAACAACATTTTGTCAAACTTGACGATCTCGTCTCATAAATAAAGAAACATGCCTGAATTTGAATTAAAAGATATTTATAGTTAGATAGAAATTTGTACAATAACGTCAATAAGACCCTTGTACATTTTTCATTATTCAACTCATAGAAAGACTATATTTAATCAAACACAATATCTGTACGCTTATATTTGATTTCGTGATAGTGTATGCAGACTTTTCAGCAGACAGAAGTGAAACTCAAACTGTTTGCAATTGAATGTACTTCTTTCTTGTACCTGTTGAGTAAACAGTTGATTTGGAAGAATTCATCCAAGAATGAACTGGATTTTCAAATGTTTACTTATCAAATGAATTATTCTGTTTATCTAAATTTCTTGCTATATTCGATTAAATGATGTCAGCCTAGCTACATGTACAAGTATTATTTGAATGATGGGCAGGATTTTAAATGAGATTTTTTGTAATCTGACATATCAGTGGAATATCTATGCACAAAACATACGGATACGTAATTCATAGCATAATTATGCACGGTAAGTAATACTTGTGAGTAGAGGAAGAGATGCCGCTGTGCGCAAAGTTGAGGCGGTGCAAATAGCGGTCTTGCGGCTATTTCACCGACTGAGCCGGTAGTATTGATTGCCTGATAAGTGATTTAAAAATAGACAATATCCACAGCAAGTAAAGCAGTAAATAGAGTGTCGCTTATAAATAGGAAATATGATTGCTTCGCTTAAGAAATCACCAAATTTCCCAAAAAAACTTAGAAAACGAAGCACGACCAATTAAGGCAAAGCAGGAAAAGGCACCGTGTCAAGACACATTATGATACATATTTCTGGCTATGCTGAGAAATTTGAAGTCTCTTTCAGCTGAGAAATAAGAAGCTTGGCAATAGACGTGAGAGAATATTGAACCGGCTCAATCGGTGTAGTAGCTACTGCCTACAAAGTTGCGCTTTATACAAATACATGCTTTGTGGCAGCATTTTTGAAATTTTTTGTGATGCATTAGTTAATCATTGTTCAGCAGGAAAGCTCTCCAACAAATAAGTTGATTATGATATTTTATTCATGATTTAGGCACTCTTTGGTCGCATCATCATAATTCACTTAGTAGCATACAGCTACTTTCGCTTATATGTTTATTGTGATTCTACAAGCAATATGTGCCAATTAAGTAGTTAAATGAACATAGTATGAAAAGTAAAGTCGTAAGTCGAGTACTACATACAGATATGAGCAATTTGTGGGAATTCATTCAAATGTGATGAAAGAAGGCATCACCATTTAACGCAGTGAAATCAATATTAATCGATGAACCTAATTTAGGAATATAGAGGGATATGTGTTATAAAACTCATGAATAAAGAAAACATATTCAAATTCATCGCAACATATCATTTGACATACAACTCAAAATAACTTTTGGGACAGCATATGATTACTTTGGTGTGATCATCCAGCTACCTCATAGTTATTGAGTCATTGCTGTACTTCCTCTAACAACGTGTTGATTTCCAATACATAATGTATACTTACATGTTGCTGATTATATGCTACTCTTTTAACAGAATGAATAGGACTTCAAAGTTCAAATACTTCCCTCATACTCCTTCTGAAGAATAAAATGAGGAGACAATATATGCTGTCCGTCACTGCAAGCTTGACTTTGTATAACGATTTTTGATAAAAACAACGAAATATTAAAAATTCGCCATCCTATACAATGCCAGTTCTGTTATGGTATTTCTAGCAACTTTTATTTCTTATGCAGACTTCGATTGATTTGTCTTGACCATCAAGCAAGTTCATCTTTTTAAATTTAATATATGTACAACACGCGAATCGAAAAATCCCTTTGAATTACTTAACGGCGCATCCATTGTTTTCAATCGCGAAAGGTAGATGCGAGCTTCTACATGTATACCTGACATGGATGGCAATCCGAAAAAGTCATACCAGATTGACACTACATAGGCGAAAAAGTATGCTATTACAATTTCTCTAAAACAATTATCTCGGCTACGAATATTTTCACTGAAATCAAAGATTGTTTATTTTATTTTTATTATTTATAAAGACTTTTATTATTTATTTGATATTACTTTGATAGAACAGACCTTTCAAAGGAGGCTGGATGAAGACTAGAAAATAATTGTAATATATAATCATTTGATTTAAAATTATTACTGCACTTTGCCTTATTGCATGCAATTTGGAAAGTAAGATGGACCCACAAGTATTTAGTTTTGAATGGAAATGCTTGCGATCGTCACAAGGTATACCCATTTTTGCTGACTTCGAATAGTCATGTGCAATTAGACATGCGCTCAGTTCATTATATTTTCAGTCAATTGGGAGCAGCTTTGATTTTATCTGAAAATTTTTCATCTCTGATAAATGCATCTAGATCTATCTTGAAAAATCAATCTAATTAATTATTTTATCATACTTCTTTCATAAAGAGTTCACATCTGCACACTTTGAATTGTTTTTGTCTGAAATACAGGCTCTGCCAGCACCCTTCGCGTCCTCAATGGAGGAATCCGGCCACATTGGAAAGTTGCTCGAAATGTAGTCCTAATTTGGGCATCGAAGACACGACTTAAACATCTGCATGCAAAAACTCCTCCCCCCGACCCAGTCCCGACAATAAAGGAGCTTGTTCCCGTTCCTGATCCCTCAAATGGGGAGCCCATTCTCGGCAAGCATAACTACAGGCCGCGACAGCGACATAAACCTATGCCAGATGTCCCCGAAGTGAAATCTTTTCATGACAAGGTAAGAATGCAAGAGTACTGATGGTTTTTAAAATAGTTTCTTATATATTGAAATGAAAGGAAAGTCCTCATTATTTTAAGATTATAGTTTGATTGGAAAATCAATTTTTGCAGATTGGTTAATTTGAAGTCTGTTGTTTTAACTATATTAATGTTTGTTAAATTATGAAAAGCAACGTTATCAGAGATAAATGAAATTTGATGCCAACATGATTGTTTATTCAACCAAGGCGCTACGGTCATTTACATGTGTAGGTGGTGTCTTCTCATTTCGCGTAATATCAATTTGTATAGATGAATTAATCCCTGTTTTATTTCGCATAACATCAACTTATAAACCCATTTTCCATTGTTTCATTTCGCATAAAACTGAGTTTCACATCATAACTAATTGATGGAGACTGTCATTGACGTCTAGAATTCAGCAGGTGTTAACAATGTTATTCTATCCTAATCAAATAGGCTTTCTTTTGAGAATAAAATGATAAGAAGCCTGAGGTTCACCAAAAATATTTCAAATACATGTAAATACTACAAATACCGATTAATGCTTTCTGGAATTCTTTCTATTATGACTACTTTCCATTTTGCCATAATGAGTGGTCTCCGTGTCACAGTGGTTTAGTACTTGGACTAGCGATCTTTCTGTCCACAGGTCGAGCCCCGAAAGTGTCATTGGAAGTCGTCAGGAAGGGCATCCGGACTAAAAGATCAAAACGCTCCAAATTAAAGTCTGACTGTGTCAGCACCGTCAAAGCCCCCAGTATGTGGGAGTGGTGACGTTAGAGCGTCTTTTTTTATTCCATTTTGCCATAATGATGAACGAAAAACATAATAAGTTTTGATAAATATCCATTTGTGCTGCTGATCTCAACTGCATTATTGAAGTGAACCTATTTGTCCGCAGCACCTTACTTCAAGGCACCAGCAACAGCGCCCACATAGTCGTCCACCGACATGTCTAAACTCAAAATCAAAATATTGTCCTTGGTGACAGCTGTCACACAACACTGTCGAACTCTACATCTCCAGTGATAGCGATTTTTATATTTTCTGTTGAAGGATAACATAATAATTCGAGAAGTTTTCCTCCACGTTGAGATGGAGCGAAACTAATAAGCGCGTTATTAAAAGACATTATTGGTGATTGTACTGACCGACTGTGTGTATCTATCATGTTTTATATTCTTCCATTTATCCCATTGCTACGAGAAGGACATATTTCTTTAATAAGTATAGAATTACAATACTGACAGTTACCTTGACATTACATGTCATTCGTGGTCCATCAATTAGTCGTTGCATCAAACTCTCTAGCACAGTTTTATACGAATTGATCCACCTGTGTTATACGATGCGCTACTAAGTTTGGAAATTGCCCAACCGAAAAGACGAAAAATGGACAACAAAAAGTTATACAAATTGAAATTATGCGATGCGATGCGAAGCCATTTAGGTAATTCGAATTTTCTTGAAGAATTGCCTTTTTAAAGACTGCATACAGTTAATAAATTATGTTGATGCGTAATTTGTTGTCATCTTTTTAACTATATGTTGTAGATCACTTTGAACAATTTAAATCATCTGATGAAATAGTAGTGAAAGGGTCAATTCAGTATCACGGAATTTTTTAAATGGTTCAAAAAAGTCTAATGCCGCTGCATTTGTCAGGTTAGTAGGTACTTAATATGCATACTCTTCATTGCATCTGTATACATATTCGATAGGAAGTCAATTAGTAAGAGACCAATTGAAGCAGATGAATGAATTGTACGTTGGTTTTGATTTTGAACTTAACATATTTTTCACTGCTATGAGATTCAGAGTCACGCTACATCGCTGAGAATGATGCACCTAACTCATCAAAATACATCTTTCCATGCGCGCAATCTGCACGTGAAATAATTGAACTGGAATCTTAAGTGATGAAATCTCTTTTACATATATTCGGAAATTTAAAGATAAATGACTGTTGCAGCCACGTCGGATTATGGTTTGGCAGGGACACTTCCCTAAATAATTTATTTCCTATTTCAAGCGGAAGTATTCTCAAGACTGTAATTGAAGGCTGTAAAAGAATGGCTCTGTTGAACAGTCAAATGTATCCATCAAATTATTGAGATAATTTACCGATGTGCAATTGATATAGCACTTAATGAACAGGGAAGCAAGAAATGAATAAACTAATGAAGTTGTGACTGTTATGGAGGTTTCCTATTTCATTAGATGTCATGAAAAGATAGTCTTCCACTAAAGCGCCTTTCGTGCCAACTTTTCCGAGCACTGGGCATTATTAAATTATACGAAATTTAAACGATTTCAGCATTAGGAAGTTGCGCATGTAGCACTTGTTAATGTACAGCTTGGGTAATAGATGACGTCAACAGAAAAAGAAAATTTATAAGTAATGGATGTTGAAAAGTTTCAAAAGATCGCCATAAAATGCAATATGTCCACAAAACTTCTCTCTCTTTTGAGCCTTGCGTATGTCTTCTTTGACTGAAAGGGCAACCGAAAGTTGAATGAAAGCTTTTAAAAGTTAGACAGAAAATTCTAAAAAGTTGTAGCAAAATACCCCGAATAATTTGATATATATACTACATGTGCTAGACATCAACAGATAATGGCAATCATGGCTTAAATGTACCGTAGCATGAGTTTTCGTAGTTTGTGTAAAGAAATATTGGCCGATAAAATTCATCGGCTAACTTCTCTGCAAATTCTGTGACCTGGACCAATAAATGATTATCTTGGATTAGAACTTAAGCTTGAACCTTTATATATCAAGTACTTTTGATCCTCCTATTACTTGAGTGCGGCAGAGCGTCTTCCGCAATAAGCCGTTGTATCGCAAATAAAGAAAAGCAATTCATTCTTCTGGAATGTGAAGAATGTGAGGAATGTGAGGAGAAAGAAACTTTCTTTACTTGTTGCTGACTGTTGCATTTTACCTCACAATATGCAGAAAAGTTGCGAAAAGGTGCACTACAACTTTGCGTTGTTCCATATTTATAATTCAATTCTTTTATTTGCCTTGATCTTCATATGTCATTCTTTTTCTACTACATGCTTGACTACTTTCTCGAGATCTTTCTCCTCTCCGTTGGCAGTTATGAGGAAGACAAGAGTTAGTGATAATTTCGTCCAGTGCTTCGAAAACGACCAACGATGATAGCACGAAAAAAGCTTCACTGGATGATAATAATTTCACTGCATCTGATGAAATCGGAACCTGCATTACAATCAAAACAGGCGTGATTCACAACCACTTACTCCACTGAATCGAATTTCTCAATTGTTTTTAATTGTTTGTGATATGAATATTGACTCTGATCATTATCTAAAATCTCAATCGGGAGAATGTTAAATCGCTTGATATTTCTGCCGGCTGAAATTTTAGTTAGTGAAAATGGCCAATTTCACTTGCGCCAATTCAGTCGCAAAACTTCATAAGCTTTCATTTCAGCATCATTGATCATCTGCGAACCAAATTTTATGACGATCTGAAGACTGATAATTGTGAAAGTGTTGCATTCAGCTGTGGGATGCGGAGTCGTAAAACATCTACCAGCTCCGGATTTCAGAGTCCACTCGAGGAAAATGCTTCAATTTTCAAAACTTCAATATTCTGAAATGTTATTAACATTGAATATCTTTGAAATGATCTCTTCTTGGAAATTGTTGTTTCTTGTGTAATTATCATTCGCTCTGATTTTGACTTGGCATCAAGATATTTTTAACCGAAATTTCAACTAAATGGTCTTTCATGCTGGGACCAAGGACATTTTCAATATCATATCTAAGCATATTTGATTGACTTCCTCATATTCTTAACTATTGCTTAAGTTTATGTCGTCTGTTGCCAGCTTTCGTCAGTACAATGTGCATTGGCTTCTGCCATTCCACTTCTACTTTTTGAATGATTTATAAGGCATCACAACGTTTTCATAAAACTACCTGATTGTTCTATTTTGTAATGTTGTAGTCGCAATTCATAACCGAAAATTCAACTCCGTACTTTCTAGTAAGGACTAAGAGCCGATGAAGCATATGACTTACACATGTCCATGCATGTTTGATTGACGTAATCAACGTGATTATTGTGCCAATTGTCTGCTTTCAATATATTTGTACAAAATAAATTCTCATGTTGGCATTGTAATTTTTACATCTCTAATCTTATAGACCATGACATCAATATATCCATTTAACTACCGAAGCTATATCCTATTTCGGAATGTTTCTTTTAATAGTGTGACAGCTTCATTTATTGCAAATCAATTAATTATTCAATTCGTGCTTTCAAGCTCTTTTTTGTTCGTTTTCATATTTTTTGGTGTGTTAAGAGGCTTAACCCAAGGAAACTGATGTTGTCGATATGATTTGTTGGATTATATTTCAGAATGAAAGATAGCTTACAAATTGTACATTACTGTCGACTCATAAGAAAACACGTTTCAGTGTAAATTGAGCCTCAAGACTATAAGGAAGAATAATTACCAGTCTGAATCATGCAAAATCTGCAATTGTCAAACGCTATGCAATGAATGCCATTTTCAGTTAATTTATGATATGTATATCCAATCATTTCAAAAATGACTTTTGAAATCTTTTACTGTGGCTAATGGTGATTAGAAATCTTTCGCAAAAGTGGGCGTTCATTTCCATTCAATTTCTTTGTTGCAATTTTTTCGAAGTTTCTTCATCCCTCACGGTTATATTAATTGAATTAAATTGTGTCTTTATAAGCTGAAGTGAGTACCGAATGCGATATTCTGAACAAACTGGAGTTCTTGACGCAGATAATCATGTTCAGTATGATTTGTGTCTCACTTCATTACTGATCTCCTATTGATTTGTAGTATGCAAATAAATAAAATAAAACAGTTGTACGCAGTAAAAGCTAACAACTATATGGTGAATTAAGCATAATGAAACAAATACACAGAAATGATATCGGTCAGAGATTCAGCACAACATCTGTTCTTGTCCTATTATTAGCAGGAATCTTTCGATGCTCGATTATGTGTCAAGCAGACGAACCCGTCACAAAAGAAAAAGGTGGTGATTGTTTTTTTCACCCCCAAGCAACATCCTGATTCTATTGACATTAGTGCTCCATCCGTTTCCATGACGTAGAATAACCTGGCAATTTCGACATGCTGTAGTATATTTAATTTGTCCCACGCTTGAGAGCCATTACTTTAAAGAATCTGTCTCAGCATGACATGCAAACTCATCGACGTGATGTGGCGCCGAGTAACTTTTGGCAGTGATATTCTACAAAGTTGGTAATAAATCACATTCACACTAAAATATATAATTCCAATCACGGTCAGAGATCATCCGCTCATGGTCTTGATCTCAATTGATTGGACATTGATAATGTAACAATTTTTTTCTTAAATTTTCATCCATTCAATTATCTGCATAAATATACGAAAAAATGCAAAAATCTATAAAATTTTCATAAATGAAGAATCATATAAAAATGTTTTTTTAGAATCATCGTGGAATATTTTGGGATTATAAAATGAGTTGAATGAACTATATAGTGTAATTATATTCCAGATTGCGTGCGGATGAAATTATGGCACTGATAAATGAGGAAATATGACAATCAAATTACTTAAATCAATGATTCCTACTTCCACAGACAAAGATTAAAACCTCAACATCGAAAATTAATTGCTGTTTTATAGAGTTAGCCCACATGTTAGCTGCTCAGAGTAGAGGCATCCGCTTTAAATCTCTCATCCTTTCGTTTCAGTATTTTGTTTATTCCTCTCTCCCGCTCTACACGGACATGCAAGAAGTAAAGGAAATGTTTGAAGCTGATGATTTCGCTGAAATTCAAAGAAAATATCGTCTCACGGGGGCAAGGCACGGAGTCCTTGGTATGGGCAACAAGGTGAGGTTTCAAGTGCCTCATGGGAATCTCTGTTGATCAACTATGTGTCTCAAGAGACTTTCAACAGGGTCATGAGATGATAAGACATCGTCCTACTCACAGCAACTGTGCTCTTGAGAAACTGACGATGATGATATCTAGAACGGTGAAACATTTGATGACAGAATCTGATAAGAATGAAAAAACTGGGGCGCCGGAATTACTATTTACGGCCGGTGTTACTCTTCTTACTTTCCCCTGCTATCAGTTTCAGGGCGGAAGGTCTGATGTAGCTTAGAATTTCCAGGAGGAAAACAGTTGCAAGTTTTGGAAGTTGACTCTTAGTTTCGTGATATAAGAGAGCCCCTCCAACTGACATGACTCGAGCGCTGCATGGGCACATCGATGCCAATCTCAAAGGCAACTTAGGTATCCACGATGAGAACTTTAAAAGAAGAATTTATGCCAATTAGTTTGCTATCTGACTTTCTAAAGTAAACTTTATAACAACAGGCCAGTCTCTTTCTGACAAATTACATGATTTGGCGCTTTGTTTGAATCTATTCTCTTTCCATCAAATTCTTAAAAACGTTTTGCATTGATTCATAGTTTTATTTATGAATTTCTATAAATCTCTCATAGATTCTGGCCATTTGTCTGGGAAAAAGTATGTCAGAAGTAATAACAGTGCATGATGATAAAAATGCACTGCCCATTTTACCCCAATGATAATGTAGGAGTGGGGCTATATGGGCATTTTTCTTAGACTCACATTTTACGGAAACTATCAATCGTGGGCCTAAATGGAAGTTATATCGTCAATCTGCATGTAATTATGATGACGGGACAGTTTTCGTTTGCCTCGAACAATCACTCTTCACAGAATGAGAGGCTTAGCCAAAAAGCGTCTGATTTCATTGTCGTTACTTCGGCGATCAAATTTATGCATTTTTATCGTTATCCTCTTCGTACGTGCGCGCGTGTGAGCGAGTGTCTTCCTCGAATGAGCTGCGCTGCCACATGCGGATTAACAGTGACCATGACTAGTTCTCTGTCGAATTTAAAGCTCATACGAGCGATGGGTCCTGAGCTAGAGGCCGAAAAAGACGTAACACATCATAACACCGGTCTCTTGTTATAATAAAATCAATAATGAATGAAATGAGGTAAACGGTATAAACATTTCGTCCTAATTGTGACTGCGATATTAAGACCAGTAGCGGGATCGATGTCCACCAAGGTATCTGAAGCCAATTCGCAAATACAGTTATCAATTATTGAAATGAGAGATACAATGGATTAAATTGCAATGCAAAAGATGAGCGGTTGGTAAAACTCGAACCTGTGATCCCAGGTTGTCTAGATCAGTAGTGTTACCAATAATGCTTCTTAGTGAATTTGTTTACCTTAATTTATTAACATTTATCTAATTACCAAGAAAATATTTATAATCTATGACGGCTCTTTCTCTGCAAAGTATCAATAGCTCATTTTTAAGTACTTCCACAAATCAAACTATCTCAAGTGGACTTAAGGTACTTCCTTCTTTGATAAAAAGGCTATATTTTTGGAATTATCACTGGCAATCATCACCAACTACCGGATATCCTAAAAATTACACATTATTTTAATACATTTAATGAAATACAAGAGCACTTTGAACCTACTGCAGTGTGCCATGGCATACGAACTTGCTTTAACAGATCAAATGGAATAAAATAAGACGGAAAGAGTATAATTCTACACCAAAGTAGCCAAAGGTCTTCAAAAATGACATGCTTTTCTTAACTCATCTGTATCTTTTGTAATTTATCTTGCTTTGCAACTTTACGACAGCATCATGACATGTGAACTATTCCAGTCTGATCTTAATCGATCGTTGCAAATATGCAACACATCAGTTGGTTTTCTCCCGGTGTGTTTTCCTGTCGCATTCAAGAAAGTCAGCTGTTGTCAGCCCGTGCACCACCAGTTGGTTTTCTCCAGATGTGTTTTCCTGTCGCCTTCAAGAAAGTCAGCTGTTGTCAGCCCCGTGCACCTTTCGCATCACAATCCTACGAACTGCAGCTATCTTCTCCTGATGTATTGTTCCAGCTCACGTTCTGCATAAACTATGCATGCGAAGAACCTCCTCTTTAGATTTTCTCTTTACCCATGAAATTCGCATCATTATCCTGTAGCATCACATCTCGAAACCTCGCAGCCTGCTTGTCATTTCATTGCTGATAGTCAGTCTCTCCGCGCCATGGGTGAGAGTTGGCCATGCCACCTAATGCGCAGGTTTCTATTATTCATCTCCTTGTGGGAATTGAGATGTTCCGGCCTGTTGAAAATTTAATTTCCGCATGTGCTCGCATGTCTTGACTGTGCCTATCCATCTTTGATTTCTTTCTCTGATCTCCGATCTTATGTCATGAGATTGCCGAAATAGCTGAACGATTCCACCTGTCTAATTTGATCATTTCTCACGAAAAATGAGGGCGGGAGTCAACCCATTCCTGTTTGACACCTCGTTCTATAACTCTTGCCATTCCCGAATTTCATCGTTGTGTCTCACTACAGTCAATTACCTCCAGTAGTCGTTTTCCCGCCTCATTGATGTCTACTTCGTCGATAACTTTGAATAATTGATAGTGCTTGACTTTATCGAAAGCTTTAGAATAGTCTCTGAAACACACGCAGACACCTGTTTGTTTTTTCATAGACCTTTCTACTTGTCTGTACAGGAGAAAGATAGCGTTTGTCGTGCCTTTCTCTGCTGTAAATCTGTATTCTACTCTTCTACTTAGTGATTCCTCTTTCGTTTATGAGAAGTCACATATAAGATGCAGCTGTACATGAATTTGAACAGATAGTAAGTAAGTAAACTGACAGCAAGTAAAGCAACTCCTTAAAATAAAAAATGATCATTCTACAAAATTCAATGTTCACTGTATAACTTGGGGCACAAGGAGTCATGGTCGTTTATCTGGCATGGATAAAACATCAATTATTGTGTTCGCTCCAATTAAAGACATTGATTCCCAGAAATCAAGATATGTGGATTTGTTCTGCGATGGATGAACATAGAGAAGAATAAGAGCTGCATCATGCCTGGTCTACGTTTCCTCCATTCTGCGCTTCGCATTTGCTACATCGGAATGTTATAGCATACTGATAGCTTCGAACAGGAACACGCAACCCAGAACATCGTCTGTGAGTCCAGCCTTCACACTCTGTGCATTGGATCGAGTTCACGCCTACTCCTCTTCCACAAACCGCACATGGCCATTTTCCTGATCTCTCTTCTGTGCCACAGTTTCTGCCTGTTACCATCATCTTGGCCTTTCCGATATTCAACTTTAATCCTTTTGACTCTAGCCGATCTTTCCATCTACATACTTTCTCTTTCAATCCGTCAATGCTTTCGGTCACCTGCACCAAGTCATCTGCATACAGTATTTCCCAAGGCAGACCTTCTCTCACTTCACTTGCCAAGACTTCCATCACTGCCACAAACAAAAATTGACTCAGAACAGAGCCTTGATGCACATCCACTCCAACATTGAGCGCTTCACTAACCCCCTTCTTCGTTTTCACCACAGTTCGTGCTCTCTCGTACATCGACATCACAGCATTGACCAGACATTCTTCGACTTCCAGCTTCTTCAGGGCCCATCTAACCACTTCTCTCAGTACTCGATCGAATGCCTTTTCTAGGTCTACAAAGGCATAGAACAACTCTTTCTTCTTCTCCATATATTTTTCCTGTAACTGCCGAGCCACAGAGATGGCATCTGTTGTGCCTTTCCCAGGCATGAAGCCCATCTGCATGCTGTCGATGTCCACCCTTTCTTTCAGTTTTCTTTCCAGTACACGTTCAAGCACCTTCATCCCATGCTCCAACAACTTGATCGCTCTGTATGATCCACATTGCAGCGGATCACCTTTCCTTTTGTAGATGGATGTTATTGTGCCTAGGGTCCAATCAATTGGAATTTTTCCACAGTTCACGGTTAGGTTATAGATGTCCGTCATCACTTTCACTCCTTCCTTTCCGGCAGAGCGTAACATCTCGCTAATAACCCCTGTCGGTCCAGCTGCTTTCCTCGATTTCATTTCACCGATCGCCTTCTCAACTTACATTTCTGTGATATACTCCATTGGTCCTTCCACCAAATCAGCAGTCACAATACCATCCCAAATACTCTTCTCATTCAGCAAACCTTCCATGTACAACTTCCATCTTTTCGTCACCTTGTCAGGATCTGCAACTACATTCCCATCTTCGTCTTTCAAACAATTCACTCAAACAACAATTCTACTCTCCTTCACCATCTGCTTCGCAATCCTGAATGCCTGCCGCTGTCCCTCAATAGTATTCAGCTGTTCCGTGATATTTTTCCTCTCCTGCCGTTGTGCTTTCGCCACGGTTATTTTTGCTTCCTTCTTTGCAGCCACATACGTACACAAGACGCATAGGCTCTTCGTTGATTGTACCTTTCGCCTGACACCAAGTCTTGAACCTTGACCTCTTGTTGTTGATTTTCTCCTCAACCTCTTTATTCCACCACCAGGTATCCCTATGCCTTTTGTGTGCTCTTGTCCTTCCACACACTTCACTTCCCGCTTTCAATAGGGCATCTCGTGCCTTCTCCCATGCATTTTCTGCGTCGATACCCTCCCATCCATCCATATTCACGCATTGTTCGAAATTTCTTGCTGTGTCCTTATCTTTCAATTTCCATATCTTCATCTTAGGTTGAAATGCTTCCCGTTTCTTCTTTGCTCCTTCCATCTTTAAATCGATACGTATGAGTCGATGTTGTGACACTTCTTCCTATGCATACACGTAGGATACGTAGGATGCATACACATCCTCATATCCATCGCCGGACCTACCAACATGTCCATTCAAGTCCCCACCAAAGATTACCATGTCGTCTCTGTTCACTTTAACCAACACGTCTTGCACACTGTCCCAGAAGCGTCTTTTTCTTCAATACGTCTACTAACTTGAGGTGCGTAGCCAGAAATCACATTTACCAAGCATTTTCCAATCACCAGTTTTACCAACACAAGTTGCTCGCCGGAGCGCTCGACGACAATCATTTTGTCAACAAGTTCTTCAGATAGCAGTACGCCAACACCATGCTGTCCATCATCCCGTCCTTGCCAGAAGAATTTGTACTTGCAGGACTTTCCCTTCAGCACTCTCGCACTTCCAACTCTCCACCGCGTCTCCTGTACACAGCAGTCATCAATCTTCCTTCTCGCCAAGGTATCTATTATTTCTGCAGACCTTCCAGACATACTCCCAACATTCCACGAACCAAAACGTACAAACCGAGCATTGTTCCGGACATCAAGCGTACAACCATCATACTTGGCAATCAAGTCGCCATCACATTGCTCGGGTCCCTCTTCTTGAGTTTTAACGAGAGGATAAGAGGATCCTCACGGTGTACTTCGGGCTGTACCCCGCCCATGCCTTACAACTGTCATTGTGAAGAATTTGATTGAAGCCAAGTAGTTATTGCCGGATGGCCTTCCTGACGCAACTCTTTCTGTTTGGGTGGGACCCATAGCGTTATGAACTCAAAAGAGTTGTAACCCACTAAGGCAGTAGGAAAATGTGGATGCCTGAAGCTTTTGATGGCATTTACTCCATCAGGGTTTCACTACCCTCCCCAGACTCCGGGGTTAGCTGGGTTATTTGACCGCCGCCCAGCGCTCGGCGTTGACAGGACATTTGCACAGGTGACCAAACGGATACCAGAGGGTGCCTGATGGGATCGAGATGGTGGTCAGCAATTCCAACCCTTTCCATCGGAGGCTGTCCGTCATACCCTCCAGCTCATTATGCATGTTGAATAATGAAAAACGGAATATGGGAAGGAAGGGGTCTCCTATAAAAAACGCAACTAATTTTGGGACACCCCTCGTATGTTCAAGGAAAAAGGAGAACGTCAGTACTATTTAAGTCATACTCACTGAACCGGAGACTGATTATCACAATTACATGTATGATAATGATATAGTAAATTATTTTCTGTATCATGTTCCTGATTCCTCGCTCAACATTTATTTATCTATTGTACTCCGATCTCAATGGATACTCAAATGACTCATAATATCTCTAGCAAGTGAAAATATGATTGAAACCTGTGGAACCAATTAAAGTGTTGGTTGCATAGGTTTTAGTGTGCTTTTATATAAAATCTCACGGTCCGTCAGTTTGATGCAGTAGTCGTACAACCGTTTTACAGATATTCTAGCAATCATTAACGTCATTTTAACTAGCATGTGTAATTTTGCTTTGCAATAATCTTTAACATTCTGTTCTTTCTTTACAGGATAACGCAATCGCTCGAAATGTGAGTATCTTAACATACTAATTTCTCGTACAATTAGTTCTTTTGAATGCCTAGTTCAGAATTTTGATGTGAACATACTAATCAAATAATGAGCTGCATCACTGTTTAAAACTGGGAACTGACCTGAATAGCCTCCATTTTGTAAAATAGCTGGAATCATCAGCAGGACCAGTTGGCACAAAACATCGCTATATATAAACATGCAGTCATACTCGGAATAAATTTGAGATTCGTAAGCATGTTAAAATAATGTTTTCAGTATTCATCGAATAATGAATTAACACACTGCTGATGTTTCGCCTATAGTTAGCACTAGTAATGAATGCTGAATTTGAAAATACACTGCCACATTAATAAACAGTAGAACAGGGGTGTGGCCGCAAATTTTTAGGAAGTATAGCCCTACCAGCAACAAATCGGCTGAATTTCAAGAAGTATAATGCTACTTCTCATAGTGAATGGATGTTTGATTCAGCGCAGTATTTTACCGGAGTTTTAAATGGAAGCTAAAATTAAAGGCGTTAGAGGCGTGGTGATCACTATTTTTCAAGCTAATTTCGGGATTGTCAAGAACCTGTAGATATTTTTGACATGAAAGAAAAGGGAGTGATCACAGATCCCAATTGAATGAATGATGCCGCGTTCTATTTAGTATGATAGGAAGAAAAGCACTGTCAAAATCGCAAGAACCAAATAGCGACGTTATACTCCTTTACCCTTTCACTACGCCCCGAACACAAAGCATCTACACAGGGTTTGTTTGTACATGGGGGGGTTATACGAGTATTTGAAAAACGCAAGCAAATTCAGGTAAATTTCTCTAGTACATTAACCCACTGCTGATATTTCGCCTAAATTAATGCATGCGTATAATTGATTAAAGCTGCATTTCAAATTACACTAAATGCGCGTAGAATGTTTAATATTGAGTCGCATCTTCAACTGACTGCGCATCTCAAAATTTACTACGGGTATCGGCTGCATTTTAGACAAGTGTGCTGATGATACCTGTATCCTGACTACTGATACAATAAAATGTATGTTAAAGTATATGTTAAATTACTCGAATGTTTGTTTTGTTTTACCCAAAAATATTCACTATATGCATATTGTGCATCTCACGAAATTTGATGCATACACACGATACGACTCTCAGATAATTATAAGCAATTGAGCCATTACAAGGAACTTATATTGTAGGCCTATTGAGACATCGGAGAGTATTACCTTAAAATTATGTTAGCTTGATGATTGATTTTGGTTTTCCCTTTTAGGAAATATGTGTAATATTCTACAAATTGGCGAGATTTAACTTTATTTGTTCGGTGTCTGCATTCATCACTCGTTTAATTAGCTTGACAATTCATTCACTAATGATATTCATGTTGAATTTGTTCGCATGCTACGTACTTTTATTGTTGCCATTTAAACACCGAATTTCATGTTTATAAACTGATGTTTTAAGTGTGTTTTCTTATTACATTCTCGTTTCTTTCTGCATTCAGTGGACGCATATTGCTGCCAATATTAGGCTGTGACGCGTCAGCCGTTTATGAACTATCATTCCGCGATGGCAGAATTTTTATATTCTGCCATTTTTCCTTGTTATTGTCTGCATTTGTAGATACAATTTCAAGATAATAGCTCATTGAGTGAATGATTCGCAATAACGCATATTTCATCCTTTGAAAATATGCATAGTCAACTTTATCGAGTTACAGAAGTTTCCGATAAAGGTGATTGATTGGGCATGTTGTTGTTTTGGTTTTAAATTGCTAACATTAAATTTCAAGCAACTAAAAATCAAAGCAAAAGCAAACTCAATTATCAATTATCTGCATCAATCCAGTATAAAGTCTTTGCATTGCCCATTAATGTCGCTTGACAGGATTTCCTGCCATCTTGACACAGCGTTTTTGCCGATGCATTTTTTTGTTTTCAAATGAAAGAGGAAGTCATCCTCTTTCTAGTGGTGTCATTCCTAAGCTCGATGCTTAAAAACCATTTGAAAATGTTGTTTGAAGAAGCAGCAATTTTTTTAAACCAACTTCACAGAAAATGGGTCAACCGCTGCAAATATGAGGCGATTAGTTAGTTTATTTCGCCGTTCTGTCATGTCGACTGTGAAGTGAAAATATCAATTTTTGTCGTTTATTGAAATCGTTTATGAGATTGGAATGAGTGCTGTACCAGTCCGGACTGTGCAATATCGATGTTTACTGGAACAGAGTAATTAGGAAATAAATAATAGATTGAGAAGGATAAGATCGAACAAAATTAATTGAATTTTCTGTCAGCTTTCCAAAAGTAAAAATCTTTTTAATAGAGACTTTTATTCAATCGCCTGAACAAGTCATTTGTGCTTTTATACTCGTACAACTTAATCTATGTAAAAATGATAATTTAGGCATTTATCATCTAAGCTAATTCTTTAGTCTGTGAAAGTCACTCACAATTCATGTAGTCAAAATAGTTTTATGTAATATGCCACTGTCTAGACCCTAAATAATGTTTTTCGTTTGGTATCTATTGCAATATACAGCATAATGGTTTGGGGCGGGAGGCGCATAATGAATGAGAAAAAGACACTTAAATCTCTCCTGAAAAAAATCTTGTCAGATCAAAAATTTAAGTAAAAGGTAATACAAAGTTCGGCAAACGTTTCGCGTGCAGACGCTTGGTCACAACCTTTCTAGCTGATTCCTACAGAAGGTGCAACAGCACCCTCGTGACGCCTGTTCATTTCTGGCTTATGAAAATCGATCAAACGAGATTCCATCAAGCTTGTCTCAATCGTATCATTCACACACTTCAGGAATTTTCAACAGAAACTATCTTTGTTATCAAACGGGTCGCAGATTTTAATATGATCGTTCAAGGCTCTGCTATGACAATTGCTCTTAATAATGTAAAATGATGTTTAATAATTTTTATATTCTTTATAATGTGAACGAAAAGGCCGAGCAGTTTTTACTGTAAATTTAGGATAACAAAATTTGCATTCATATTCTTAAACAACGCATGGTTTATCAGTTATAGTTATCAGGAATTCACAGTTTCTATGTTTTCTACACGGACCATTTCTTTTCAAATCCTGGCGCAGTTTTTTATTTCCAGTAGCTACAAAGTTGATGTCCAATTAATATTTACGAATGTTGGAATTAATTTTTCCTATTAGACAATCGTTGACAAAGGGTAACTTTAGTGTACATCTTCTAGTTGTTAATTTTTCATTATTTTTTCAATCATTTAATTTATGTTTATTTTTAGCTCTGCTGCAATTCCTTATATCGTTGTTAGTATATCCGTTCAATTTTAAATTGTTTTTGCACTTCTCGATGTCTATACCTTCAACATGTCTGCCGGCAAAGTCGCACTGCTACGAGTTCCTATGTCTTTTACTTTTTGATAAGGTTCGCTTTTATGAAGCTGAATAGCCAACTGTTTTTTTGAGAGAATTGCCATAGGAGATGTCTTTGGCACATTTCTCATGGGTTATTTTTCCAAGCTGCCTTATCTAGGAACTTCAATTTACCGGTATGTGGAGATTCTATAGTAAACTTAATGTTGTTGTCGATCGAATTGGAAGTCGTACTTATTAAGTCAAACGTGTCAGAATCTCTTTTGAGAGGACTTATGATAATGTCGTCAATGCATCTCAGGTCCTCTCAAAAGAGATCATGACGTGTTGCTTTATTACAAAACAAATGCCAACCTCATCCAAATTCGTTGTCGTACTTTGGGTATCGGACACCTCTTCCAGGTAATATACATTTTGAGAAAGCACAAATTTCATAGGGTTAAGAAACTTGAAACTTGACGTCTAGACTTGAGGAATTCTGTAGAATTATTATTGAAAATGTTCTTATCAAAACTTTCACTTAAACTGAAGATAATGGTGCAAACTTTTGCTGACAATTCATCTGTGTAATGCGAAAAGTTCGTAACAAATAAATAGTTAAGCTAAAGGAGGTGAAAACAGTGATAGGAAAGATCTAAATCATGTTATAAGCAACAATTCATTTCAAAAGCTGAAGTACATGATAACAATTAAATAAGGTACATATAGTAACTAGACTCAAATTAATTTACATTTGAAAAAAGCACCATCATGGTTAACTTGCTTATTCAAAGTGGGGTTGAGTTTTTTTATGTACATGGCTTCCAAAATATTTAAGTCATAAGTGTTGGGAGCTAGAGATAGTATTTTGAAATTGTCAACTTTACAGCTGCAACTGCAATTTAACCTATGGTCAGAAATGGCGGACATTTTTTCCCGATGTTCTTTTATTCTTAAGTTTAAGTGTCTTGTAGTTCTACCTATGTAGGTAGTGCGAGGGTCCACCTCACAAGCGAATTGGTAAATGACATTCGACCTAAGAACTTTGGGAGTATGATCTTTGTTGGAGAAACCACTTTTTAGTTTATTGCATGTGAAAACCCAACGGATAGGAAATTCTTTATCTATTCTACGGAATAGTGATTGTAGTTTCTTTTTGAAATAAACCGATTGAATGCCAAAAAATGGAATTTTAACAGTATGGAGGTATTGGGATTCATCTTTTTCTTTTGGAGCACAGAATCTTTTGTCCAGATAATGTTTGACCACTTTTTGTATAAAGTACAACGGATATCCGTTGTTTTGAAAAATTTTTTGTCAATTTCCCTATTTCATTATGGAAAGTTTGCCATGACGAGCAGACGATGTAGGCTTTGTTGATCAGAGTGCTTAAAACAGAAATTTTCCATTGCATGGGGCATATGGCTCTGAAATTCAAGGTTAGACCGGTGTGCGTGGGTTTTCTGTACACCTTAGTAGTTAGCGTGTTGGATGAAACGTCCAGGTCAATATCTAGAAAAGGTAGCACTTTACCTCCTACCTCTGCGGTGAATTTCATATTACTATGCCACTTGTTAATATAGTTGAAGAAATAAATAGTTGATAAAACACTGAAAGCATTTTTTTATTCTGCAAATGATATTTTGAACGAACACGATTACGCGTGATAACTGAGCGTCATTGCATAGGTCTCGTAATTAAGATATATCCGAATGTGTGAGTGAGATGAACCAGAACATCAATAATCTACCTCATCCATCGTTGTAAGCGCATCAGCTACACCGCGACACATTTGGAGCCCTTGATGTGTTATTATGGTTGCAGATAAACATGGACTGCTCCCATTACGCTCCTTATCCCCTGTTCGTTTATTGGCTGACCTCCAAAGAAAACGACCCCGTCATTAATGCTTCAAATTATCAGAGACGTGCTCGCTAACACTGATTCAAGCGTCTCTGTGATAAATTGTCAGCTGCAGGGTGTCTCCTACAGTCTTAGTTCGTTTTGACTAGGAGCTTGATAAGACCAAATCTGAGATCGAGTAAAACCGGCGAAGCCGTCCCAACCCCAGACTCAAACATTGATCAATCGCTTTTGGTCTCACGTGTTCCTGAAAGAAGTCTCGTTGTGCACTGTTTGTCAACTGTCAATGGAATTGTCTTCGTGGTCACCAGGCCTCTTCACAGTCTTGCATTTGCACGTTCGACTGATGTTTATATTTTATTTCAATTTCTCCATATGTGTTGGCAATAGCCGCTTTCTGACTTATGGTCATACTATCAGTCTGTGTACTCTTTCTTCAGTTAATTAGCATTTACCCTATCAATCAGCCGATAAATGTATGTTCATTCCTTGAAATCATAAAAAGAAAATTTATGAAGTAAATTAGTTTATAGATGAATAGAGATAGTTGTCGAATCGTAAGTTCTGATATAAATTAGGTTGCGTGATGAAACCTATTTTACAGGGCTAAAGGATGCACTGTTAACAATGATACAGTCTAATATTTTCTCCCCGTACAAATTTGAATTGCCAAGCGTAGTTGTAGCACCCACTAACTCGTCGAGAGTGATGCTGAACACTATTCTGAAATGAAATTAACAAAATATATACAGGGTGATTCTGATCTTCCCGCCGATTTTTTCTCCCCTTATTCCTTTTGAAATAAAAAATACAAATTCCTTATTATATTTTTATTTGAGCAGACATGTTCGAAAATTATGCATTCAGAGGATGTTCCATCTGTTCTCCTTCACGTTCTGTGCACAATTTGCATCTTCGTAAGAAAAACCCATAAGCCTTTTGCATGGTATCACAATCAATGTTGTCCGTAAGATCGGTCAACCGATCCTTCAATTGATTAATTCCCATAGCCAAAGATCAAGCACAGAAAGATCTGGACTCCTGGGGGGTCACGATCAAGCCAACGATCCTTCAGATGCCGATTCAAAGTGTCACCCACTTAAGTGGCAAAGTGTGGCGGAGCAACGACTTGTTGGTAAAATTTTTTTGATGTCTTCTTTGGATTAAAACAAGGATGGCAAAAATCATGATAATGTGTTCATAGTGTACACCATTCATTGTAGTACCAAGTGATAGGTAAACAACACCGCAATGTGGTGAGACCTTAGTTCAACATGTGATTGCAAGAGAATGCACCACCTTCTTTTCCACGAAAAGATGAGGATTTTCTTTCGAATTATCAAAACATTATGTTAGGAAAGTTTGCGGTGGCTACTTTTCAAACTATTCTTTAAATCTACGCCTTGCCTTTTAACAGTCAAACACAAAGGCATACGACACTATTGTTTCACTCATTGGTCATTAATGCTACATATATGCAAATCAAGTCAAAATAATTAATATTTTGATTTGAACCTTACGGGAACTACATGATAAGAGCATAAAGTTCTGATTTTTTATCACAATTCCACTCAATTCACAGAACATTTCAAATACCAAATATTTGTGGTTATTAGCTATTTCATTTTGGGCTTGACCACGCATTGAAAGTTCCTGCATATTATATTTGCTGCAAGCTTATATCTATTTTTTTGCAGTTGTACATATTGAATTTTTATAAATTTCATATATCTCATATCTTCGCACCCTTAAACTATGTGCGATAGCCGACATTTATCCAAAAATGAATTCATTTCAATTTCGTTTTCTAAAGCGTTTAACCATGCACTCACTACGCAGCTATAATATTTATTAGGTCTGTATATATATATATATATATATATATATATATATATATATAATGTATATATAAACATGCCGAGACCCCGAAAGGAAAAAATTCAAGAGGTGAGAACAAAATTTGAAAAAAGATTTTGTTCTCACCTCTTGAATTTTTTCCTATCGGGATCTCAGCATGTTTCGATTAATTCTTTCACTGGCCAAATGTGTCAGCTGCCGGCTTTCTATATGTACATCCACCTACCAATGGTTTGTGCATAGAACGCAACACGAACTAGCTATTTGCATTCGTGTTTGCAAATTCAAATTTTTGAACCCGAGCTCTGAGAACAAGATTTGAATTATTTCATTAATTGTAGATGTCTGGAGGTCGGTTGACGATTTATCGGCATCTGATTTACTGATTCTCTACAATAGGGTATACTACAGTGATGACGGCAAATAAGCCAGAAACGTTTGTAGTTACCGTAATGATTTTGTTCTCACCTCTTGAATATATATATACATGTATCGCTGAGGTAAAAACCAAAAGTCAACTCCCTCTATAGTAGGCCGAAAGATTTAATAAAATGGCACGCTAAAAAATATGTGCAAGCCAACGTTTCGACAGTCACTGTCAGCATCAGGGTGTAGTAAAAGTAGTTACAAGAGAGAGGAGTGGTTAATATACTGCCGTCTCAAGGCCGAGTATCCCTCAATCAATCAGCTCGTGTATGCGGTTTAACTTAGGTTTGTACTTTTTGATGTAGTCGGCTTCACTTAGGCGTGTCTCTATTGGTGAATTTAGTTTATTCATGATTTTAATGTCAGAGTCCGTGATGGTCATTTTTCGCTGATGAATTTTGTTCTCATGTTCAGATAACGCACTGACATTGTTCGATAGCTTTAGGCTGTTTTCATGCTCTTTAAACCGGATGTGAAAGGGACGCGAGGTTTGCCCTATGTACATATCGTTACAGAATCTGCAAGTAAAGCAGTAGACCACAAAACGGTCATCACATACACGACGGTGATCAAGTTTATCGCAAAGATTACAATTATTGTGCTTTTTAGAACGACGACTTGAGAGGCATTGGCTAGACGTCTTATTATGCTTTCTTATTAAGCTATAAAGCTTATTAAACTTATTGCTTATATATATATCTGAATTATAAAATGAAAACAATTGCTTTGTTATGAGCAATGTGTAATTCAGTCATGATTAAATCAAGATCTTCAATTAGTCAGTATATCAGTGTAGGTTAAATTAAAGGAAAGCTTTATAACGTAATATGTGTACTTAGGCTACTAATCGCAGATATTGCAATAAAATTGTGGTTTTCCACAAATATCACACTTCTCATGGGACCAATAGGAATTTTGTCCAACAGAAGAATCTTTATGTCAGCATAAAATACAAAAACTGCACTTCGTTTACTTGATTCTACTCATTTATTGAAACTTGTGTCTGGGTTTTGGGGCATGATCCAAGTTCTTGCCCAACGTTGCTTCTCTTATTGCAATAATACAATGCTTGAAAGATCAACAGACACTTCTATAAGCTGACACTTTCAAATTCAAATTCATGAGCAACGTAAGTTTACTCTAACAATTCTTTTTGTAACCTCAATTTACTCTGCAACAATGCCGTATTGAGACAGCAATGATACATTCCACAGATATCGGTTCTAGTGCTATTTTGCATGTAAATAAATGTAAAAGGAGACAAAAAAATCGGCGGGAAGATCAGAATCATCCTGTATATATACTTATGTCAGAAACTTCTTTCTTATTTAAGTGAACTCGGTTCAATAAATGAACCAAAACGTTTAGCTCTTAAGTATATTATAATTAATGTAGATCTAATTTAGTTTTGTCGTTCAAAATTCTGAAACCTCAGTTTCTCACGAAATTGTCAAATTGCAGGTTCATGGTCGATATTATAATTTGTTAATTAAAGTGTTGACGTCCGTACCTTATTTATTTTATCAGCTGCCATTATTCTACATTCATGAATTATGTAATCCTTTTTCCGCTCTAGCTATCAACAAATTGTGTTTACAATTTCAATCAAATCACCAAGGATCTCTATTCTGTTATTTTCCAATTCATGCACACTGTCTTCATGCCTCAATGTCAGTGTTTTGAAAGATAGGAAATAAAGAATTATGATAATCATACGCTGATAGAATCCTTAAGAAAAGTAATGTCATGCACAATGTAGGGCCGTAACGCTTAATAATGATAAGGCCACTTGAAGTTTATTTCGAATGACAAAGCAGGGTTTCGGAGCCCTGCTTATAGCCTTTTTATTCTGTGCCCTGTCTGATGAGAACAAAAACCGAGTAGAATTCGGCAGATGCACAGATTCATAGCAGCCACGGATGGGATGTACTGCATTTTCCGAAAGTCAATTTTTCGGAGTTGTTTCTTGCAGAAACTCGTGCTGTCGGCCGGACGAAATGATTCAGTCACTTGGCTGTCAAGCCTCTAATATTCATCAATCAAGTGAAGCAATTGGATATTTCCAAATTGAACCAAAATTCTTTTGATATTAAAAGCGCTTCTTCAGAAGTATTTTGATACTTATTATAATTAATGCATTGAAAATGAGACACATATGAAATGACCATGCATTTTTAGGGGAAGAATTATTAAGAGCCAATATTGTATGCAATAATGCACATGCATGCATATTTCATAAACTATTTTCATCGATTGGCAACTGATTCCGCAGCGACAAGAAAACTACGTATGCAAATTCACGTGCTCCATGTTTGAATCGAAATTGCAGATAATACAGCTCAGCAATCAAAGAGATAAAATGCAAACCAAATTTCTTGAGAAGAAAAGTTTCAAAAACACAAGAGTTTGATGCATTTTCTAAAAGGGATTTGCTGATATATCTGAGCATCAAGTGTAATTTCTACTAACATATTCTGAAAGATTGTACTGAGAGTATTCTACAGATATACTGCGTTGTTGCCACCATTTCCTGAAGCAAATGGCGTACAATTTTAATCTTTAAAAGTAACATATTTTTCGCATTACTCATGTCTTGTAAGTATAGTATTTAAGTACTATCATTAAAACTCGTGAAGATATTTACTGTCACCACAATTTAAGTTTGCAAACTACCTGGGGATGTTCTAGAAGACATGCAGTTATACCTAAATGTCTATCAAACCTTTTCTGGGAGGGGTGTTGAACGAAACGAAATTTTTCGATCTATAACTTCACGTCCATTCAAACATAATTCTATGAGCATGAGCACATAGGTGCAGGTAACCAATATTCATGATTTGACTGCCATAGCAGAAAATTGCCACAAATGTGGCAGCAACCAAGAAGATTGATCTTATATTTTCCAATAGGTGAAGCATTTAAACATATACTTATAGACCATCTTTAAACTAATGAATAATGCACTTGTGTACCCACTGGCCTACATTGTTTGAAAAAACACATGGGATGTGTGATATGGAAGTCAAGCAAGCAAGCAAGAAAACGCAGAAATGAAGGCATAGCACAAAAGTTTCTGAACTGAATCCTCTGAATCCTAAACAGTTGTTCGGTAACTTCAGTCTTTAAATTCTTGGATCAAATTTCAGCATAGATTTTTCATTTAATAAAGCTAATGATTTTGTAAATCTAACGATAATGTCAACATTATAAAAAAGTGATTTATAATCAGCCCACAATTTGTATCAAACTTTCTACATACATTAATAATTCGTGTCCACAAGTTTCACACATGCTGAAACAAAAAGACAAAGACATATTTTGCGGTTAAATCAGAATCCGCTATGGACACGCTTGAAATCCGAAACGTTGGTAAAGTATGATTATGGATGCATTTGATAAGCTTGAATTAAAGCAGTGGTGGGCAACGCGTGGCCCGCCGGGACATATTGGGTGGGCCGCCATAGCTTCTCATTTCTAAAGTGGCCCGTGGAAGTTATTTGAATAAGTGATGTGAAAATGACTCACTCCTACTTCTACCTTTGGGAGGTACATCTAAGGGCAAGGGATCCTCTTTAGATATTGCAGAACCATTAATTAACAACTAAATGAGCAATATGATGGCACAAAAAACAAAAAATTCACATTCGAATCATCCAACCATGCTCCTTTCGTAATGAATATCTTCTCCCATATAGTTGCACTTTACTTACAAACCGATGTTTTTTGATGAAACAAGGTAATATCACTCATGTCTCAAAAAAGTCAAATGGCCGTTTAATTACACAAAAGGAAAGCTTCCATGATTTGTTATAGGCCTATTCGTTCTTTATTACTCACATGAATTGTACAAAGTAATTTATGATTTCTTGATGTCAAACAAATTAGCTGCGTACAGTAGTGCTGTATACATTTACATGTAAAATTTTGTTATGTTGGACGACAACTATATACATGTATGCACGTACGGCACAGGAACCCATATGCGCCCATAAAAGTACAGAATAAAAGAATATTAAGCCTATACTACTGCCTTTCCGCGAGCCTTTTCGCGGGCCATTCCTTGTGGCCCGCTAATTCCCACGTGGTTGCCCACCACTGAATTAAAGTTTCCTGAAGTCCATCGTGTTGGATGCATTAACATTGTGATCATTTTTGCGTTGTTGAGACTCATAGTATTCTATTTTCTCGCATCTATGGATATCTCAAGTTGACAATGTGTTCCTCCATATCATAGGTAATCATTTGATTTCAGTTTAAACTGACATTTCAGTTTAAAGTACAAGACCGGAACTTGCTGATCCTACACATCGGAAGAAGTTTGAAATTTGCAGCTCCTGGTCCCCGAGATACATGGAAGATAACAGTTCGTCTTTTGTGTGAGAATAGCTCATCAAGCAATTCTACATGTGCTGTTTACAAAATTGGAATATTTTCAAAACCTCTTGCATAATTTGTTTTCAATCCACTAAGACGTTTAGGATACATTTAACTTCAAAATTCAGCGGTGCATTATTAAAGTAGAATGTCTTGAGACTATTTTCTCAGCTTGTTTGATGCGATATAATTACATATTCTCTCAAAAAGTGAAGGATAAACTAGTACACCCGTTCAACGAAAATAGAATAATTTTCATGCTTCTCACGAACAAAAACAACAAAGTTGTTATTTGGTGGCTGAACCCTTCACGTTGATCACTGCTTGTATTCCCCGAGGCACAGAGTCAACTGGGCACACGAGCACGTTCATGGAAGGTTAGCGATGTGGGGCACATTGAACCACCCAAGATGGTGCACTTTGAACATGTTTCATAGTGCCTCATTTCGATGCGCATATTTTTTTTTGAGTGAACAAACTCGAATGAAAAGTTGAGGGCATGCAAAGTTATGTCTGAGTTGTTGGACGCTTCTGTGTCATTTCATCTCTTCACAATATGAATTTAAAGTTTCTTAACAAAGTGGCTCAATGTGCCCTGAATGGGGCACATTGAACTCAGTGGGAATACATTGAACCATCCTTATTCATTGCTCTCTTGTACAACCTTTTTCGGATTTATGTATCAGATATATAGCCTCATGAATTATCAGAATCAAACAACAAATTTCGTAGATGGACACTTTTTATCGTCAAAAATGATAGTGCATATGTTTACTATGAAAAAATTCATGATAATTTCTGAAAGAATAATGTTCACAGACCATCAGAATTCTCAGATTAATAGCATTATTTATGATAGAAGAGCCTTGGTAAGAGCACTAATGATAAATGTATTGATATACAATATCACATTTATCATTGTGATCATCAAAGCAAGTTTGTAGGCATTGCCATTATATATGTAAGACACGATTAGGCCTCGACAAAAAATTACGAAATTGTCAAAAACCATAACAAGAAGCAATAGCAATTCAATTTGTTTGACCGGCAAGGTAGCGTACTCAAACCCACATGATTTTGATTGAGATCACTGATTTCTATCAACTTGTCAATTTATTTTTAACAATGCTAACTCTTCGCCATGCTCCCCTGGTGTTCTGTTACCGTCAAGAATTACGGCGCACAAAAAACGAATTATAAACTGCTGAAACATTTCTAAATAGTCAATTTGATAGCGTTGTTGACTAATTTGTAGCATAATTACATGTCAAAACTTATAAATCACTTGTTCACTCAATAAAAAATATGCGCATCGAAATGAGGCACTATGAAACATGTTCAAAGTGCACCATCTTGGGTGGTTCAATGTGCCCCACATCGCTAACCTTCCATGAACGTGCTCGTGTGCCCAGTTGACTCTGTACCTCGGGGAATACAAGCAGTGATCAACGTGAAGGGTTCAGCCACCAAATAACAACTTTGTTGTTTTTGTTCGTGAGAAGCATGAAAATTATTCTATTTTCGTTAAACGGGTGTACTAGTTTATCCTTCACTTTTTGAGAGAATATGTAACTATATCGCATCAAACAAGCTGAGAAAATAGTCTCAAGACATTCTACTTTAATAATGTACCGCTGAATTTTGAAGTTAAATGTATCCTAGACGTCTGAGTGGATTGAAAACAAATTATGCAAGAGGTTTTGAAAATATTCCAATTTTTATGAACAGCACCTGTATACCTGTCTTTTAACTTATATTCCATCTTTATTAAGATGCTTTATCAAGATGCTCAAGATCTCATCATTATTTTTATGTAGGCTTTTAAGCATTTTTCAGTGTGACTGAATTTCTCACATCATGCAGTGTATTACATTTAAGTTTTTGCATGATGGCTTTGCAGACTTCATTTTATACAAGGTGAGACGTAAGTCAAGAGACAAAGAAAATATATTCTTTGTGGATTTCTTTGTGTTTTGACTTCTTCCATTATCACTGAAGTTAACGAATACATACGTACAAAGGTATTGTGTGATGGAAGAGTAATCTAGGCTGAGCTGAATTACACATAGCATTTCAGTTTAATCTTCAAGTAGATGGAAGCAATTAGTCTTGTAGTATTTATTATTCAACAACGACACAAAAGAGAAAAATTGCTAGTCAATTAAGTTTTCGATGTGAGATGCTTTCTCTTGTTCACATAGTTCAGAACAATATTTTCAATCAATTTGCTCACATTCAACGCATTGGACGAGATTCCAGTTCAGGCATCGACAATTCTTTCTTACAGATTAAAATGCTGATATTCCTATGTACTAATGAAAATAAGTGACCCTAAAGATCGAAAGTTCATAAATCAAGTTAACGTCTGCGCCTTCCTACCCATCGATTTGGAACTGCTGTTTTAACTAACATACATTCCATAGTGAGGTGGTGTCCCAAAAGAAATTCAGGGAATTCACCTTTGTAAAAGGAGTTGCGCATTCTTGTAACCAATTTCTACGCCATGACATCTAGTCTGTAGAGAATTTTCGTAAAGGAATTGAGAGATTCCTTCAGTTAGTGCAAAGGTCATTAAAATACATCCATGCGTCTTCACGAAGAGTTGCCACATTTGTGATTGGTGCGGGCGTTAGTTAAAGCATGTAAAATACGAATAACATTAAATTGTCTATATGTAAGTCCGTGCTCTCACGATAAACGTCGGAGCAGTTTTTGTGAACTATTGGAATTTGATCGTGGTTGACTACATTCCATTATGCGGCATAGAAATCTGTATGGTAATTTGTGCCAAGGTGTCAAAGAGGAGATCAAAGAAAACAATTAATCAATAAAAACAATAATTGTAAGTTTAAGAAGCATTTTTCTCATGTCTCCCGACTTACGCTTCATGATGACCATGCCAAAATGCTACTCTGTTGACTGATCCACTGGTAAATTGATTTAACTGATCAATTGATCTACCCGATCTATTGATTTTTGCATCAGTGTAACTTCATTGGAGTTCGTCAAAAATAAATTGACTTGTAAAAGTGATTCAATTTAGACTTTCATCTTAACAGGTTCGCAGCCTAATGGCAAAGAAACGGGTCGTCCGATTGCTTGAAGATGCCAACTCTCGGAAGGACGGTCAGGAGGAGAAGAAAACTTCTCGGTCATTAGGATCTGGGATTTTGTCTAAAGGCTCTGGGACATCGAAGTTGCCGCCAATCTCTACTGCTCGTGGTGGGCCCAAGAAATTAGAGAAAATTGTTGAATAATTTATATATTTTGCAGCTATGACATTGAACTACTTCATGAGCTGTACTTCTGTCTATGCTCAACTTGTAAAATAGTAAATATAAGATACTGTTATAACTTCGCCTTGCTTTTCAGTAATGATGATGTAGCAGAGTCTATGAAACTGCGTTTGGACAGCGTTTAAACGGCGCTTCTTCCATAGTGGCGAACCAGTTCACGCAAATGTTTGACACCAAGTCTCCAGACCGTCACTTGATTATCAACCGCGAAGAAGATGCGCGAAGAATCATGTCTAAATAACAGCTTTAAAGGCCCTTTTTGCATAATGTCCTTTTACCAGTTTAACGCTCGCCCCACTGGGGTGTTTTTCCGAACGCGCCCCACTGAGGTAGGGCGAAAGTTGCCCCCTGCTGATCTTCAAACTATTGCATTAATTTTACCAAACCACACATCAGTCGAATTGGCATTCAAAGGAAATTCATCCCTGGGCTGAGGTGAAGGTCAAAAACCGCCAATTTTTAGCAAATTTCCATTAGATCACTATTTGAAATGGAAAGTAACAACAAAAGCTAATAGACCATGCATTATTCGAAAGGTCTGATCAAGGTGGTTAATAAAACGATGGCTTTAATCGCTCTGAGATTACATCATTGTGTTAGATGAGGTCAAAGGTCAAATAATTTAAACTTTTAGTTCAGCTCAAATATCACTAAAATCGCACATTTTAGTGTTTAGTTTCTGCAGATGAAGAAACAAAAAATTCGGTGACTTTTATAGAGACACTGAGGACAAAATGATTCTGAACAATTTCAATAATTAATGATCAGCTACAGAGCTAAATAGTACAAAAATAATAAAAAAAAGATGCTTGAAATTTGAATGCATACATAATATGTAGATAATTTCAAATTCAAAGGTTTTGCATTTGTGAATATCTCTATATTAATAGGTAGAATCCTTTACGTAATCTGAACTTATTTCATCAAGAATTGATGCCGCAGTATACATTAGAAATGAATATATGCCGAAATCAGCCAAAATATTCCAAACATTCAAATTTTAGAAAAGATCTCACGCCAAAAGTATTGTGCCAAATATATTTTCCTTCAGTTAAGCTACTAGAAATCTAGTGGCCATAGCTTGCTTGGTTTAAAAGATATTCAACAATTCGCTATGGGGTGAAGGTCGAATAAAATATTGCGATAAAAATTGCGATAAAAATTATCTATTATCTCCCTTTTGATAGAAACGTGATCTTAGCAAAATACGCACGCCGTTATTGTGCATTTCGCTAATATAACAATCATATCCATCTTAACACCAAAAATACGCTTATGATAGTCGGGAAAATGTTACGGTATTTAATATTGCATCTTGGCGATAATTAACATTTTACACAATGCAGCATTGCATCAGAGAATTTTTTAAAGCAGTAGCCTATGTGATTTCGAGGGCACTAACCATTATTGTAATCATAGCATAAGATTTCTACATTTTGCATTACAATATTTCTCTTAGCTGAAATATTGCCCTGGAAATTCGATGCTATTCCAATGGAATGATAAAAACCCATTATGTGCCCACTGACACAGATGTTTCAGCCATTTACTAATAGCATAGTATTGCAGTTGTAAACTATGCACTTGTTATATGACTTAAAACGAATCAATGCAAATTTATTATGGGATCATTTATGTCCCACGCCCCCGCCTTTCTCCCGCTATTGTGATCCATCCATTGTCCATTTGTGTTCATGTAGGCATAGATTCCGTAGATTCAAGTGTGTGAATGAGTTAAATATTTTGAAGGATGAGCTTGAAAAAATCGTGAGGGTTCTGAAATCATTCGACTTCTAGTGTAAAATTATACTGGCAGAGATTCCCCTAAATGTGTCTACTGTGTCTACTTACTTACTACTACTTGTAGCGGCATTCACCCTGGTCGGGTTGAGCCGGCTCCATCAATGTCTTTGACGACGTCACGCACCATTGCCGCCATGCTCTGCGATCTTGAGCCAAATCACATGATATGGTTAGCTACTCGCGGTTCCATCTTCGAAGTCCAAAAACTTGTGGGCCAGACAGCTTGGCAAGGTCGTCCTTCAGGGTAGCGCTCCAGGTTTTGAGCTGCCCCCCCCCCCAACGCGTCTCCGCCAATCCGGCAACGGGGCAGGAGGAGGACGTCACGCAGCAGTTCTCCAGCTGGACGTCGCGCTACATGACCAAACCAGCGGAGGCGCCTCTGAACCAGGACGGCGGGTATGGGCTGGAGTCGCGGGCATCGTCGTAAGACGGCAGTTGGAACGCGGTCTGAACGCCTACAGCGAAGAATTCGTCGGATGCAGTCGTTATCGAATACTTCTGACCTGCGCTGGTCGTTTGCTCTTATAGGCCACGTCTCATAGCTGTAAAGCAGGATGGAGCGGACGATTGCCTGGTATATGCGCCCTTTATTTATATTGCGCCCTTTTTTTATTTGTGTCTACATCAAATATCACTTTAAACACATTACTGGCAAATCGTCCAAGTTAGTGGGCCTGAAATAATTAATGAATGCAGATGCACAGATGTTGGGAGATGTGAACTAGGCCTCGCATGCTGATGATTCCTGATTTTGGGTGAAATGGCAGCTTTTCAGTTCTGTGACCATTTTTCAACTGTGGATGCCACTCATTACTCAATATATGATTATTCTATTTACATTCGTGTCTACGTGTAAGTCACAGCTGATGACACCATCTACTTTCAGATGAGCGAGGTTTCATGCTGTTCCGTCATCTGTTCAACTTTATGCATAATATCAGTGTACTGTATGCGACCATCGCAACGCTTCAGAACTCGGTGTGGATTGGATAGGCTTTAGGTGAAAATCTTAAAACCAATGTACAGTGAGTCATGCATTCAGATTGTATAATGTGAAGGCCCAATTTGGTCGATTGCTATGCCTTCAAAATTTGCAATTCTTTCGTGGTCCTTGCATGTTTGACGATGCCGAATGTCTGCATGTGAAGTGAGTATGTTCAAGCAGCTGTTTTCATATCAGTTTATAGTCTTGTGTAATTGTGGAGACCATCATTACAATGACACAGTGAAGTGATGATTTGGAGACCGAAGTAAAAATTACGTTAATATATGGTTTGCCAATAGTAAAAAGCTGCAAAAAGTTGACTACATCAGCGGCCACAAAACATTTTTCTTGCTTGGTCATATCCACACGCAGAGCCCAGGTAGGCAATCCGTACATATGGTCAAGAGTGTAAGGTACAGAGGAACTACAAAATGTGGAGGTCTTGTTCGTCAATCGAATCAGATGTGTTCAGAGAAAGAAAGTGAGTTGGATTGCTGTTCCTTTTTAAACTATATGAAAGTAATTTCAGAGATTTTGCACTTTAAATATTATCATGCTTATATTTTTTTGTAATTTCTTAAGTTGGGTCACTCAACCGCTAGCTCAATGTAAGCTCAAAGATATTTTTCGCTCGCTCATCAGCTCATCGAAAATTCACAAAGAAAATGAAAATCAGGAATATGAAACTTGGGACATTATTAACACAACCAAATTCAAATTTCTTGCCACCTTGGCCGAGATAAGTAATGCATATCTTCCATCATCACAGATTATATTATTTCCCACTATTTTAGCAGCAAATGTGTTTGATCTCTACCTCGTGAGCGCTAAACTAACCATGTTCAGATAAAGTATGGTCTTTGTGAAATTCTCAGCTTCATCATCGGAAAGCACACTTGTGTCAATGATTATTTGTTCATCAAATACATAAGTTGACTTATTATTTGTATAATCCGGTGTCGTTGTTTCTCTTTCATTGAAGTATCCAATGGATCCACGAATCCAATAGTTTTGAAAGAATCGCATAGATCAACTCGTTACATTCTTATATACAGATTGTTTCATAAAAAATGGATTACGCTTAAACATCTCCTTAACTTCAACTTTGTCTAACTTCGCCAAACTTGAACGAATTTCTCTGAAATTTGGAAGATATGTCAGTTGTGCTTACTAATATCATTGTTGGAAATTTCAAGCATGAATATTGAGTTGTTTTCCTGTTATAGATAAAAAAGTAGTAGATAATTTGATCTTCATTTAGTAATGTTACACAAAATCATACCTCACTCTTATAAAATTACATTTGTTTCCTTTGTTATGTAATATGTTGTTCTACAAGCCAAAAGCTATCAAGCAAAACAAAAATAAAGAAAATCGATCAGTAGTGAAAACTGTGCCCTACTTGCCACGGATAGGTACATGGATAGGTACATGTAAAGTTTAGTGTTATCAATAGGTACATGGATAGGTACATGTAAAGTTTAGTGTTATCAATAGGTACATGGATAGGTACATGTAAAGTTTAGTGTTATCAATAGGAACATGGATAGGTACATGTATACTTTAGTTATCGATAGGCACATGGATAGGTACATATATAATTCAGTGTTATCAATAGGAACTTGTATGAGATCTGTTTTACTGGATAGGTACATGTGTTTGGTACGCTGTGTTTCGGAACGTCTATGATCGAACTTGTGTGGTTTGGTTCTGAGCACTTGGGTACGTACCGATAGACGTCCGTTGTTTGATTTTGAATGGGTTTGCTCAATTGCGACTATTGTGACAATTATTTTTAATGTAGCACTATTTAGATGTGAAACTTTACTGTGCAGTTATGATTTAGTTGCTCCCCAATAAGAAAACCAATTCCAGAACTATGTTTAAAATGAAAAGACAAGAGATTTACAATGTAAGTTTAATTTAAGCGTGAAAAATAAATGACGGGTGCAAATCACGTCCCTCAGGCGACTCCATGATCTACAAGAAGTCATCACACCACTCATGGAATGTCGGATTTTTACTAAAGTCATGGTCACATTCGTGTACCGGACACTTCACCGGTAGTCCATTCCGCCTTTGAAGTGCAGAGACAGTCAAGGTCTTCCATAGGGCCACTTTGCAGCCGCAAGACAGATGCATGGTCATGTCCAACTGACCTCCCATAATGACTTGGCTGTCATTTTGAAAATAAAATAGTGGTTTTGAGGACATGCTTCTTGTTATGGAACGTTGAGGATAAGTACTTAACAGTTTGGAACAATGTCATCCTTTATATAGTTATATATATTCTTTAAGGAAGTTCGGTACCTCTCTGATTGGCTGTTAGGATTTCCTTTGTTTAAAAAGTATATAAGTCCGAGGTTTGTACCAATTCTTATCAAAGGTTCTAATCCTCACATTTACAAGTTACAATTATTTTAAATCTACAAGTCATAATGGATCGCAAACAGAAAGCCGCAGTTGAGAACGGTACTGCTGATCGTACCACTTCGCCAGTGGAACGTACCAGTACACCTCCCCAATCTCCGATGGAGCGATCGACAACACCAAACGACAATCGGTACATGGATAGGTACATGTAAAGTTTAGTGTTATCAATAGGAACATGGATAGGTACATGGATAGGTACATGTATAGTTTAGTTATCGATAGGCACACGGATAGGTACATGTATAATTCAGTGTTATCAATAGGAACTTGTATGAGATCTGTTTTACTGGATAGGTACATGTGTTTGGTACACTGTGTTTCGGAACGTCTATGATCGAACTTGTGTGGTTTGGTTCTGAGCACTTGGGTACGTACCGATAGACGTCCGTTGCTTGATTTTGAATGGGTTTGCTCAATTGCGACTATTGTGACAATTATTTTTAATGTAGCACTATTTAGATGTGAAACTTTACTGTGCAGTTATGATTTAGTTGCTCCCCAATAAGAAAACCAATTCCAGAACTATGTTTAAAATGAAAAGACAAGAGATTTACAATGTAAGTTTAATTTAAGCGTGAAAAATAAATGAGGGTGCAAATCACGTCCCTCAGGCGACTCCATGATCTTCAAGAAGTCATCACACCACTCATGGAATGTCGGATTTTTACTAAAGTCATGGTCACATTCGTGTACCGGACACTTCACCGGTAGTCCATTCCGCCTTTGAAGTGCAGAGACAGTCAAGGTCTTCCATAGGGCCACTTTGCAGCCGCAAGACAGATGCATGGTCATGTCCAACTGACCTCCCATAATGACTTGGCTGTCATTTTGAAAATAAAATAGTGGTTTTGAGGACATGCTTCTTGTTATGGAACGTTGAGGATAAGTACTTAACAGTTTGGAACAATGTCATCCTTTATATAGTTATATATATTCTTTAGGGAAGTTCGGTACCTCTCTGATTGGCTGTTAGGATTTCCTTTGTTTAAAAAGTATATAAGTCCGAGGTTTGTACCAATTCTTATCAAAGGTTCTAATCCTCACGTTTACAAGTTACAATTATTTTAAATCTACAAGTCATAATGGATCGCAAACAGAAAGCCGCAAGTTGAGAACGGTACTGCTGATCGTACCACTTCGCCAGTGGAACGTACCAGTACACCTCCCCAATCTCCGATGGAGCGATCGACAACACCAAACGAGGAGCCGGTGGTGTTCACCCAAGCCCCTGCATCGCCCGACTACTCGGAGTGATGAGGATAGTGACGAATCAATTGAGACGATTGCGTCACATGAATAAGAAGTCCATGCGAACGCCACTATTATGGACGGGTCACGGTCAAAGTCAAGAAACGCCCCGAAAAAGTATCACACCAAACGGTGTTCATGAGGATG